>JAMXBD010000061.1:1800000-2208447 GCA_024138025.1 Combretum micranthum | reverse complement strand
GTAATAAATATATGGTATGAATCATAAAGTGTATACATGTTTGTGTATATATAAGATATAAATAACATGTGTATATATAAGATATAAATGGTACTATGTTAAAATATATATATATATATAGTAAATATAAAAAATAAAAAAAATGAAAGAATATAAAAAGGGTTGTAAATATGTGAGTTAATAAAATGGCTTTGTATGTGTTTCTCATGAATGTAAAATATAATAATAATGCATGTATGGATGTAGTAAAATGTGAATTTAGAGGATTAATTGTATGATCCATTTTGTCACTTAGAAAAACCTACTTTCCTAAACAAAAATTAAGTAGGTAGTTCTTAGATTCTCACATCAAAAGCTCATTTTTACCAAAACATTAAAACTTAAGAAACTTAAAATGAAACTGCTCAAAATGTAAAAGTAACCAACATACTAAAGTTTTCGTAAAAGAATTACATATTATTTGATCCCATCTAGCTGGTATGTAGGCACCTATTGGGTGACAAAAAAAAAAAAAGAATCTCCTTATATTGAAAATATCAATATTTATTTGCAAATACTACAATTTGCAGTTATTAATGGAGCTACTGATTAGATTAATTTGTAAATTATGACAACAACTTGTAAATAGCATACTTTATAAATATATTAATAAATTTTAAGAGCATTAAAGGAATAATCTTTAATTAAAGAATTTTAATGTAGTAACCATATGATTTTAATAGGGTAGCTCCCGGATTCAAAAATCTTTAGTTTATCAAAGTTGGTTTTAAATCAATCTTTTTACAAACTAGTGACTAAGTTAGGATCATTCGACCTATTAATCCTAACTTACAAATTTTTTCTGATTTCAATTGGGTGGCGACTCCTAAAATTTTTATAAAAAGTCAAATTTGTTTTAATTCTTAGTTGAGTGTTTGCATAAAATGAGTTAGGGTTTGATACGGATCGGATTGAAAGAAATTAAAATAGAAATTACAAATTCAAGCTCGACACTATCCTTTTTTTTTTTTCATTTTCCTTTTACACTTTCCCCGTTCTAACTAGAACTAGTTATAAAGGCTATAAACCTAGTTACATCAATTGAAATTTCAGTCGTACAGTTAAGAAAAATTAACTATTACAAATGTCTTGTATTCAATATGGCTCCTTCTTAATCCTCGTGTTATGACTTTGTGCACTTTTGTTTCAAGTTGTATCAATTGTCTCCCTCTCCTGAAATACAAGCTTGTCCTCATGGTTGAAATGAGGATAAAGTTGTCTAAACTTATCTTCATCTAGCCATGTAGAATCCTCATAAGAAACACCTTGCCACTGAACTAATAACTGAGAAGTCTCCTTACCCTAGCTCATGACATGATGAAAACCCACAATAGATTGAGGCATTAAAATGAGGTTTCTGTTGAGTGCATAAAGGGGTAGTTCCAATGATGATAACATAGACCAATGAATCTGTTAGGTTTCTTTAGGGTTTTAGGATTTAAAAAAGATAAAAATCATTTGCAGTGAAATTCGAAAAAGAAAACTATAATCCAGTATCCATGTGTTTTGATTAGATTAAAACAAAAGGAATAATTCAAATTCATACCTTTAACCCTGAAGCTTGAAATCAATTAGTAGATTGGATTTATAGATACCCCGAATTCGAAATCCTCTCTACATTATCCACATGAGTGAACACACCTTTCAAAGGATATCTTCCGTGCTAACACTGTCTAGAACCTTTCTAGATTAGATCGGGAAAAGTAATTTTTACGACTCTCATGTTTTTCTCCTTTTAAGGTTTATAGAATTTTTCTATAGATCTAATATTAACAAAACATGTCATTAACTCTAAAAGAGACCTTTCATGTCCTATTTATACTAATGTCAATATTCCTATGAATAATGACATTAGTGCCACTAATATTATTAAGGATAAATAAATTATAAATTAATTTATGAAAAAAAGAATCCCTAAACCGATTAGAGATTATAAAATTATAATTCTTAATAAATTATAACTATTTATTATTCTTAACAAATTAAGATTAATGAATAAAATTTATTATTCCCATTTGACTTATTTAAATTAAGTCCATGATCCTTTTTAGTTCATTCTTTTATGTTTGAATCTGTAGGTTCACTTAATGTTGGCAATTGACTTGAAAACCATTTTTATCAACAAAACATAAGTGGCCTCTAACAAGACATTATGTTTACCCAAATTAAGTGAAGATCGGTAATTTGATTTTACCTTATTCGTTACTTATGTCATTATCCTTTTGTCACAAGATATCTAGATTGAATATAGGCATGGTTAATGTCACCCTTATATTGTTCAATCTTATCATTTCTCAATCTCTAAGTGAACTGATAAAACAAATGAAATTGATCATACTATCAATTCATTTGAGCATGACATGCATTTCTCAGTCTAACTTATCGAGAGATCTGGAGATATCTCTCCTATAATAAGAGGGAAAAATTCCATCTTCATTACTCAACTTCCTCTACATGATTCATATTATGCCCAATCATAACCTTTATAATTATCCTTTTAAAGATAGCGTTTGATTGAGTCAAACCATAATGTTTCTCATATTGGCACCTATAGTGATTTTAGGTCTAAGGATACATTGATATTATTATTGTGAGAATCACTTATGACACTAATCTATGTAATGATCTCATAGCGGGTCAATCTAATACATAGTTCTCTAATGTGTACCTATGAGTTTGAGTCTCTCCAAAGTAGACATCTCATGACTATCAAACAAACCTCATACTAGATTTAATTTATTATCATTCCCACAATAACGAGTATCTAGGGACATTTATAATAATAAGATTATTCATGGATCCATTACAAAGCAAACATGTAAACAATATAATAGAAATGCTTCTATATCAACAATATGTATAAAATGATAATATCCAGTAATTGCCCTAAGGCACAATCACTAACATAACCTGTTTCAAACATAAAACATGGAGAACATTATGGATTTTGCATGACTAGGCAACTCCAAATCATATGCTGCAATCCCTATTTGTTTAAGAACTCTGAAAGCGTCATAAAACTTCTTAGAAAGTTTATGATAATCACAAGCTAATGATGTTTGATGGTATGGCTGAAGCTTCACAAAAAATAAATCATTTACCTCAAACTCACCGTCAAAACGATGTTTATTAGCTTATTGTTTCATACGATCTTGAGACACTTGAAGATGAATTTTGAGAGCTTTTCAATAATTCATCTCTTGATTTCAAATCTGAATCTACTAATTCCAACTCAGATTGACCTTTAAAGTATAAGGCTAGAGTAAGAGGTTTCCAGCCATGTATTATTTCAAAAGGAGTCATAGAAGCCCCTTCATGATATGATATATTATAGGCAAATTCTACCCAAGCTAAAAATTTCAACTACTCATACACAATTTTGTATATCCACCTAATTGGGGGATGATAGAAATTGTTCATACACAATTTCATCCTACTCAATTTGAATAACTCTTACCAAAACCTACTTGAAAATATTGGATCTTTATCAAACACAATAGAACGTGAGAATCCATGCAACTTAAACACTATTTGTAAAAATAGTTGAGTCACCTAAGTTACATTAAAAATTGGCAAGTAAAGCTCCAAAATGATAGTACTTTGACAAGCAATCTACCACCACAAAATAATTACATACCTAAAGAAATAGGTAACCCAATTACAATATAAAACCCTCGATTTTATGCTACGGTTCATACTTAAACCCTGAACCAAAAGTCAATCGAAAAACTTAAAGTCAACAAATCTATAACAGACCTTAGTAGATTTAGATTCAGCAATCTTGCGCTCTTAACCCCTAAATAACGGAATTGAACTAATTGTGAAAAATAGTTCGTAATGATATAAGGAAGCTTAAAAATATTAGATTTGTTAATTTTTAGTGTGTTTTAAATCCGAACAGGATCAATTTACAAAATCCGTGTCCTAATACACCCAACAGTAAAACTATTTTGATAATACCATTAGATTCGTAAAAATACAAGGATTTCAAAACTCAGTTTTATAATTTTTCGATACCTAAAAATATCAAATATAACTTAATTACGCATATTTTCTTTACTATCAGTATTAATTTGTCTTATCTACTCTTTATAGTACTATTCTACGCTATTCATTACTATTCATCTATTTCTACTTTTTCTATACCTATTCTTACACTATATCATACTATTTTCTACTTTTTACTTTTCTCATACATCTTTAATCACATCATCCCTTATGACTTATTACTTTTAATTAACAAAAATATAAATAAAAACAAAACTCTCTCTCCCTCTCTCTCTCCTAGTTCAAGCTAGCCACTACATGCACATATGCACATTTATTTTTTTCTTTTGCATTTTATTTAATTCACACAATTTACCCTCCACAAAACTCTATAAATACTCCATCTCCCTCTATTTCGTTCACACACTCATTTACCATAACAAAACTCTCCCAAAATCACTCCTTAAATCCTCTCTCCAAAATTCTCTTTTCACTTTTCCATACTACCCATATTTCTTCTACACATATACTACAAAAACCTCTCTTTAACTACCACCCTATATTTCTACCTTAAGTAAATTCCTTCCCTATATGTTCTTACCATGTCATGTAACTTAACATGATCATGATGTATGTTTCTTAAGCATTTAAATGTTATAGAAGCAACACTATGTTCATGTTTTGTTCTTGTTCATGAATAATTTTCATTTTATTGCTATGTTGTTTTGTTATTGTTATTATGTTACATGTTATTATTATTCTAACTTAACTCCTATATTATATTATCTATATTTATGTATCTATATATATTTCTTAGAGCATATAAGCTCACTAACATAACCATTCATTATTTTTTATGCTTTGCAATTTATTTTTTTATTCCATGCTTTAATACTAAGACTAGTCTTTCTAGTCTTAGACTTGTCCTTATCAAGTAAAAATGATTTCCTTATTTGCTTTATTTTTCTTTTTGGACTTGCCCATGACTAAGTCCCGAAGCCTTGAAATCAAGTTAAGACTTCCAATACTTGATATTTATTTCTTACTCATTCTTATATTTTCCATTCTTCTTATTATTAATTTTGTTATGTGACTAGCTACATACTCATTGTTTATGTATGATCATATTGGTTGTTGTCTTAATAGGAATAAAAAGTTCATTCTTAAAAAAAAAAAAAAGAAAAAACAAGCTCAACTTACTTTAAAATTATGGTTTTATCACTTAGGAAGAAGTTTCATTAAGGCTTATAATCTCATTTCAACCAAATACTTTCAAAGTATTTTTGACAAAAATCACTATAGATTCTAATGTTGTTGATATATAAAGCTTTTACAAAAATGACTAAGGAACTCTTTATTTTCTTTTCGAACTACTATTAAAAAACTTAAGGTTGATAATACTTTTCTATGAGAAATTTTCTTAAAAACTTAATTATAAAATCCTTACCAACATTTTTAGTAAACACAACGACCAATATAAGTTTTCCAAAATAAGTTAAAATCAATTGACCAAAGAAAGTATTCTTAGGGAATAAAATTTGAGATTAACTTAGAAAGACTAATGTTTTTAATCAAAAAATATCTTTTAAGAATTTAGGAAAATAAATAATATCACATACTTAATTACTTAAAAATCCTTACTTTTATTTCCAAACAACTTAACATAATTTTGTCAAACTTCACTTTTTCAACTACCAAGACAAGATTGTTTTATAAAAAATCATTGGTTAAGACAACATCATTAGAATCATGTGTATAATATGAGTTGCTTATGTATTAAAAAGATTTTTCAACTATATATATATGTATATGTTTGCTATGAAATTTTTGGTTGATACAAAGTTAGAAAAACCATGTTTTAAATGCTGGGATTTTCATATTGATTTTGTACTGTATCTTTTAGAGACTTAAATGACCTTTTATGAAAAAAAAAAACTTTATAAATGGATAGATCTTTTCAAGTAGGTAGAAAACAATATATAATATGTGAAACTCTTGAGTTAAAATGAGCAAGTTATGGCTATTTTAAGTTGGATACATGATTTTTGATGAACTTAGTGAAATAAAATTACAATTTTAAGTAGAACTTCCAAAAAATACTCATTTTGGGTATTTCTCTTGTTTCGATGTTGTGGAGTCCGAGCTTCCTTACCCAAAGGATTATTTTGACTAGAAGCTATCTCCTATCATGGCTGAGTAAATTCAAATTCTTACATTTCTATACTTATGCTTTTGCTTATAGTTTAGCAGGACTAAAATTAGGAAAAGATAAAAACATGATAGCTCATGTGCCTTACCTATATAATTGAAATCATGTTAAGTGTATCGAAGCAGGAATCGTTAACTAATCATTGTATAATATAGTATAGGAATGATTTGTCTGCGAACTCTCTAATCACTTTAAAATATGTAATATTATATCATGATTACTTAAATAAAATGATTCATGCATGGCACGTAGTGAGTCACATTGCATTCATTATTATACCCTTGGTGGGACAAGGGTATAGAAATGAGGCCTATAAAACCTGAAATTCTACTATATGGTATTGATCACCTATAATAAAATGGTAGGTGGACACCCGAAATAAGTACAATTTAGCGGCTAGTAATGGCTCGTATAAAAACTACAAAAAATTCATTTGCGAACTATATCCTTGTTGCCTGGACCACCTAACCCCGAATAGAATAGTATTGTTTGCTCACATGTTTGATTGCATCTCATATGCTTGTTTAATTAACTTGTTTAATATTAATTATCCAAGTACTTTATTTGTGGAATTAATTCTCACTAAGCAAGAAGCTTACCCTCTTACAGATATCTCTTGTAGCACCCATATCTATGGTTGATACCTCAGGGATATCTCTATCAGGTACTACTTTTTGGACTAAGGAGTTTTTGGAAGAAGTCAAAGACTAGTAGTAGACTCAGACTTCTAAGTAAATCTCTAATATATTTATTATGAATAGACCTTGATAGACTTTATCCTTTGAGAGGGGAATACCCCTTTGATATTTTGTAAGACTTTTATATTTTCATATTTAAGATGCTTATGCTATGATTTTCATTCTTAATCACTATATGAATGTCTTCTTAAACAACTTGTTTTAAAGTTGGTCCTCTATGATTGTGAAAATACGCCTTACACCTGGTATCGAAGTTTTTAGAATGACTAAGATTGTCATACTTAAGCTTTAATATTGAGTGTAGTGGATTGTCATGTTTAAGGTATCTTTTGGGGCGTGACACACAAAGTCCATTGAAATATCCTCCTAAACTTGCTTCAAAATTGGTAACGAAGCTAATAACCCCACTGACCTTCTAGTTGAATATTTTAACTATTGACATGGTCAACATACCTCTTCAAACCTTCCCAACAAAATTTACAACAATCCTCTTATATGTTTTAAGGACTCCATAGTATCCAGCTGTTGGAATAGAATGAAACTTATACAATATAAGAGGAATCAAATGGGATTAGGCCACCAAAAATAATTTTTGGTTGATATATAAAAGAGCATTCTTCTAATACAAAGGCCACTTCAAATTCAATTCTTTGTCCAACCTTTTTACTATCTCCTTAAAAGCAGAAAAATTATTATACTCAACTTTCATTTGATCACATAATTAAAATGAGGCACAAAGTAAGCTAAATACCGATAGATACCCTCATGTTGTCTAGAAACAGAATCAACAACAATATTCTTCTATCCTGATTTGCAAACCATAGTGTAATTAAAAAAATACAACCAATTGTAATGACATTCTCTTATTTTTGCTTTATATATATATATATATATCCACCACACCAGGTATTCCTTAGCAAGAGGGGTTTACTTAATCACACTTAAGTACATAAATAGATTTGTAACAAAAATACTCTTTTTTTTTTAATTAAACAATAATATATTGGAAATTACATAAAACATTAAAACATTGAACATATACCTCAAGACAAATACGTATGAAGATTTTGGCTACTGTTGAGGGACTAGAAGGTAGGCTGACGGAGGTAAGAGAGGATGAGTGTTTGGAGGAATATTGTTGAATGGAGAAGAATGAGAGAGAATGGCTCAGCAAGTTGAGAGTATTCTCTTGATATTTTTTGGTGTCCCCCTTAACTAGATGAGACCTCCTTATATAGGCAAGAGGGAACGAGTTGTATTGTAGTGAACAATACCATTGTGGCCAACAATCTATTGTTATAAACAGTAGAAAGCCATGATATTTTACTGTAGTAAACAGTAAAAGCATCTGTTTTCACTTTTGATGTTTTTTCCCTAGTGTGAATTTGAACAGTAATCTTGTGATAATTATAGATGTACATGTTTTGTACATCTGAATATATTGTAGGTATATATGTTTTTGTACGACCTATTACATTTATTTATAATGCATGACTTTCATTTTAATTTTGAAATCCTACACTATTACATTGGTAGATTTTGTTATGGTTTTGCTAGATTGATTCCATAACAATCATCTTCATTTGTGTCTCCACTGTGGCTTGATTCTTCTTCAGCAGTTGAATTTGCAGAGGTTTCATTAAGACTTGCCAAAGCCATTTCCACAAGTTTCTTCATTTGTTCTGGTGTCTTAGCTTATGACATTGTCGACATTAGGAATCCCTTATCATGGAAGAAGGAAGTTTGTTGCATTGCCATTAATGGAACATTTGTTGAATGGCTATTTATCCATTTGATAATAGCAGTCTCTTCAACTTTGTCCCATATTTTGAAGCTATCACACCACTTAACTTTGTATCTTCTGGTGAGGATAGTTGCTGCATTTTCGGTTTTGTATTCATAAAACCAGGTCGTTACCTAAGAAACACTAATGTGAAAGAAAAACATCATTTCTTTTTTGAAAAATGTTTCGTAGGATTTTAAAGTATAATATTTTAGAAAGGCATCAAATCTTTTCTGTGCATTTTGATGAATGATCTCATTAGTGGCTCCAAATTCATCCCACCAACCTGCAAACCAGCAGGGGAGGTTTCTGAAAGAACATTTGTCAAAGAATATGAGCCATGTATGAGATCTTGTGGCATTTGAATAAAATAAAGCATTCCACCATGCTTGCTTATAATCATAATAATTATATTGCATGCGATGGTTTGGTTGGGCATTAGTCATTGAGACTGTGAATTTGATAGGCTCATATGGTTGGCCAAATTTGCTAGTCTATTCACTAAAGTTGAACACTTTATGAATTCTAGCTGTTGAGTAAAGAATTACTCTCATTTTGTTGAAAATGCTTAAAGAAATGATTTAGTTTCAGTTAAGATTTTCTCATGAAATTACAAAGTTCTGTAAGAATCATCTGGAACAAAATTAAATTTATCTGAAAATATTTTGTTGGCATATTCATAAGGGTCAGCTTCAAATATATCTTTTTATGCAAAAATATATTTGGAGATTGCTTTTATGAAAAATGCCGATTTTTGAACATTTTTTTAGGGACAATTTCTTTCCGAGAGGAAGAAGCCACCTCAGTTATTTAGATATTTTGATGTGATTTTTACGAGAAGAAATCACATTTTCTTGTTGTGTTTGCACAATCATTTGTGATTTTTTACTAAAAGGTTTTACTTCCTCTTCTGAGCATTTTGCCACTAGGGCCATTGATGGATTTGGTGTTTTTTGCCTCAGAGGCCATTATGGGAGTGTTTGATTGGCTAAGGGCCATTGAAATTGCCTTAATCAATTATGGGGTAATAAATTGGGAGACATCTTCTGTGGATTGGGAAGATGTTTGACTAGAGGATTGAGTCATTTGAGATGGCTCATTCATTGTGGGTTGATCCTCCTGAGAGGATGGTTCATTGATTGTAATTGGTTTAAGTGCTGTGAGCCAAGATCTAACATCAATTAGACCTTTTATTTTAGGAAGGCCTTCCGTCCCTTTTCCTTTGTCTTTCTTGGGAGGCATCTCCCTAAGAATTCATGGGTAAGGAAGTCAGGAAGTGTATTGGTTTTCCCATTGATATGTTCAATTCAAAATCAAAATAGGATAAAATAGATTGCCATCTGGCAAAAATTTGTTTAGAAGCCAAACTTTGAACATCATTTTGTAAGACATTTTTGGCTGACTTGCAATCAACTTTTAGAAGAAATTTTTTATTTTAACAAATCTCCTTGAAATTTGGAAATAGTTAAAACGCTTGCTAAAATTTCTTTTTTGATTGTGGAATAGTTCATTTGACATTCATTCCAATGTTTAGATACAAATTGAACTACGCATTCTTTATTATCTTTGATTTGTTTAAGAATACTTCTATATCCTATATTTGATGATCATTTATACTATTTTGGTAGAGATGGGTCAGCAATGTTTAGGCAAGGTATTTCTTTGATTTTGGTTTTTAGTAATCTGACTACATTAGTATGTGTGTCAGACCATTGTCGAGGATTTTTTTTTAAACTTGTCATGCAATGGTTTACATATTAGGCTAAGGTTTGGGAAAAAATCTAAGACGTAATTAATGTTTCCTAAGAACCTTTGGAGTTGGTTCTTATCCCTAATTTCATTAGGAAATTTGGAAGTGAAGGATAGGTAATACTGTTCCATTATGAATGTTGAATCCTAAAAATCTAACTTTAGTTGAAAGAGAGATATTTTTGTTGCAGATACAATAAGCCTATTTTCTTGGCAACATTCATAAATAACTTACATGTTTTAAAGTATTGATCTATATTAGGAGAGTAGATCAATACATCATCTATGCAAATTATTATGAAGTTGGAGAAATCATTGAACATATCATTCATAATTCTCTGAAATTCAAAGGGTGCATTTTTTAATCCGAAGGGCATAACATTCCACTCATACTATCCAAATGGAGAATAAATGTAATTTTATAACTATTGGTTTCATTAATTTGAATTTTCCAAAATCTTGATTTCATATCGAATTTTGAAAAAATTCTTACATTGTGGAGTCGGTTAAGTAAATCTTTTTTATTAGGTATTGGATACCTAATCCATTTGAGTGCGGTATTGAGAGGTTTATAGTTGATCACTAGTCTAGGTGTCCCTCTCTCAATTTCACTGTTTTTATTGACATAAAAGGCTGAGCAACTCCATGGGGATTTACTTTTCCTAATTAAGGATTTCTGTAATAAATCATTGATTTTTTTCTTACAATGATTTAAAACATTTTGATTCATTTGAGTTGGTCTTGCTTTAGTGGGAATGTTTTTCTGCTCGAAATCATTCTCATAAGGAAGATCAATAATGTCGCATTTTCGATTCCAAAAGGCATTTGGTAGGTTTGAACAAATTGACTTTTCAATTTCATTTGGTAATTTGAAAATATTTTCTTTCAAGGATCCTTCTGAAAGTTGTTTTTCAATTTTATAGAATGATAAGTTATTTTGTAAGAACATCAAATGTCTTTCTTTGGATTGAATCAAACAATGCAATTCCGAAATCGAATTAGCTTTTAATTGGTTTAATGATCTAGTTTTCAGTTTTGAGACAAAATTGAAGATAACTTTTTTCCTCAAATATTTGGTCTCAATCCCTTGATCATTAACCTTGAAGGTTGGATAAGATTAATGAAAGGAGTTCCTAACATAACATTCTGCTTAAGATTCCTGACAAGAATGAAAGCAGGTTATAGGAAATATTGTTTTTCATTATCTTAACATTGATAATTTGAAATCAATTTGCAGTTTGTTACCAGATGCTGAACTAAGAGATTGGGTTGTTTATTCAAAATATTTTATTGGTATTAACCCTTTTCTTATACAATTCAGGTCTACTCCAGTATCAAATAATGCATTGTTTCCAAGATCATTTCATTGTTGATTTTCAACTTGATGTTGATGATCCATTTCTTGTGGTTACTTCTACCAGATGTAGAAGGTAATTCTAGGTGTCTGAAGATGCTATATTCTCAATAGGATCTTCTTCATTATTTGATTCGGAATCTTCTTGAATTAGTTTTTGTTTTAATTCAAGAAATTCCTATTGCAATTTTATTTGCATCATTTTTAGACTTTATATATATATATATATATATAATCCCTGTATTTTTTAAATTGAGTATTTACATGAACAAATGTTTTGGAAAAATTATAATAGATCTTTCTTGATTTTTTCCTTTACTATAAAGTACAAAAAAGAAATACAAACATAAAGAAAAAAAATACATAAAATGAAGCGCAAAATGATTATTATCACATTTATTACAACACATCTTATAAAGCGACTAGGCTAAAAACGCCTAAAAATCCTTTATTGATTGGATGTACTTCTCATGTGGTATATAGTTTTCATTTAAAAGCAAATATAATTTGGGTTATTGAGAAAAATGGTACTTTAATTTTCCCAAAATGTTCAATCAAATACTTAAAGTTTTGTTTTGAACAATTTGGTACGTGAATAAAGTTCTCATGTAATGTAGGTACTGATTTCGTCGGTAGATATTACTCCCTAAGAACATAAAACCTCCCGCATAGCTACTTCGATACTTAAGTTAATTAGTGGGTCACTTAGAAAATCTAAGGGAAAGCACTTAAGAGCATTGATTCGATCAACTTTTTATTCTGCCTTTGCCTCAAAGGGAAAGGATATTTATAGTTCGTAGTCATACAGAATGGGTCCTATCGAATCTTTTCTATTAGAGAAAATCTTATTTTGGTAGCTAATCTAGCACCAGAATAAGATTACACTGTTATCTATATTATTAGATTTTTTAAATGTATTTATTATTTTTTTTCAAATGCATTGGAAGTGCCGTTTACTAATAATTTATTATGTTAATAAAAAGGAAAAATTACACCGATTGCGCCTCTAAACTTTGGTAAAAACACCAACACTCTATTTTTAAAAAGCTACGATTTCTCTCTTACTTTTATATAGCCCCACAAGACTTAATTAAATGGCATATGATGTTGAAGTATTAAGTTGATATGCTCGCAAAATAAATATATCAATTTTCATGCAATTTTGAAATTATCATTTAAAAATAAAATAGTATAATAATATTACTCATTAACATACAAAAAGCAAAAAGAAAAATAAAATGCGACCTACATTAGCTGAATAGACAAAAGAAAAACACTAATTGTTTGCTACTTAAAAAAATAGAAAAACAAAATCCCTTAATAGGATGCTAAAAAAATTGAGGTATAAAAAAGAAATCCTCCTCTCTCTTTTTTTTTTAAATGTTATGCCTCTGGATATTTTCTTAGCACATGTAAATATATATCCATAGATATTTGTGACTCCTATTGAATTTAAATAGAATGCGAAGAAAGAGATGTCATAATGAAAAGGAATATAAATGGTTTATGTCTAAAAATAGGAATTCATTCAATTCATCCACTGATTATTTCTTACTACGAACGATATATATTAATATATGTCAAAATATAGGTATTTGTGTTTCTTAAAAAGTTCACATGGTGATCCACATAAGTTTCCTATAAAATTTCATATTTATTATATTTGTAGCAAGTTATAAATACTTCATTTATGATTCTAATTAGTAATATATAATTTAAAATTCTGCATTGGGATTGCATGGACTTCTCCATTGGAGGCTATCAACCTTCATCTAAAAAAACAAGCTTAACTATGTCATTTTTTCATCTAATTCTCTACTACTAGAGAACCTTGTTAATATTACATATTTTCTTTTTATGATCATAACATCTACATAGACTTCCATGTTCCTACCTATCTAAGGTCTAAATATCTTAGTGACGAGCCTCTAGAAGGTTGCTCCAGCATTCTTTAATCCAAACGACATCATTGTATAGCAATATGTCCAAAAGATGTGACAAAGGACTTGTAAACCTCATCGTTTTCATTCATTTTGATCTAATTATAGCCTGAGAAGGTATCCATCAAACTTAATAGTTCATGCCTTGAGATGTCGATCGTTAGTCGATTTGAGGTAGTGGGAAATAGTCTTTCGGACATGCCTTAGTCAGGTCAGTGTAGTCTACACACTTCCGCCATTTCTTACTGGGTTTCTTGACCAAGACAACATTGGCTAACCAAGTTAGGTATTTCTCTTCCCTAATGAACCTGACTTGAAGGAGTTTTTTTGATTTCTTCCTTAATAGCGACTTATCTTTCCAAGCAAAGTGCTTAATCTTTTGGCGGATCAGCTTTTTGGCTTCATTAATATTCATTTGATGCGTGACAATGGGAGAGTTGACGCCTATCTTGTTTGAAGATGACCATGTGAAGATATCTTTGTTTGCTTGCAAGAATGCAATTAGACTTTCCATTATGTTAGGGGATATTGACCTCCTTACTTTCATCATGTGCTCGAGGTCATCATTTAAGGCGACATCCTTGGTGGGTTCAACTGATTCACTTGGTGCTTAGATTCATCTTCTGACGTAACATCTGTAATGCATGTGTGATCTCCCTTCATAACCTTGAGGTATATTTTTCTAGATTGTTCTTGGTCCCCTCAACATACCCCTATCCTGGCTATAGTGTCGAACTTAGCTTTTAGGCGAGGCTAGGAGACGATCATGCCAAAGATAGACTGAGTGACCTTTCCTAATATGGCGTTATATGGGGACCAACAATCAACCATTAGGAAATATATTTAATGTCCCACACATCGCGTCCCTTCGCCAAGCTCGGGGGGTAAAAAGATGATCCTTCGGGGCTGAATAGGTTGATTATCAAATCCATATAGCTCATGATCATAAGGCCTTAATTTTGGCTCATCTCATACTTCATCTATTTCTAAGCTTGGTTAAAGAGGATGTTGGCACTACTACCAGTGTTGATCAACACTCTCTTAACTTTCTAGTCCAATATGCAAGCAAAGATAACTAGAGCATCTTGGTGTAGGGTTTTAATCCCTTTGAAGTCTTCGTTGGCAAAGGAAATGGTGGCGTTAACCCTGGCTCTCTTAGGCTCTAGGTTCATTACTTGTCGAGACCCGCTCAGTCCCGATAGGGGCTCAGCCCTAGCTAAGGTTAGGGCCTACTAGCAATGGTATTGTTTTCGTCGTGGCATTCTTGGTTGAGTCAGGTTTGATTTGAATTGTCTTGGGTATACACTATCTTTTGTTGCTCATCTATCCTATGCTTATAGGCAGGCGGTTTAGATTGTTATCATAGTTGATAGATTGCTAGAGCCAACAATGTTGTATGGTGTCTTCTATGGCACTTTTAAGTTGCTAGCAATTCTCATATCATGCCTACGATCGTAATGATACTTACAATATTCCTTCAAGTCCTTCTAGTTGAGCCTCATCGGAAGTGATAGTGGCAGCAGGCCTTGGTTCCTTATTTCAAGGAACACGTCATGCACGAATAGTTTTAGAGGGATAAATTGGTCGTACATCAGGAAGAGTTTTTGCTTTTTGTTGTCCTTACGATCTGATCTCGCATTAGCTTGGTTAATGAAGTCATGGTGGTCTTTCTAACACTCCTTTTCTTGAGACTGATTGATTTTAGCTTAAGGAGGCTCGTTTTGACTTTGATCTCTCTTCTAACATTTCTAGTATCCTCCTACAGGATATATTTTTGTGCCTTTTCTTTCACTAGCTCAAGCATAGTGATTTGGAACTTTGAGATGGAGTCGAAAAATGGGTTGTTCACGAGGACTCCTTATTTGATAGCTTCATGGGCCACTCCCTGATTGAGTTTTAGGATTTCCAGAAATGCTTTGTTAAATTCTCCTAAGTAATCCCTTAGGGATTCTTTCTGCTACTATCGTTTTGAGTAAAGGTAGGAGACATTCTTCTTTGAAGGTTTGCTCACCATAAAATTGGCCACGAAGACGTCGCTAGGTTAGGCGAACGAGCTTATTGTATTTAGCTTGGGCTTATTGAACCAAAATCGAGTTACACCTCGGAAGGTGCTAGGGAAGGTCTTGTAGTATATAGCATTCGAGAAATTATGTATCATCATGGTAGACTGAAACTAGCTATGTGATCTTCGAGGTCAATAACTCCATTATAGGATTCTAAAGTGGTAGTTGAAGTCTTCTAGGGGCATCTTGATAGTAGGCTCAAGCCTTCTTTAATGGTTAATAACCTTCAAAAGCACGCTCTTTGTTGGTACCTTGTTAAGTCTTGTTGGCGAGGGATATAGGTGCAGTATCCTCGCAGGCTTAGGCTAAGCCAGGACTTGTACGTTCCGTTTTTATCCGTCATCCGTCATTCGATTTCAAGTTGAGTGTTATGGTGTTATGTGTCCTCGTAGGACGTTTTAAGTGTCTTTCTTAGGGCCTTTGGCCACATCGGCCTTCTAGTATGTATTCGGGAATGGCCTTAAGTTGTGAGACCGTCCCCTAGTGGAGTGGCTGGTTGGTGGTGACACCGTGGTATGCCTATGGTTTCTTTTAAGCAATTTGTCATCCAGTATGGATGGCGGCGAGGTCGAAGATGCATTCTACCATGTACTAGAAGCTTGTTTATTTAGATGTAGATTCTTTAGCCCCTTTAGCTCTATGATTCTAGCTTGGAGGAAGGCATTTGAATGCTTGTTTTCCACATTTTTGTACACAAGTTGTTTGCATAAATTTTTTAATTCCAGGAAATGTGCAGAGTCTAATAAACTATCATTTACTGTTACCATTTGTTTATCATGCAGTGGCTCAAGGGTCTCATCGCCCATTGGAGCGGCTACACATTGTGTGGGTGTAGGGTCAGTTTGATTCTTACTCTGTTGTGGCCTTAGCATCATAGGGAACAAAAGTATTCCCCATAGTAATGCCCTAAGGTTTTAAGAGGGTTTTTGGGGAAGGTTTCAATGGAGAAAATGATGAAAAAGAAGGAAGAAGAGAGTTTCCCATAGATGGTGTCACGTGTTGCATGAGCTGATTCTATTGGAAGAGATAAGCTCTTGCAAACACAAGAAAAGTGGTCAAAGGTGTGTGGGGAAGTTGCCAAGTATGGCCACTTCGATGCTTAACCTAGTTACTGGGTCCTTCTTCTTCTAGAGAATTGTAATACACATGGAGGAGTTTAAGGAATTACTTTCATTCTTTTTCGAAAGGGAGGTATTAATAGTGTTTGGGGTCATACCAAGATAGGCCTACCGAATTTGTCATGGCAAGTCTCTAGCTGGTAGCCAACCTAGTATCCAGGGGGAGGGGGGTGTACCCAAGCTGAGGAGCAGTTATAGCAGAGACTTAGTATGGGTTATTATAGACAGACTTACTAAGATAACCACTTTATATAGATTAAAACTGGGTACACCATGGAATGGTTGGCAAAGTTGTACATCAAAGGGATAGTGAAGTTGCATGGAATACCAATGGCTATCGTGTCAGATAGAGATATTAGGTATGCTAGAAGATTCTGGAAAAACCTACATAAAGCTTTGGGCACCAAAGTAGTTTTTAATACCGTCTATCATCCTCAGACAGATGGGTAATCTGAACGGACCATCCAGATTTTGGAAGACATGTTGAGAGCATCTGCTTTAGATTTTGAAGGTAGTTGGGATGAACACTTACCTTTTGTGGGTTGGCATCAATAATAGTTATCAAGCATCGCTGGGGATGCCGCCTTATGAAGCCTTGTTTGGTAGAAAATGTCAGTCATTGATTCATTGGCATGAAGTATGCGTCTGGCAAATTTGGGACTAGAGTTAGTACAAGATGCTGTTGAAGATAGGTTTTTTGTTCCAAAAGTTATTTCAAGTATGTCCTTACCTTAGTTATTGTTTATGATTGTAGATTAGCATATGTAAAAGAAAGATGGCTTTAATTGGTTTGTTGCTTGTGCTTAATTGGGTCTAGTAAACTAGGAGTATTGTGTTACTAGAACAGAGCCCTAGTGATCTGTGTATCATTATCCCGGGTGGAGTCGTGCACAAGTTGATTCTAGTAGTTTAGGAGTGGTACGAGTATAGTATCCAGGGTATGTAGGGAGTACCCAACACAATATATACATATATAAGTATTTTGTATACAAACTTGTTTTTATGGAGTTATGAGTTACTCTAGGTTTAGGATTAGTTGCAAATGGTCTTAAATTATATTGTTTTCTTAGCTAATCAAAGATAATAACATGTGTTTGCTGCATAAGTTATTAGGTTGCATGTAAAATTTGTATGTTCGTTTGCATATGTGATTGTGGTTTGGTTTATTATATTTGCACTCATTCTTTTCTATTTTTTTTAGAAACAGATGATGATCTAGTAGTATTCGATTTATCAAGATATGATGTACTCGTGGATTATGAGAAGAACGATAGTGGAGTGGACTTTCCAACTAATTACTAGATGTGTAGTGTTGATGATAGCTAAGATTTGAATAGCTTATGAAATTTTATATAGTTTTTTATAAATCTAAATATTTTATGAGACTTTTCTTATGATGTTTTAATTTTGATCTAAGTTGGCATTTGGTATACACCAACTAAGTCATTCAAAAGTTTTATTATTAGATAAAGTTTTAAAAGTATCCTTATATGTGAGATATTACTATTATATGGTATTTAATTTTGTGGATTAGTGAAATTATAGCTTTAGCTTGTTCATCTCTAGTGAGGACACATGACGGGTTGATAACACACCTTCAGTTTAAGGCGTTCCACCAATGATCTTGCTCATAGTATTGCTAAGGAGGGGCTTCAAGACCGGCCAAACCATCTTGTGCCGGAATCGGATTTCGGTTTTCCTTTCGTTTGTCAAACTTGCCCCTCCCTAGATCTAGTTGATGTTTTCTCGGATGTTTCCTCCTCTTTTGTGTCGGATGTTTTTCCACCTTGGACAACGCCTGTTGAGCCTTTGAATGAGGGGGTTTACGAACCTCCTCAACTGTGTAATGTTTTCTTTCTTTCTTCATTAAGAACATGTTGCAAAAAATAAAAAATAAAAAATAAAAAAAGGGAACATGTATAATAATATAGTTAGAGTTGTATAACAACCTCACTCCTTAAAATATCTTGGCCAACTAGAAAAGCAACAGCAATTTTATTAAAAAATTGGACGGAAATCAAACTTCCATGTTTTCTTACGGACCATTACATTTTTATTTCATTCGGCAAATGAGGTGACATAAGATAGCTTAACCAATTTTCAGAAGGGAACAAAAGGAAGGTGCAGTTGCAATCGAAGGACAAAAATAACTGTGCTCTTAGATATCATTTATCATTCTTGTGCTCATCCGTCTTCATCTTCATGCTCTTTATCAGCCTCAGCGAGGCCTGCAAACATAATCACAGGCGATTGCATCGTTACGTGAATATTTAAGTATATCGAGTTGCCTAGTTCTATTTCCACTATGCTCCATTGAGCTCAAAAAGTTGTTTAATAGCTTCAAATTTGAACACGTGAAAACGTGCGATGGAAATCTGAGAACCATGGTAAATGGACTTATTTTTTCACCAAAGCCAATTGATTTACCTCTTTAAGCTGTGGTGGATGCGATTAACTCTCTGGTTATGATGACGGACTGTTGGAGACTTTCTTTGAGACCATCTGCGAGTTCCTCCTTCACCTTTGCCAGACCAACTTCTTTCAAATCCTTTCTGTCCCCCCGAACTTGGACCTTGCCAAGTTTCTGGCAGTCTCTGATGTCCAACTGTTCGAGGGAGGGCATTGCCTCTTCCCCTACAACCAGAGATTCCAGATTGCCCAGTTTCCACAACTTTAGGATGCAGAGTCGAGGAAACGCCCCTCCAGCACATTCTAGACTTGTGCCTTTGTAGGAAAAGGCAAATAGTCTGAGATCGGTCAAGCATTCCAGAGTCACTAGGACGTGCATAGCATCAACAGCGAGAAAAGTCATTGACAAGGTGAGGCTCTTCAGGTTCTTAGGGAGGAAGGACAAGCTGTTGCTTCCTAAATCACCAAACAAATACAAATTGGAGAGAGACATGAGTCCATTCATGTCCTCCAGATGGAATTTCGAAGGCTGGCCAAGCAAATCTTTGGTTTTCAACCTGAGGGACTGAAGTGTGGTCAGGCCGTTTATGCACTTGATTACTTTTTTTACCACTGAGGAAGTGCAAGTCAAAGACAACTTTGTGATGCCTGACATTTTGCTCAACACATCTAACATGGGGCTGTCGTCTTCAATATGTAAGCCACATAATGTTTCAAACTTGCTTGAGAGCTTGCTAGATGGTGAGAACCACCATCGTTGGGGCATAGACTCGTTGAAACCGACCTCATTTAAATACAGATGGCGAAGGCTCTTCTTTGTCCAAATTGAACTAGGAAGTTTTGTGATATTTGTGTGCTTCACGTCTAAAGTCTCCAAACAGGGCAGATCACCAACGGATTTGGGGAGTTCATCAAGGATGGTCCATCTCAATCCCAGATATTTAAGGTTGAAAAGAACTTTTCCTAGATTTTTTGGAAGGATTGGCTTGTAAAACCCCTCTAGATCAAGTACTTCAAGTGAACTTCCCTGATCATCCCCAGGGTAAAGAAAGATACCTATTTCCCTCTTTTGTGTTCTATTCTTCTTGGTATGAAATGATATATATGATCTAAGCTCTTTGAGGTTGCATTGTCTTTGATTAGATTGCTCCGGCGTTTCAGACGATCCTTCAAGTCTGTCATTGACGCCAGGTTTACCCATAACAATCCATCGACCAACTAATTTTGACTCTCCGTTGGCTGTATTGAACTTTTGATGAAGGAAATCATAGATAAATCCAGGCATGAGACATGTCTTTGCAAACCCTTGTCCTTTACCACATGAAACCACATAAATCATGTTCCTATATACCAATTCCTCAAAGCACTTCTCGGCATCTTGAATATTTCCTAGCAATTCCGGCACAAGACTCTCGGCAAGCCATAGCTTTAGGAGCCTCCTGGTAGGGATCTCATATCCCCTAGGAAACTGACAGAGATACATCATGCAGACTGCAACGGCTGAGTGAGTTCGTCATAGCACAAAGACACTACGTCCGTGAGAGGGGGGTTCTCCGCTAGGCGACCTATAATTGACTCAAGCAGCTCACACTCCCGCTTCACAGCGAGGAGCCCTCCTAACAGCCGAATCCCTGCAGGAGAAAAGCCGCAGCAGCTTAAAATCTTCTGCTTTAATCGAGCAGGATAAACTTGTCCATCCGGCTCGTTCTCATTCAAGCACAGCGACAGCAGTTTCATTCCGTCTTCTTCAGTTAAAGGATGAAACCTCATGGGGTCGAACCAAGGATCAGTTAGATATGGCAGATTGTCATTGCGCGTTGTGATAATTACTCTGCTGCCGTTAGAGGAGTCTATAAGAAACGTTAAGAGCTTCAACACCAGGTCGACTTCCATCACGTTGTCAAGGACGATTAGGTACCTCTCCATGAAGATACACTGTTGGAGGCTCATGGACAATTTATTCTCATCCTCTAGGTCGATATTTTTCAGTACACGCGTCGAGATCTGTCTCAGTAAATTGGCCAGAATATCCCCGGCAGTGAAGTTGTCCTGAACATGAACCCAAGCTCTGTAGGTAAACCAGCCCTTAACGTCAGGTCTCCTATAAACATTCCTCACCAGAGCAGTCTTGCCCGTGGGTTCTCTGTCGGCAACAGAAATGACCCGCAGGTTATTATCATTTCCATCACGATCTTGGGGAATCAGCTGAAGTCGGAGGTTGTCCACGCACTCTTCACGGCCCACAGTCTCCGACACGACCACCTTCTGAAATTGGCCCGCCATGTGTGAAAGTGAAGAGGTAAGAAAGAACAATTGGTCGCTACAAAATTGGACCGGAACGCCACCGTCCGATATGAAAACTTCTACCAAGTAAATAAAAAAGTTGATTCTATAATATATTACTTGATACTCTTTGTGTTTCTTTTTCTTTCCTCTTATACTTTTGCTTTTTTTCACACGAAGAGGATAACTCAGTTCTTTCTTTTTTATTTAATTCACAGACTCATGGATTCTTCCTTATTATTATTTTTTCTTAATTCTATTTTCCCTGATGGAGTAATTTAAATGTGTATTCTCCTAATTATGCTAGCCCAAAATACAAGCAAGTAAAAGTAAGGACAAGACAAAAAAGTTGAAATAAAATAAAGGTTGTGTGAAGTACTACTAACAAGTTAAAAAAAAAAAAGAATTGATTGTACACTATATTTTCAATTTTAAAATGGAAAATTAGACAAAATAAATATTTTTTCCGATTGAGGCAAGCAAACAGCAGTGAAAAGTGATTTCGAAAATGTACACTCAACTTTCCAAGACTTGAAATAGCAGCAACCTTACTATATCTATTATATATGAAGATATTTAAGCCACACAAATCTAAAGGCCTAGAAAATCTACTCCAACCAGTAGAACACACACCAAGAATTGATAAAAATCAGA
Source organism: Combretum micranthum (assembly GCA_024138025.1). Lineage (NCBI taxonomy): Eukaryota > Viridiplantae > Streptophyta > Magnoliopsida > Myrtales > Combretaceae > Combretum > Combretum micranthum. The sequence continues at coordinate 2,186,161 of JAMXBD010000061.1, read as the reverse complement.
ATAACGATCGGTGGAAAAGCTGGGAAACTAAACAAATCGGGAAAATCTGTAATATTTACTATTATATGATCCATATTATATATGCATATACTTAAGCCTGTTCGGTGCTAATATTTCCACCAAACACCCACCACAAAATCTGCAAAATACACATCATAAACATCACACGACCAAATATCAAGATACTTCAAACAAGAATTTATCAGATTAAAACTTAAATTAACAAAAATTTATTAATCATAGTGCATCTTTGTATCAATTTCAGAAGCCATGTTTACCGCAGGTCAATTAATGGGAGGTTAGGGATTTGGAGGTCTAACATATAGGTGAGGCTCAACAATTTAGAAATTAGTTTGAACAGGTTTGATTGTGTTGGATCCACTCAATTCATGAATCAATAGACTCCTTACCATGTGTATAAGATGTTCATATGAATAGTTTCACTATAACTGATGTGGTATTTTTAGAAAATTAAATGATGAAAATTTTCTTATTTACGCACATGAGTTAGAAATTAATAAAATGAACGGCAAAATAATGTTATAATGATTCTTAGTGATCTATAATGATTCATGACGAATTTATAAAATTTTATTGGAATTTATATAATGTCAAGTTAATGTCCTGTAGAATAGAGGGTAATGTGGTAAAATCATAATACTTCGTGATATGAAACCAATGGACTTTTCATTTTTCATTTTGTGCCAAAAAATATAAATGTGAGTATAGCTCAATATATAATGTAGAATTCATCAACAAGAGCTGGGGGTCTGAAGACTCAACAGAATAGGCACATCTCATTTACAAGTAAGGGTTGAATTGTCCTTTCAATACAAATCCTACAAACAGCGTGAAAAATCAATACTCTACCGAAGATAATCTATGCAATTTGTCTAGTTTAATTATGGAGAAAAGACTCATTAAATATGCAAGATTGCATCCAATACAATCATGGTTTACAGTTCCGTATATATACGAATGATCTTCTACGCATGCAGTATAGTCAAGTCTCGTTATAGGTTTGAGAATTCGCTAAATGATAAGACAATGGTCATTCTATACAATCGAACTACATGGCGTTCAGCTCAGCAATTTCAGGAGCATGTGGTTTCCGAAAATGATCAGTCAAACCAAAATGAATCAATAGAAGCCAGACATGAGTCAGTAGCTCTCCTCCGCGCTTCAGTTGCTGCAGATGGTAACTTGCCTTGCATTTCAAGGCTGCTAATACCAGCATTGCCATCCATATGTCCCTAACGAACTTCCACCTGAATTCCGGTTCGATCTCATTGAGCTGGGACGCGAGCTTACAGCCATGAAACAGCACAAACTTGCTCTTGTCTGCTAAAGACACTGTCAAATTGAGTTGGGTATTCACTTGATTAAGTAGAAAGTTACGCGCATCAGTTATCGTCAATCTCGGGATCTTGGGGCGACATTTCTGCTTAGGAATTTTCTTTGGATCGGAGGACATTCCATTTCCCGTAGACTGGTGCTGCTCAAAGTAGGTAGTCACCATGGCATACATGTCGTAGAATTTGATACGTCCTATTCCAGCTGGTAACATGAAAGGGTACATAACCAAAATATAACATGTACCGAGACAGATCCAAGCTTACCCTTCCATTCCTGTCATCTTCTTCCCCTGTGCCATCTTTCCTCCAATGAAAGCAAACGTCAGTGGCAATATGCCAAACGAGGACACTCATATCGAATTCCAACTCGATCGACCATTTCAAGCTCTCGAGCTGTTTCTTTCGTTCAGCATCCTGCCCCCACTTCTCAGCCCAAAAGGTTTTGAGATCATTATACATAATCGATAACCCGATTACGTGCTGAACCACATCATATTTCATGTGATTACTCACTTCCGACGGTCATTGTAGAATATTTCTCCACTTTGTCATCAATGTGCAAGAATTCCAGGATCTTGTGACAACGGAGGTGCTTCTCTTTAAGCGAATAGCTGAGCAGGCTGAATTGGGTAATCTTATCAGACCATCTTCGCCGTTTATAAAGTGGCTGTAACCAATTAATGATGTTCAAGATGAACGAGAATCTATCATGCTTAATAAGCAAACAGGTGACTTTATCAGAGAAGAGATGGACCAGTGATGCGTACAGCTCGAGGGAGAAACCTACTCCCAGCAATGCGAAAGTTACGTATTTATCAATCTTGTCATAAGAAGACTTGTTGCTCAAGGCAGTGAAAAGAATTAAGGCGATTCCGGTGAGACATAAGTTGGCAAACCGACTTGCATATCCCCACAGGGTTTGGAACACCATTGCCTTCGTAAAGAGTAAATCGTAAATGATTCCAAGTTCTATACTAAGGATATTTAAAACAGAATTACAATTCGTGTCTTTGAGCGCCTTCTTGCTGGACCCAAGGTCATCTTCGTGAAGCGGCAGATCTGCAAATGCTGGACGGATTATATCGATCAAGTGCCTTGCAACGAGTATTTCTGCCTTGCTGCGCTTGTACATCTCCGTGTGCGAGAGATTGCCATCTCGAGCATCAAAATCGAGTCTACCTCATGGTTCCACACTTCCTGTACTCCAGATTCCTGGTGTTTTGGCTCCTCCCGTTTTGAAAAATCATCTTTACGCTCAGCATGAGTCTCGGAATTGTTCACTGCTAGCAGCCAAAGGACCCCAACCCGCTCGCCATACTTGATTAGGCCACAGATCAAGATGATTAGATAGAGCCAGGAAACATGGGAACCAGTCCACGCCAGGAACAAGATATAAAAGGCGCTACTGTCTGGTAACCAGTGAAAGGCAGTGTCTAAGCCAAGCTCATTATCTTCCAATGCATTTCGCTGTGATGCTATCCCGGACCCCCTAAGTGCATCAGCAAACGGAGCCCAAAAGGACCTCAGCTCAGCTGTCGAGTCAATGTGGCCCCTGCTGTCTTCCATTTGCTGGTGTTTGCGTCGCGTGATGCCAAGGGCATATATAGCTACAGCATCTGCCGACAAGTAAGCACACCAAACGACGATCCTGATCCAGTAATGACAAATATGTTTACGGCGGTTGCCTAGAACGATGAGTACCACTGAATGGCAAGGCTCAATAAGACTAGGATTCTCAGCTCCCAATTATCCATCAGGTCCTTCAACTCCGCAGAAAGGATCTCTTTCATTCTCCTCCTCTCGGCAAGCACCAAATTGGTGATAACTGCAATGTCCATATCCATTTTGCAAATAGTGAGAAATCTCTTTCAAGTGGGATCATATCAATGTCAAATTATCAGCATAAAAGAAATTCATCTGCAATAGTTTGAACGTTCAACACATTATACATACAGATACTCCATTGCCTATACTGCTGTTGTCGAAAAAAACAAAAATGAAAATATTATATACATGCATCCTGGTCAATCACTGCAAGTGGAGGCAGAAAAGCAAAACACTACGGCATATACTTACCAATAGCCGACATCGTTGAGTAGCGAAATCGCCTTTGTTCCTTGATCGGTCTTCAGCTTCGACTTGTGAGTTTACAACCGAGAGTGAGAGGGAGGTCAGAAGGAGAAGTTGATCTCTTTCCTTATGAAAAATGTTACCTGCTACTTTGTTTCGAAACTGCAGCAGACCTACTTGTTGAGAAAGGAACTTGATTATTTATGGAACCTCACAAGATTTTTAACCAATCCAACTTTTGGAGGGAGAAAGAGAAGAAAAACAAAATAAATAAATAAAATAATGTCCAACTGTATACATAGGAGTATGCGGAGGAAGGGATAGAATGGTCCCAAATATTAAAAATTAAAAAAAAAAAAAAAAAAAGGTGGGGGCATGTTTACATATAAGAATAAGTGAGAATTACACCCATGTATAATATACACGTGATGTGTAACTCTTAATAATAATACAACACAAGAGTATATAGTGATTGTTATTTAATTGGAAATTACAAATTACGTGTACATTGACATGGCATATTAATCCATCATATATTTTTCCATTTACATTTGTAAATTACTCTTATTTTAGATCTTGTCTAACATGGACATGACAATTGGATAGATGCTCACTCATGGTACATGAACTTTTTTACTTCAACAGATATACATAAACAAAATTTTTTTACAAGAAAATACCTAAATTTTTTAAATCTTTTATCCATAGTATCTTTGGACGGATTTCGTCAATTTTCCATGCAATTACTGACGTGATAACCATATTGGATTAAAATATATTTTTTTGGTCCATATTGTGTGGTAATTTTTTTAAAAAAAAATTTTTCAATTTCTCTTCTCTCTCTTATCTCTCTCTTTCTTTTCTTCTACTTCTTCTTCCTCCTTTTCTTCCTCCTGAACTTCGAAAAATTGATTTCAACTCACCAAAAATCTGAAACCCAAATTTATGATTATTAAACTCATCAATGATCTAAAAACCAAATCTAGGATTTTCTTAAAAATTAATTCAAACTCATAAAAATCTTTTTTTTTTTCAAAACAATGATGAATGATTCAAACTCATCAATTTTTCTTTCTGTCCTTCCACTGTCTAGAGAAAAACAACATAGTATTTAATAGATCAATCAACATTTGTTAAGTAAAGCTAATAATCAAGAAGAAACTCATCTTCTCACCATTGTCTTTTTTAAAACCCCACTTATTTGCAAAGAATTTCTCAGTATTGACATCGTCACATCGGAAGCTACTAAACTGTTGAAAGAATCGAATATAAAAGAAGCTTCGTGATCTCTCGAATATAAAGAAAGAATTTCTCAGTATTGACATCTTCTCACCATTCCTTTTTTAGTGTAATGGCGATTTGAAGGTTTGTTATGGGAGTAGACTTTCCAAAGAATAGTAATGTGTCGATTGGAGAGATAATGGATGGGTTAGGGTTTGTGGCAAAGCAAAATGAGTCATCTCCTCCTCATGTTCCTCCGATGAATTATTGGGCATAAATTTGTGTCCTGTGGATTGTTGTTATTAGTGAAGGAGAGATTGCATAAAGAAAGGTCTTTTGAATCTGAAACCGTGTCTTCTTCCATGTTGTGATGATTGTCTTCCATTATCACCAGCGTGTTAAGAATAATCTAAAAGCAATTTAAATTAAGTGTAGATGCTATTATAGTTATGGTTTCAGTAAGTTAAATTGAATAAGTTAAGAGATATTAATTTACATATATGAGATGTGTATTCATGGAGGTGAGAAAGAGAGAGAATCAAAAGAAGCTTCTTTTGCTATATTTAGAGGTCGAGATGGTTGGTTTTCTAATGAGAGTGAAAACAATAATCTTTATTGTTTGATTTGATGAGTTTTTAAGAAAATGTTAGATTTGGGTTTTTTTAATTTTTAATGAGTTTGAATCAGTGTTTTGAAGAAGAGGAAGAAGAAGATAAAGTGAAAAAAAAATTTAAAAGTGCCATCATGAACTGAGAAAATAATATTTTAATAGGGTATGATTACCACATCAATAATTGGACGAAAAATTAGATAGAAGCCGTTCAGAGATATCATGGGTGAAAGTTTAAAAAATTTAAGTATTTTTTTTATAATTAAATTTTATTTAGGTATATACCTGTTAAAATCGAAAAAGTTCAAGTACCGTGAATGAAACTAATCTTATAATTGCAAACTCAATAAATTTATGTGTTTGTTTGCGTATACTGAACAAATTCAAATCAAACCTGTAGACACCAGTGGAGACCCTTTTTCTATATAAACAATACAAAGTCCTCTTCTTCAGGCATCAAACGTTTTTATTGCCTATTTTAAAATTAAACTATGTCCATTATTTTATTTTTAAGGTTGGTTAGTGAATAATTGGTTTATAAAGCATGCGGCTGAGACCCTATATGTTCGATTCCTCCATACCCCCCACCTTAAAAATACGTTCAAAATTCTACAAATAAGTCCAATATGTGTTTACGTGGAAATGATTTCTTTTTGATAAATGTAAATGTGTTACAATTCTACAAAAGCTTTTAAGTTTGTTTTATATTTATTTTAACAGGAGTCTGCACATATAAAAAAGCGATTGGACGTTGACCAAATGAAGACTTCTCATTACGTATTTAGAGGATTGAGTTACTTAAGACATTCGTCATATCATTAGCACTAATCCTTGTAGTTTTCAAAAGGCTGTGTTGTCACGCCCCGAGGGTACCCTAGTAGTAATAAACAAGTTACACTTGAATATTATTACTAGATTACCTTCAGAGAATGACAGGTTTTCAAAGCAACAGGATATTTTAAGCTGCTTGATAAGAAATAACAAATATATGAGAGAAATGATTTAGCGAATAACCATTATAAGCTATTACAAACCATATATCTCCAACTAAATAATCTACTCTAATAGTACATAACCATCAAACTAAAATATATCTGTAGACTTCTAGCTTCAAAGCCCTTACCGGAGCTAGGGATGTAACCGGATCGAGTTTCGGGCGGGTTCTATGAATCCAAACCCGAACCCGCTACCCTAAAACATACCAAACCCGACCCTATAACCCTGTAGGGTTTTCCCTCTAAATCCAAACCCAACCTACAGGATTTACCCTAAAACCCGAGACCCGCCCGAATACCCGCCCGATCTATTAACCCGACTACCCGCCCGACTACCTGCCCGTTTATTCACGCAAACCCGCCTCCTTTATTTATTTATTTATTTCAATAGATTCAACAATTTTTAGCTAATAAAATAATAATCTTAATTAAGTGTTTCAATTTATTTTCAAATTGTGTAATGAATCAAGAGACATATAAATTGAAACACTTAATAACAATCCTCATGCAAACATATAACAATCAAACATAAATACATCACTTAAACCAATTTTTAATAACAAGTTGTAAAATCCTTAAGTAGTTTAATAAACATAAAAGAAAAACATCTAGGAGCTCCTCCATGTCTTCTTCCTCTCCTTGCCCTTAGAGGCCATTCCAATGATCCAAGCTCACCTGAATTATCAGCGAAAACCCATAAGTTATCATGACAGAATTTTAGTTTAATTAAAAAAATTTTAAGTAACCAAACTATATATATGTATAGATTAATGTATTCTTTCTTTGAGATTAATCATTGGTTATTTTTGTTATTATCTATTGTTCCTTATGTTACTCGCTGTGTCAAACATTTTATTGAATTAGGGTTGACCATGTGTTTTTTATCCCATCAATAATCCATGTACATCACATTTTAGCCAACAGCCAAGTAGTAACAACGTGAGTCAAAAAACAACTTTCAGTTGATTCCTATCAAAAACATCAAAAGAAGGCTACATGACTGGCATCATCACACATTTTCCTCAACAACATAAGACTAAACAGAGAAGTTGGCAGAATAATGTCTATCACATGTACCATATCATCTATACGGAGAAGGATATGCACCAACATCTCTTCCTGCAAAACCGAATGGCTGTAAATATATTATCTATACAATACTTCAAACCAAAACCAAACCAGAATCAAAACAAAAACCAAAAGAAATAATTCCAGCAACTCCTAATTCATCATATTTGCTCTTTATATAATAAGGATTAAAACAAAATTAGACACTTATAAAATTACACTATAAGCAATGGGTTAACAAGAACAGAACACTACAGGGTAATCACAGAGCAAATCAACACGTTTCTTCAAAATTGAATATATAAGGTACAATTAGCATAATCATACCTGAACAAACAATGTTAATCATAATTGATTATTGCAGTACTTTTTTCAATGTTCAACCACAAAAGAATATAATTTTATAACACTAGCATGAGCCAAGATTGAAAGTCAAGTTTTTAAATCAAACTCATGCATAAAAAGACTTTCTACACGTGACTTCATTTCAAATTTCATTAAGCAATTACTTTCTAACAACAGACACAAACACAAATCAGTATCGTTTGGAGAACCAGCAATAGAAGGAACATAACATTCCCCAGAACTCCTAAACATCAAATGTTTCAACAATTGTTCACCATATCTGTCTGAAAACATAAAGATAGACAAAGTGAATTACAAATTTAAAACTTACTAAACAAAGCTTGCTAGCTTTATAAAGGACTACTAGTAAATTATTATACTATGAATGACATATGTAATACTAATAACGAAAACATAAAGATAGACAAAGTGAAAAATACTAACACTTACTTGGCTTTAATCATCTATAGCATCATCATCATTGATATCTAACCTCTCAAGCTCATCTTCTAGCTTACATATATATATATCATCACCTACAAAAATAAAAATGCTAAATAAAATAAGTATGGGAATAATGAAGAAAGTTAAGTATCACATAATTTAAAGAAGTCACCTATTATTCCATTTGATAACTAGCTTTGAGTACACATTAATGCTTCTATTGTAGTTGGCTTGAGCCGACTTCTGTGTGAGGTAATTACTCGTCCACTAGTGCTAAATGCTGACTCAGAAGCAACTGTAGAAACCGGTATAGCCAACAAGTCCTTAGCTACAGCTTGTAGTGTGGGGCATTTGGCTTCACTTTGTTTCCACCATAAAAGGATATCAAAATTATCATCACCATCACTCAAGGGTAGCAAAGTTTCCTGTAGGTAGTGGTCCAGCTCTGTCTTTACTTGGTTGTCATCAATGGTGGTGACACAGGTTTTCATGTATTGCCTCAATTTTGTTTCTCTCTTCAAACCATCATCAACATCACCTATAGGCACAAAAGAGCTATTGCCTACACCCATACTCTTATTATTGCGAGTATTGCTCCTGTGTTGGTATTCCTGAAGTAATTCATACAAAGTGTTCTTGATCCTTTCTTTCTCCATGGAAGCACGATCAGCATACACACTAGAAAGCATAAAATCCACAGCTTTGAACTTGAAGCGTGGATCTAGAACAGTACATATAGCCATAATTGTGTGCACATCACTCCAATATTTCTCAAATTTTACAAACATCTTATCAGCCATCAAACTAATATTCAAATCAAGAGAGCCCTTCCATTCAAGCAAGTTTTCCCTAATTTCATAAACCCTTTCAAAATAATAGTTTGTTGTTGGGTATTGCAAACCAGAGAACAGATTGGTAACTTCATAAAATATGGACAACTTCTTGCAAATCTCACCTGCTAACTCCCAATCTTCCTCAGTGGGAAGACACTTATAGTTTTTATCCATAAACTGAACTCTATAGAAAACTTCCTTATATTCGATTGCAGTAACTAACATGTCATAGGTGGAATTCCACCTTGTCTTACAATCTAAGGAAAGCTTCCTAATAAAAGGCACATCTAGTTGCTTACACGCCTCTCCAAATTTTTCCACTCGTGATGGTGTTGCTGTCCAATATAAGATAGTGTCACGAATCCTTTCTATTGCTTTTTCAATGACACTCACTCCATCTTTGACAACTAAATTCAAAATATGTGCACAACATCGCATATGAAATACCTTCCCATGAAGAAGTAGATCCTCCTTTCGTAGCTTCAATTGTAAAGTTTCCATCATGGCATCATTTGTCGAACAATTATCTACAGTGACTGTAGATAATTTCCTATCCAAACCCCATGCCATCAATGAATTGAATAGGCAATCTGCAATTGCTTCATTTGTGTATGGAGCTGGCACATATAGAAAGCTGCAAGAAAAAACAAAGGACATATCGTAAATATTATTAGAAACAATTCTTGGCATTCCAATTAGATAGAATGAAAATTTTACAAAAGCTTACTTTAGGAGTCGGCTCCGGAGCATCCAATTACTATCAACAAAATGTGCTGTCACTGTCATATATCCCCTTTTTTGATGTGATGTCCACAAATCCATTGTTATTGCAACCCGTGTATTAAGCCCTTTCAATTGGGTTCGCAATTTCTCTTTCTCCGCATTATAAATGTTGATAATCTTTTTCCTGATGGTGATGTGGCTAATGTGTTTCAAATGAGGTTGAATGTCACTAACAAACTCTCTAAAACGTTCATGCTCAACCATTGATAATGGATACTCATGGACAATTATGGCCTTTGCAAGTTTTTGCCATGCAGATTCTTGATTGAAAGACCAGTTTCCTATTGCTAAACCACTTGCATTACAATCATCTTCGCTCCTGATAGTTTCCAATGATAGGAAACATTGTCTAATGTCTGCTTGTCTTTTTTTTGCACGCACCTCTTCAAATGGTTAAGCAAATGTGAAGTACCATTTGCACTGCTTGCTGAAAGTCTCTTCTTACAGTAATTGCACTCAGCCACAGTTTCCCCTTTAACTGTCTTTCTCACCATATCCTTCCACACACTGGATGTCAACTTACGTTTACTTGGATTGTCACTCTCTCCAGTACTTGATACTTGAGAAGACGATACTTTTGCCTTTTTGGATGCTACCTCCTTTTCAATTTCAAGTGGGGATTCCGATGGAGTTTCATCAACATCATTTGCATCCATGTTCATCTCAGCTTCAAGTAATTCAACATCCATGTTCCCTGCATCGATGATACAAATGATTTAATTTTAAACTCAGTCAAACTCAAACTTTGAAATGTCAAATCAAACTTAAATTTTCTATTGCAATCAAATAAGTCTTATAATTCATCAAAATATGAACTAATGTGTTTCACAACAGTAAACAAAATACAATAAAAACATCTATAAAAATAAGTAAACTCAAAAATGTTTTGAAAATTCTTATAACATTAACACTCCTAAAAAATTTTCTTTGATAGCCCAACTGCTGCTCTCAAAACTTCAAATTTTTCATGTGTTATTGCCTTGTCATAATGTTAGTAAGTTGATCTTAGACTCACAATAATCTAATCAAACTTCACCATGTTCCAGATTTTCTTACATATGAAAGAAGATAAAGCACAGATAAAAACAGAACATGAGTGCTTTACTATTTGATAAATACCATCAATGATTAACAATTCACATAGACTAGACATACCTATAAATAGGCTTACATTAATAAAAAAAAAAAGAAATTTGAAAAGACTTTGTAACTCATCAATAATAAAATCATTAAGGAATTTGTGAACCTCTCCATAAAAATGATTTGTAATTCCATTCATAAAAAGTTTGTAACTCCATGACATTTAGGAATTTCAATCACCCTCAACACGTTGACCTTTTTTCGACATATCTTACAGCATGAAGCTTGACATTTACGTGATTTCATTTACATGATTTATTCTACCATTAATAACTGGATTTTTTTACCATTGTTATAGCTAGCTGATTATCAACTTTGGTGATAGTTGGATTCTTTTGAAAATGGAAACTATAATTCAATTTTTTTGAAAAAAGAAATCATTCAATCCATTTTCTATCCTCAATTGGATTTTACTACTCAGCTTATGTTTTTTTAATCCAATAGACGGATTTAAGTGTCTTCACGTTAGCTGTATAGAGACTTCATTTGTTGTTTGTTGAATGACTTACCTTGAGATCAATTCGTGCGGAAATGCGAGGATCAAAATGTAGGCGCTGATGCGGGAGGGAGACTGGAAATGGCTCTGTCTGTTGACAATCAAAAACTCAAATCAGAAAACGTGTACCAAAATGCCTCTAGTGAACAAAATGCAAATGTGGAGACCAGTACTCTGGATGAAGTCGTCCTAAAACGAAATGACATCATGGAGTGTGAAACCCGTGACATTTTCGAAGTTACAAGGACAACTTAGCCGCCATGCCGATTGATAAGAAAAGCCATGATCGGTAGATTGATTAAAGAAAAAAAAAAACACACAAGAAGAAATTTTTCCTAAAGTTTAAAAACACACCACAACACTACAGGACACTCCATAGAAAAGAAAAAGAGATCATCTTCTTCAGCCAAACTACAGACCACACCAACGCACCGGACTCAAGAGAGAGAGAGAAGAGAGATTTCTTACCTTACTTAAGTGATAGCACACAGCGGAGAGCGAGAAAGGATGGGGTCACAGACGACGACGATGGTGTGCAGCGGGCCAGCAGCAAGGGTCTGATCGACGATGGTGTGTGGTGTCCACTGGGAAGGGGAAATATCAAGGTATGCGGTTAGGGTTTTTTTAGTTTGGAAATATCAGTGGCATATCAACTATTCGGCCGAGGCAAAAAAAAAAATATATATATATATATATCTATTTTATTGGGTCGGGTATCCATCGGGTATTTTAGGAAATCCAAACTCGACCCGAAAACCCTATCGGATTTTTCATCCACATCTAAACCCAACCCTAAAACCCTATAGGGTTGAACCCTATAGGGTTTTTACCAGATCGGGTGGGTCGGAAACACAATAATAGCCGACCCGGTTACATCCCTAACCGGAGCCATATTCCTGGATGTAACTAACCAGGGTCGTAAAGTGAACCTGAAAAGACTGTAGGAGTATGATCGAAACCACAGCTCAGTGAATAACCAGACATGCCATACATCACACAAGTCATTAACAAATCATATGCAATGCAAGCACTCAACCATATGTACAGGTACAAGTTTGGATGATCTAGAATCCAAACAGAAAAAAGATTTACTTCCTCTTTTTAATGGGTTGAAGAACCAGCATTCAATGACCCACCTGCCCAGGAGAGACTAAGTACACAAGAGAATCAACGATTTCTCGTTTTAATGTTATCACTTTGAATATAGTGGCTTGCACAAACCATCTCCTGCAATCCCCTTAGAAACTCCCTAAGTATTAATCATTTCAAAGCGATTCAACGGCGACGTCCTTCGGTGCCTTTTAGTTCCTCATAGGACCGCCAGACCAAAGAGAACCTTGGAAGACTCACACATTGGATCAACCAAGCAAAAACAAAGATCCGAAATATTAATACGTAGCAAGCTGTCACAACCATATATGCAATAATGCAATTCGTGCAATGCATGTTCATATTATTTTGTTAAGTCCATAATTCTTAATCAAATTCGGGGTGACCATACATTACACACAATCATCACTATACTACTGCGCAACACCAACCATTGCGTTATCGCTTGTATAAAGATATTTTAATAATCATACAATCAGATCATACCATACTTTCAACAAACATTCATTTGATTATCTTGCATTACATATTCGACTATTTACAATCACAACCAGTGCAATATGACTGAATTACTCACCTGCTCATACCGACTCAGTCGTAGTAATCCGCTGGTAGATCTTCTAATGAGTCAAAGTCACCTATTTAAGACAAAATTCATTAATACAATCTAGCTAAATTCCTACATGTGATTAGTGTCCTAGACTCGATATTAATACTTAGTATCGTCGTGTTTCTCCTATTTTATCTTTCATAATTGTTTGGTCATTTTTAGAAGTCATATTACTCAGGAAATTAACTTATTTCAATTTCCATTCTTATATATTTTATCTCGTTAAAACAAATATTAGACTAATAATACTTTAACTAACACTAATATTTTCTTAACTCTAGGCTTTCAAGAGTTATTAGATATTAATCTATTTATTCTAATCTCTGGTAATAAATTTATATTGTTGTACACACACATATATATATATATATATATATATACTAAATAGGCTTTAAGATATATATATATATTATATATATAGTTTCTGTTTGGACTTGAAAACTTTCATTGGAAAATTTTAACTGTAAGCCGGCTTAAGGCCGCCGCCAACATCGTCAGGAGCCGGTGTAAATTACTTTTGAAGAAAAATTTCAGATCGAGTGCACCGGTGTTGAAAGCTGCCAGCTTACAACGTACGCCGACCCTACGCGCCGGCGTAGATCTCCAGGTAGCCGGCTTACGTTGAATTTTTACGTGAAAAATTATTTTACGTAGCCTTTGTTGAGTGTAAGCCGCCTATAAGCCACCGGCCTATCCATGTAAGCCGCGGCGTACAGCGTTTACACTGCCGGCCTTGAGGCAGTGTTACACTGTTCATCATCTTCCTCCTCGGTTCGATTCTTTTTCTTTGATTTTTATACATTAGAAACATACTTAAACTACTTTTAAGTGTTTATATATCATATATAAGGATATATAACAACTTTTAACACGTTTAAAAACATAAATATATATATTTCGATTCTTGGAACTTTAAGCTAGGGTTTTGAAATTTTACCTTGTTGGAGCTCGTTTGATGCAATCCGAAGCTTGTGTTTGTTTTAATAGGTTCCTAAGATAATTATAAGTCAGTTGCAAAACTTAGATTTGGACAAAAATAACTCGAGTTACCTCAACTTACCTTTGAGCTCGTTTTTTAGGGTTTTTGGCTTTGTTTTTCCTTTAATCCGAGTTTATGTTTTATGAACTGTTTGTTTTTCGTTTCTAGTTCGTTTGGTTGTTGTTTGGGGTGTGAATTCGTTCTGGAAGAGGTGAGAAATTATGGAGTTTGTTTTCCTCATTAATGGCTTTAAACACATATATATAAGAGAAAGAGCAGATGAAGCTGCAGCCGTTTCTCCTTCATTCTCCTCCGAATTTTGATCTCATTTAGCAGTTGTTTTCAGCCAATTAATGCTTGAATGACTTGGCAACATGTGATTGGTGTGGGTGGTTGATTTTTGTGGAAAATTTGGTCCATGATTGAAGCAAATCCGGCTCTCCTCTTCTCTTTCAACTTGCACGAACTTAGCCGCATTTCCACCGAAAAACAGCAGCCCAATATATATTATATTAGTTTATTATTCTAATTAAATTTTGAGTTAATTATACGGGTTATACGGTATAGATCAGCTAATATTTGAAAGTTTTTATACAAAAATATGCTTATAAATTTATACAAAACACTTAGATTTTCAAATAATACAAATTGAGGTTGTATATATACGTAGTTAATTATTCATATAATTTTGTCTGCGATTTGATTTCTTAAGCTCATTAGTCAATTTTTGTTTCAGGCTCCGATATCTTAAGAAAACTCGGTTTAGAACGATAGCGTGATCTGATATTTATTTAGAGTTTAGATTTTGAGTTATTCATCAGTTTATATTTTCGTTGTGTATTTAAAATCTTAACATTTTTTGGATCATCGTTTTCTAGTTGGAGCATAATAGTCATTTATGCAGTATTGGACTTAATACAGAAATTAAATTTATATATATCTTTAGTTTTGGATACTGAACAAAATTCTTATTAAAGCTTTTAAAATTTAACTAGGGATTTCGAATTAGGGTTTAAGTCTAAATATAAACTCATTACTACTCGTTATTCTAGTCTTGAATCATTATCGAGTTCAAAAAAATATTGATCTCTATAATCATGTTTTCTATCTAAATCTATTATCTAGTATATAATCTATTATGAAGTCGGGTATACTGTGAAAAATTCCCGGGTTTACATTCTCCCCCCTTAAAATAAGCTTTGTCCTCAAAGCTTGATGCGTACCTGAGTTTTCAAACAAATGAGGATAGCTTTTCTTGATCTCCTCTTCTAATTCCCATGTAATCTCTTCTGTCGTGGATCCCATAATACTTTGACATAGTGGATTTCTTTATTCCTGAGAACTTGCACTTTCCGGTCCAAAATCTTAACTGGATGCTTTTCATAAGTCAAATTCTCCTTCAAATCAATTGGTTCTAATTCCACTATCTTATCTGGATCCGGTACATACTTTCTTAGAACCGATACATGGAAAACATTATGTATACCAGACAAATTAGGTGGCAATGCAAGACGATATGCCAGATTCCCAACTCGTTCTAATATCTCAAATGGTCCAATATATCTAGGACTCAACTTGCCTTTTGTTTGTCTACCATGAAGACTTGATTGGACTTATCTTTAAGTATACATGTTCTCCTTCATTAAATTCCAATTCTTCTTTTCAAGTCGCCCAGCTCTTTTGTCTATCTTGTGCTGCTTTCATTCTTTGCTTTATCACTGAAATCTTTTCATTAGTTTCTTGAACCAATTCAGGTCCAACCAATACTTTCTCCAAGTTATCCCAGAACAATGGTGACCGACACTTTCTACCATATAAAGCTTCATAAGGTGGCATTCCTATGCTTGAATGGTAGCTGTTATTGTACGCAAATTCCACTAATGGTAAATGTTGGTCCCAATTTCCTTTGAATTCCATAATACATGCTCTCAACATATCTTCCAATGTCTGAATAGTCCTTTCAGTTTGTCCATCAGTTTGAGGATGATAAGCTGTACTGAAATTCAACCGGGTTCCCAAAGCTTTTTGTAATCCTTGCCAAAATCTGGATACAAACCGTGGATCTCTATCTGATACTATACCAGCAGGTACACCATGCAATCTCACAATCTTTCAAATATATTCGTGCCAATTTCTCCAATGGATATGTCATGTTAATTGGCAAGAAATGAGCTGATTTTGTAAGTCTATCCACAATAACCCAAACAGCATCATGACCTGCATTTGTTTTAGGTAATGAGCACAAAATCCATAGAAATTTGATCCCACTTCCACTCAGGTATTGGCAATGGTTTCAACAATCCACCTGGTTTTTGATGTTCAGCTTTGATCCTTTGACATACATCACATTTAGCAACAAATTCTGCAATATCCTTTTTCATTCCATTCCACCAATACGCACTTTTCAGCTCTTGATATGTCTTTGTTTCTCCTGGGTGTATAGAATATCCAGAATAATGTGCTTCATGCATTAATTCCTTCCTCAAGCTTTCATCATGTGGCACACACAATCTTTTATTCATTCTCAATACTTCTTCTCCATCCACATGAAAATCTTTGTACTTTCCTTGGGATATTCCCTGTTTAATCTCTTGAATTTCAACATCTTCTTCTGGGCTTCTTTAATTCTTTGAAGCAAAGTAGGTTCCAAAATTAGATTTCCTAACTCAGCTTCCAAACCTTGTATTGAGAATTCCAAGTTTAATCTCTCAAATTCTTGATAAGTTCTTTTTGTTCCGTTATTGAAGCCACTTCTCCATAACTTTTCCGGCTCAATGCATCGCAGCATTCACTTTACCCGGATGGTAATTAATGGTAAGATCATAATCTTTAATTAATTCCAACCATCGCCTTTGTCTCATATTCAACTCTTTTTGTGTAAATATATACTTCAAACTCTTGTGATCCGTATATATTTCACATTTCTGCCCATACAAATAGTGACGCCAAATCTTGAGTGCAAAAACAATAGCAGCCAATTCTAGATCATGAGTGGGGTAATTCATCTCATGTGGTTTCAATTGTCTAGAAGCATATGCTATTACTTTTCCATTTTGCATTAACACACATCCCAATCCATTTCTAGATGCATCACTATAGACAGTATATAAATCTTGTCATTGGGCAAGACCAAGATTGGTGCTGATATTAACCTTTTCTTCAACTCTTGGAAACTTTGTTCACGTGATCATTCCACTCGAATTTCTCATTTTTCGAGTCAATTGAGTCAAAGGTCGTGCAATCTTTGAGAAATCCTTCACAAATTTCCGATAATATCCTGCCAATCCCAAGAAACTCCTAATTTCAGTAACAGTTTCAGGTCTTTTCCATTCCACAATAGCTTTAACTTTTGCAGGATCAACTGATATCCTTCTCCAGAAACAATATGTCCAAGGAATGATATACTGCTAAGCCAAAATTCACACTTAGACAATTTGGCATACAACTTATTGTCTCTCAATATCTGTAACACACTTCTCAAATTCTCATCATGTTGTTCTTCATTAGACGAATATACAAGTATATCATCTATGAAAACAATCACACAATTATCCAGCAAAGGTCTAAAAATACGATTCATCAGATCCATAAAAACTGCTGGTGCATTGGTTAATCCAAATGGCATGACCAAAAATTCATAATGACCATACCTAGTTCGGAATGCAGTCTTTGGTACATCTTCTGCTTTGATTCGATTTGATGATATCCTGACTTTAAATCAATTCGGGAAAATACCTTTGCTCCTCTCAGTTGATCAAAAAGATCATCAATCCTGGGTAAAGGATATTTGTTCTTGATAGTTACCCTGTTTAATTCCCTATAATCAATACAGAGTCTCATTGATCCATCTTTCTTTTTCAAAAAGCACTGGTGCTCCCCAAGGTGAAACACTGGGTCTGATAAATCCTTTATCCAACAATTCTTGTAACTGCACCTTAATTCTTTCAATTCCACAGGTGCCATTCGATACGGAGCTTTTGATACTGGTTCGGTTCCAGGTATCAAATCAATTGAGAATTCCACTTCTCTATGTGGGGGTAATCCCGGTAATTCATCTGGAAATACATCTGAGTATTCACATACTGTTCGAATGGTATGAATATCCAATTTCTTGGATTCACCTTCAGTTGCTCCAAGAATACAACCGTTCATCTCCATATCTTCTTCATTTTCCACTTCAATTGCTGTTATCCTACTTCTGACTTCTCTGAGTATCTCACCTTTATATTCTTTTCTTTCTCCTTGATTATTGACAAAAGATACTATTTTGAGATGGCAATTAACTTTTGCTTTTACAGCAGTTAACCAAACCATACCCAAAATAATATCATATTTTTGCATCTCTATCAGAATTAAATCAGCAATTGATTCATGATCTCCAATCTTTATTGGACAACTTTGATCATTTCCCGTGTCACCACTAAATCTCCAGTTGGCGTAGTAACTCTCAATTCTTTTCATGCTCAATTGGTATTCTTATACGCCTTGCTAATGTATTTATGAAAGAATGCGTTGCTCCGTGTCAAACAAAGCATACGCAGTCTGATCCCCTACTTGAATGGATCCTAAGTATCAATTATTAAGTTCATGTTATTTTCAACTTATAAAGACTTCTATTCTCATCTACTTGTGATTGTGTCTAATAACTTTAAGTAAACAAATATATATTTACATACCTGCAATGAGTCCATATTCTTCAGGATCAACTTCCTCCCAAATATTTTCTTCATCTCCTTCCTCTATCTCCACATTCTCACAGGACTTCCATACATAGCAAAAACTCTGGCCGTCGCACTGGCTTTGTTAGCATTCCCATTTTTCGATCCTGAGGCTCCAATCACTCCTTTAGATTGTGAAGATCCAGTTATTGCACTGCTTTCTGTGGCAATTGGGTGATATGTGCCCAACTTTATTGCATATGAAGCAAGTTGCAGTTTTTCTCTTTGGACAATCGTTTATCATATGCCCACTGTCCCCACAATAATAACATTTGTTCTGTAATTGTGGACAATCTTGGGTAATGAGAACCTTTACATTTCCAACAAGTAACATTATTCTTCCCATTACTCCTCCTTTGTTCACATTGAAAGGTTTGAAGAATTTAACCTTCTTAGGCACGAACTTGCGTAGAACCATCATACATTCTTTTCCCGAACATAGTTCCTTCTTTTTATACCTCTCAAGTTCATACTTCCTTGCACGTTCAATGATACGAGCTTTTTCCAACATAGCTGCAAAGTTATCAATCTCAAATTCAGCAAGTCTTCTTTGGAAATGAGGTTCGAGTCCAGCCATGAAAGTCTGTCTCTTAAGCTCATCACTGTCCGATAAGCATCTGGAGCAAATTGCAACAACCGATTAAACTCATGCTCATATTCATCAATGGTCTTAGCTCCTTGGGTCAAATTCATCAGGTCAGTGCTATACTTTGCTTTTAGGCTGCTTGGAAAATATTCCTTCAAAAATTCTCGTCTGAATACTTCCCAAGTAATTGGTTGGGACAAACTTCTTTGTTTCGAATTCCACCATATCCTTGCTCTTAACCTTAATAAATAAGTTCCATAGGATACTTTCAAAGCTTCAGGCACTTGAAAAACATCAAGGGATCGCTCAATCTGAGCTAGCCAATCTTCAGCTTCCTCTGGCTTTCCCGGTATTCCCTCAAAATATCTGTTGCACTTAATGAATTCCGGCAACAAATTCCTCTGAGGTCGTAAAGGTGGTGGTGGTGGCAATTCCTGTTCATATTGAGGGGGTCCTTGTACCTCAGCAGCAGACTCATTTGGATTCACTGGTCCATTTTCCTGAAATTGAACCGGTGGAGTATGCCTTTCATTCCTTCTAGGATTTGGTGGAGTCATTGCTGGTGCTCCAACAGGTGGTGCCATTTGTGGCTTGCATATTTTGCAAAGCTTGCAAAATCAAAACATTTTGTTGTTGAAGACTTTGTAAAACATCCTCAATTCGGTTTTGGGTGCAGGAGCATCTATTGGTGGATCCCAGAAATTCTGGCATTTCTACTTTTATTTCTTCCTTGGCATTCTATTAACATTAAACATATTACTTAAGTCAGATCATAACTCGTCTTATCAAAAGTCATCAAGATCATTCATATGTATATATGCAACACATATATATACATAACCAAAATACATCAAAGCTTTTCATGGTTAGTGCATTATGTACATATCCAAAAATTGCACTACCCTAACTTAGCTTCCTATCATAGTCATCAAAAGATACATATATAAGTCATCAAAAGTCTACTAATATCGTCCTGTAATGTCATCATAAAGATAATACATCATCATATAATACTCAAGTCAACTCAGGGACTGGGATGAAGACGACCCTTGCCCTTCTCCTGAGGGCCTAATGGGTAATCATCCTCCCTCAGAACTACTATCATCAATCTATCATCACCCTCGTCCTGGAGGTGCTAGAGTCAGGGCTGTGTCCATCACCCTAATGCCTCTGGGTGCTGGCCTCTCTCACCCTCAGCTCTAGATGGAATATCACTCTCAATCCATCCTCCCTGCTGATCCAATCCATCTGGCATAATTATAATCTGAGACATACTTCTCTGCCTCAATCCTTCTTTTCTTACCCTCTCTCTCATCCAACAGCTCTGTGGTGATACTCCTCATGTGGACAGTAGTCTGAACTGTCTCCTGTACTACTCGATCCTGTACAGCAGGACGCTGGAACTCACCTGCTATCTCAGGGATAATAGGCGGTTTCCTCATCAACATGCGTCTAGAGTGACTGCACCTGCTGAGTCGTGCAAGCATCAAATCATCATCATAGGCCGCATCACCTCTGACCCGGGCATGATCCTGCCTCACATCATGAGCATAGACTGCTCCTCTGCCAATATCTACCCAGACTCTAAAATCTGGGAGCTCTGGTCTCTCTGATCTGGATGAGACTATAAATGCTATGTTATCAATCT
This sequence comes from Combretum micranthum, assembly GCA_024138025.1. Taxonomy (NCBI): domain Eukaryota; kingdom Viridiplantae; phylum Streptophyta; class Magnoliopsida; order Myrtales; family Combretaceae; genus Combretum; species Combretum micranthum. Next base: position 2,165,150 of record JAMXBD010000061.1, on the reverse strand, counting down.
CCAGACCACCTCCTTTCTGCACTATCAGCCTCTCAAATCTGTAGAGCGTCTCTATAGCTGATCCGTTATCTGGAAAAGCCCGCTCCATCAAGAATAACCAGCCTTTAAACAAAGGCAATAATCCTCGCTTCCAGGTGCTGAGGATCTCATCCAAAGTCTTAGTAATCCCGCTCAGATACAAGTCCTCTACCAGAACTCGTAGTCTGCGCCTGTATCTGTCAAAGTCTCCTCCTCCTGCATACTAAAGATCTCCCATCTAATGTGACACGTAGCAGGATTAGTCTGCACACACAATAAAATTTGCATGATTAATAATAATCACACATACTTTATTCCTAGTTGTGCAGTATAATTCTACCCATGACTACCCAACTACTACTAATGAATGCTAACTAAATCTAATTTACACATTCACTAAATGCAATTCTTTCACATATTCATCTTTCTTATTCTAGCAACCATGCTCTGATACCAACTTAATTCTGTCACGCCCCGAGGGTACCCTAGTAGTAATAAACAAGTTACACTTGAATATTATCACTAGATTACCTTCAGAGAATGACAGGTTTTCAAAACAACAGGATCTTTTAAGTTGCTTGATAAGAAATAACAAATATATGAGAGAAATGATTTAGTGAATAACCATTACAAACTATTACAAACCATATATTCCACAACTAAATAATCTACTCTAATAGTACATAACCATCAAACTAAAATAGATCTGTAGACTTCTAGCTTCAAAGCCCTTACCGGAGCCATATTCCTGGATGTAACTAACCAGGGACGTAAAGTGAACCTGAAAAGACTGTAGGAGTATGAGCGAAACCACAGCTCAGTGAATAACCAGACATACCATACATCACACAAGTCATTAACAAATCATATGCAATGCAAGCACTCAACCATATACAGATACAAGTTTGGATGATCTAGAATCCAAACAGGAAAAAGATTTACGCCCTCTTTTTAATGGGTTGAAGAACAAAACTCAATGACCCACCTGCCCAGGAGAGACTAAGTACACAGGAGAATCAACGATTTCTCGTTTTAATGTTATCACTTTGAATATAGTGGCTTCCACAAACCATCTCCCTGCAATCCCCTTAAAACTCCCTAAGTATAATCATTTCAAAGCGATTCTACGGGTAACGTCCTTCGGTGCTTTTTAGTTCCTCATAGGACCGCCCGGACCAAAGAAAACCTTGGAAGACTCACACATTGGATCAACCAAGCAAAAACAGAGATCGAAATACCCGAAATATAATACGTAGCAGGCTGTCACAACCATATATGCAATAATGCAATTCGTGCAATGCATGTTCATATTATTTGTTAAGTCCATAATTCTTAATCAAATTCGGGGTGAGCATACATTACACACAATCATCACTATACTACTACTGCAACACCAACCATTGCGTTATCGCTTGTATAAAGATATTTTAACAATCATACAATCAGATCATACCATACTTTCAACAAACATTCATTTGATTATCTTGCATTACATATTCGTCTATTTACAATCACAACCAGTGCAATATGACTAAATTACTCACCTGCTCATACCGACTCAGTCGTAGTAATCCGCTGGTAGATCTTCCAATGAGTCAAAGTCACCTATTTAAGACAAAATATTCATTAATACAATCTAGCTAAATTCCTACATGTGATTAGTGTCCTAGACTCGATATTAATACTTAGTATCGTCGTGTTTCTCCTATTTTATCTTTCATAATTGTTTGGTCATTTTTAGAAGTCATATTACTCAGGAAATTAACTTATTTCAATTTCCATTCTTATATATTTTATCTCGTTAAAACAAATATTAGACTAATAATACTTTAACTAACACTAAATATTTTCTTAACTCTAGGGTTTCAAGAGTTATTAGATATTAATCTATTTATTCTAATCTCTGGTAATAAATTTTATATTGTTGTACACACACATATATATATATATAATATACTAAATAGGCTTTAAGATATATATATATATATATAGTTTCTGTTTGGACCTGAAAAACTTTCGTTGGAAAATTTTAACTATAAGCCGGCTTAAGGCCGCCGGCCAACATCGTTAGGAGCCGGTGTAAATTACTTTTGAAGAAAAATTTCAGATCGAGTGCACCGGTGTTGATAGCTGCCAGCTTACAACGTACGCCGGCCCTACGCCGCCGGCGTAGATCTCCAAGTAGCCGGCTTACGTTGAATTTTTACGTGAAAAATTATTTTACGTAGCCTCTGTTGAGTGTAAGCCGCCTATAAGCCGCCGGCGTACAGCGTTTATACTGCCGGCCTTGAGGCGTGTTGCACTATTCATCATCTTCCTTCTAGGTTCGATTCTTTTTCTTTGATTTTTCTACTTAGAAACATACTTAAACTACTTCTAAGTGTTTATATATCATATATAAGGATATATAACAACTTTTAACACGTTTAAAAACATAAATATATATATTTCGATTCTTGGAACTTTAAGCTAGGGTTTTGAAATTTTACCTTGTTGGAGCTCGTTTGATGCAATCCGAAGCTTGTGTTTGTGTTTAATAGGTTCCTAAGATAATTATAAGTCAGTTACAAAATTTAGATTTGGACAAAAATAACTCGAGTTACCTCAACTTACCTTTGAGCTCGTTTTTTAGAGGTTTTGGCTTTGTTTTTCCTTTAATCCGAGTTTATGTTTTATGAACTGTTTGTTTTTCGTTTCTAGTTCGTTTGGTTGTTGTTTGGGGTGTGAATTCGTTCTGGAAGAGGTGAGAAATTATGGAGTTTGTTTGTTCCTCATTAATGGCTTTAAACACATATATATATAAGAGAAAGAGCAGATGAAGCTGCAGCCGTTTCTCCTTCATTCTCCTCCGAATTTTGATCTCATTTAGCAGTTGTTTTCAAGCCAATTAATGCTTGAATGACTTGGCAACATGTGATTGGTGTGGGTGGTTGATTTTTGTGGAAAATTTGGTCCATGATTGAAGCAAATCCGGCTCTCCTCTTCTCTTTCAACTTGCACCGAACTTAGCCGCATTTCCCACCGAAAAACAGCAGCCCAATTATATATATATATATTAGTTTATTATTCTAATTAAATTTTGAGTTAATTATACGGGTTATACGGGTATAGATCAGCTAATATTTGAAAGTTTTTGTACAAAAATATGCTTATAAATTTATACAAAACACTTAGATTTTCAAATAATACAAATTGAGGTTGTATATATACGTAGTTAATTATTCGTATAATTTTGTCTCTCGCGATTTGGATTTCTTAAGCTCATTAGGTCAATTTTTGTTTCAGGCTCCGATATCTTAAGAAAACTCGGTTTAGAACGATAGCGTGATCTGATTATTTATTTGGAGTTTAGATTTTGAGTTATTCATTAGTTTATATTTTCGTTGTGTATTTAAAATCTTAACAGTTCATTTTTGGATCATCGTTTTCTAGTTGAGAGCATAAATAGTCATTTATGCAGTATTGGACTTAATATAGAAATTAAATTATATATATATCTTTAGTTTTGGATACTGAACAGAAATTCTTATTAGTAGCTTTTAAATTTAACTAGGGATTTCGAAATTAGGGTTTAAGTCTAAATATAAACTCATTACGACTCGTTATTCTAGTCTTGAATCATTATCGAGTTCAAAAACAAGTATTTGATCTCTATAATCATGTTTTCTATCTAAATCTATTATCTAGTTTATATAATCTATTATAAAATCGGGTACTACTATGAAAAACTCCTGGGGTTTACATGTGTTGCTAATTGAGACACTCGAATAACTAGTATATCAAAGGAGATGAAGTCATTATATAAGCATTAGATTTGAGATTTTAGGGAGCTTCGGAAAGTGAGAAAAAAGTAATAATAAAGTTTAGATCAGTATACATAGTGGATTAATAATTAAGTTTGCGTTCTTAATTTTGTATTATAATATTTAGAATAACTTAAGTCAAATTTAAAATTCAACTTACCATGGAAATGATTCGATATATATTTTATAATTTTAGATACAAATCCAACATAACTGCTATGAAGATATATTCTAATATATTGATTGATGCAATGGTAAATACAGAATGAAAAATATCAGGATTTAAGGCCTAAAATAATAATAATAAAAAAATAACACAGCAGCAGAGAAAAAGAAAGAATAGAGATTTTTGGTTTTTGTGTGATTAAAAACATCTACTGTTTCATTCGTAATATGATATTTCTTTTTATAAGGAAGTTTGCACCATTTGGTCAATATTAATATTTGATAGAACATCTAATCTATTACTTATCCAAATTCATCAAAGTAAGGATTATCACTTCTTTCAACTAATAATGTAGAAATTCCACAAAATAAAGATTACCACTCCTATTTAACTGCTTAATAGAAGAGTTACAACTCTTAACATTCCTCATTAAGAATTTTATTAGAGACTCGAAGTCTTGATTTTAAGTCTTCAAATTTGTCTTTCAAAAGTTCATTAGTTAGTGTGTCAACAATCTAATTTTCCAACCTACAATGCATCAAATTTACTTCATGATTCTTTTTAGCTTCTCTAATTGCCTAAAATATCACATTTATGTGTTTGGTTCTTCCATGCTGCACCAGGCTTTTGTAATAGCATTTGTTGATTTATTGACAACCTAAATAACAGTATGATCACTTTGACATTGCCTTAAATATGATTTTAATTTCTTTAATCACATTGTTTGGGTTGAAGCTACTACAATAGAAATATGCGCTGCTTCTATTGAAGATTAATCAACCACATCTTGCTTTCTTTAATTCCATAAAAGAATTCCATTCTCAAATGAAGAAGCACAAGTAGAAGTGCTTTTGGAGTCATCAATATGTCTTGCCCAATCACTATCTGCAAATTTTCAAAGTTCTTTGCTTTCTTTCTTAATAAACCTATACCATAATCAAAAGTGTCTATACTCTTGGATGCATTAAGAATTTAAGATGAACATGACTGGGTGAATGCATAAACCTTAAACTTGCTGAGAACATCAAATCAAGCCTTGTATCACTTAAATAAAGTAAGCCGCTAGTCAAACTTCTATAAACAAAAGCATCTTCTTTGTTGTTTGTTTCATTCCTTGACGATCTTCCATTCATAACAAGTGGACTTGTCACTAACTTAGATCTCTCTAGGTGAAATTTCTTCAAAACTTCTAAAGCATAGTTTTGTCTTCATAACTAGCAACTTGAAATCCTTTTGGTTGCTTAAAATAGATATCTTCTTTTAGCACACAATTATGAAAAGCTTATTTCATAACAAGATTACATATTTATCAGCCCATGTTTGTTACTAATGCTATTAAAAGCCTTATAGTGTCATGTTGAGCAACCGGAGCAAAAGTGTTTAAAAATCAATACCATCCTCCTGAGCATAACCTTACATAACCAACCTAGCTTTAAGTTTGTTTACAAAATTATCTAGGTTATATTTGATTTTGTAAACCCACCTAATACCAATTAACTTTTGATTTTTGGGCCTATCTACAAGCTCCTACGTGTCATTTTTATAAACCATCTTTCCCCTATCCTTCTTCTCACCAAATTGCTTCTTCTCTTTTATCTTTTTATTTCTTTTTTCCTTTTGTTTAGCAAAGAGAGCCCCTTTATTGTTGGTTTCTTATCTAATTGATCTTCTTTGTTCTTAAGCTTAAAAATCATAAACTAGCTTCGACAAAGAAATTTGGACAAATACTATGAGTCTTCAAGAGAAGAAATCCAAGATTCAAATTTTTCAAGCAAGCTTGCTAGAACTTTCACCATAGCCCTTTAATCTGATAGTTACTCTATCATGCCTAAAACATACCTTAAACGTAATGGTCTGTTATACACATATAAAGTCTATGAATGACTCCCTTGTCATTTAAAAACTTCATGTATAGTATACAAGGCAAACTCACAGCTAGAGGAGCCATGGGGTTTAACTGTACCTAATTAACTAAATAAAAAAGGAATAATAATACTAATAAAAGCCATCGCATAGATAGATAAAGGGTCTCTGCCTCATAAAAACATAATGGGTCTAAACAAAATGCGATGGTAGTCTAAGTTGTCCAATAATACATATTGATAAAATGAGCTACTCAAAAGAAGGATATAGCCCTAAATATTCATCTCACTCACCCCATCCATCCGATGTGCTAACTCGTGGCATCCCACATTTAGACTTCGTCCAAAGATAACCCTACAATAATAACTCACTATAGGGAGGCAAGCAACAACCAACCTAGTGAGCAATTTCCTCATATTTCACGTTTCAAGCATGTTTTCAAGAAAGTTAATTAACACACAAATGCAATGTAAGGCAATCATATGATTCATATACATGTAGTCATCCATAAACTACATACAATATGGATTTGCAACTTCCGTAACTAGGGTTTAGAAATAATCCCCATTACATGTTAGCTCCAAAAAGCAATCACCCCAAGTCCTACTAGTTACTAATCCAACAGTTCCTATTATTTAATTAAAATGTTGATATATAATTATATTTTCGATGGTGTAGGCACAATACCATAAGCAATGACATGCTGGTGAAGCTCTAATCAAAAGGGCCGCACTTCTGGTGCAAGGTGATTCCTAAAGTTCATAAGGGGGGCATAGCTACATAACTTTGATTGGATACACTCGATCTACCATGTGATGCTAATGCTTTCTTCATGCATATCGTGCAATGCATGATCCATTTTATTTAATTTCAATCCAATCACGATAAAGATTTATTTATGGTGATCATTCAAGATTTTCAAACAATTAAAATTACAATAGAATACATGATTACATGCACAAACAATTTGGTTCTGATATTTTAGGGTACGTTAAAGTTGCAATCAAACAATAGTAATACACATATGAGTTACCCCAATTTCCCCATGTGATCATCAAGCTTCATTATTATATTGTTAATATTGAAGTGCAACTATTTCTACAAGCACAAGCAAGTGCAATACTCATAAGAAATATACTCACTTGATCATGTCGATCACAGATTGTCATAATCATCAGGGTAGTCAAAATTTGACTTGTGATCACCTAGATAAAAGAGTATCATATTTAATAAGTATCATATTTTATTAAATGAGATACTTTAATAAAGTTTATTGATTCTCACTACTTTATGCAATTCTAAAATCATTTCTTATTTTTGCGATATCTCTCTCATTTTAAATCCATTTTGACAATCTTATAGTTGTTGTCATAGGTTTTCGGATGTACTTTCATGTGGTGTGGGTAGATTTGGCCTTTGGCTTAGAAAAATAGGTGAAAAATTCCATTATGTTTCCAGGACGCCCCCAAACGCAACTTTATAGCTATATGCATGTGTCTTTAGCATTTTTACCCTTGTTTACGTTACACTGTATGTTCTCCTAAGTTCAAATAATTTTCTGAATATATAAATGCTTGTATTTATATTACTGTATAGAGATCCTCCATACTTTAATCATATCATACTCTCATTCACACATATGTAAGTCAATATACATGTATATATGGCCACTATTTTCTAGTACCTTACCATGCATGAATACTCCCTTATTGCTCCTCGACTTAAGCATGTCCAAGTAAACCCACACTTTTATGATTCCAGTAACGTCCACATGTGTCCAAGCTTATATATATCTATATCTATCTATGTATATATATATATATAAACACTTACTACACGTCCCCAATTTAAATTTTTCAAGCATTGTGTTCATGTCCGCACCGATCTCTATGTAACATATAAAGGTATTTTAGCTACACAAATCTAAACGCGTAGGAAATCTACTCCAAGCAGTGGAATAAACACACCAAGAGTTGGATAAAAATCAGAACATCAAATAGTGAAAAAGCCGAGAAACTATATATATGCTGTGTGTTTGGGTACAAACTTATGATTGGTCAGTGCCTATTACACATCCTACACAAAATCTGCAAAACACATACCATAAACGTCACTCCGCCAACATCATGAATCCTAAAGCAAGAATTTAATGCAATTAAACTTAAATTATCAAAATTTATTGATGTCATAGTGCATCTTTTGATCATTTTGGGAAACCATGTGTACTACTACTAGTCTACCAGTGTGGGGTGTTCTGGATTTGGAGGTCTTGCACCATATAGAAAAGCTTGATAAATTCACTTTGCCAAAGGTAGACTGAAAGCTTGTGAGCGATGAGTTTCAATCTTGTTTAGTTTTTGCCTAAATCAATTAAAAATATTAAAACTGCCCTAAAAATTCCATAAAAAAATGTGGTTCTTCGTGATTTTTGGTAGAATCACATGATAAATTGCAATTTTACAATTTTGAACAGCAACCATATGGTTCAATAATGCAGTTGGCCTAATCTATTCAAATCGAAAACAATGTTTAACCATTAAACTATAAATGCCTTAGTAAGTGCCAAAGAAAATTTATTTGTAGAAATATTAATATAATAATGTAGTAACAATAAATAAAAACATTATTATACAAAGTACCCTATTGTACCCTGCTCGACCAGGTAAAGTTTGGATGCGTATTGAGCTGGATCCATTCTAAACCCTATGTTTTATTACCTAAAGGGTGTAGGTACCATACTATTTTATACCTAACTTAAAATACGTACTCTATCAAAAGTATAAAATAATATAAAATAAGTAAGAAATAAATAATAATACTTTATTATTCATTTTGGGATCGCTTTTGTTTCATATTACCTTTTAAAAAATTTATTTCAAAAAGTTTATAGTATTTTATTATTGTTGTACTTGCAATTTATTTTGGAAGAATTTCGATGGTATGTAGTTGAACTTCTAAGTTATATAGGAGTGTTAATTATTTTAAAGACTTATTAATACAGAAGAATCTCCAAGGTTTTTTTATTTTATTTTAGAATTTGCTAAATATTTTGCATTTTTGTTGAAATCACGTAATAATGCTCTATAGATATTGTTATGGATTCCAACTTTAACACATGAATATTTTTTACATATTATAAAACTTGTGATATTAAAAAATTATTTTTAATTTCTTTCTATTTGTTATTTATAATGAATATGTGAAAAAAGGTAGTTTTAAATATTAAATAAACTATATATTATAATAAACTCAAATTTTGAAAAAGAATAAAATTATAGGTTTCTCAAGGTGGGGGATAAGGTATTATAGGGTAAGTTCCGAGTATAAAATTTCCTATCCTACACGGTAGGTTATGGATAATGCATTATATTTTACCCATCCTGAACTCGCTCACTCCTATTGTTATATTGTAGATTTTAATATCCAAATTAAAATATTTTTTATCCATATATATATATATATATATATAAATAACCATTTCCCTAGTGAAAAATCAATGAAAAATGGCCAAGTCATGATACGATTTTGAATCAACATGCGCATTATCATCGTCCTTGATAGAGTAATGTAACTATGAATTCTCCTAATTATGCTTGCTCAAAAAACAAGCAAATGAAAGGAAGAACCATCAAAAGAAGAAAAGGAAAAAAAAAAAAGAAAACGACTTGTAATACTTCTACCAAGATAAAGAAAAGAATTGATTCTACATTAGACTACTTGATATTAGTCACCTCTTTTCCTTCTCACTCTTTTTATCTTTTTCCATCTCCCGAAATGGACAAGGTCAGCTTTCCCTTTTTATTTAATTTCTTAACTCTTGATTCTTCATTCCTGTTTAGTTTTTTCTTCTTTTTCCTTGATGGAGTAACATTGTGCAGAAAGCTTCTACCAAGTAAAGAAAAGAGTTGATTCTATAATATATTACTTGGTACTTCTTGTGTTTCTTTTTGTTTCCCTTTTACTTTCGTTTTTTCTGCACACGAAATGGATAAGTCAGTTCTTTCCTTCTTATTTAATTCACTGACTTATGGATTCTTCCTTATTGTTATTATTATATTTTTTAATCTATTTTCCCTGTTGGGGTAATTTAAATGTGAATTTTTCTGCTTATGCTAATCCGAAATATAAGCAAGTAAAAGTAAGGACTAGATGTCAATACTATTATAGCTTAATGATATTTTCCTGGTCTTTTAAATGAAATGTTTAGGTTTGAATTTCCATTCTGTTATAATAATAAAAAATTAAGACTAGACAAAATGGTTAAAATAAAATAAAGGGTCGTGTGAAGTACTTCTAAAAGTTAAAGAAAAGAATTGATTCTGCATGATATTTTCAATCCTAAAATAGAAAATTGGACAAAATATATATCTCTACCGATTGAGGAAAACGAATAGCAGAGAAAAGTGACTTTGAAAATGCACACTCAACTTTCCAAGACTTGAAATAGTAGCAACCTTCTCTATCTAAAAATATTATATTATAAAAATCAGAATAACGATGGGTGGAAAAGCTGGGAAACTAAGCAAATCGGGAAAAGCTGCAATATTTACCAACTATAGTTTAATATTATATGATTTATATTTTATATACATATACTTAAGCTTGTTCGGTGCTTATATTTCCACCAAACACCGACTACATATTCTGCAAATTACTCATCATAAACATCATCACACAAGAATTTATCATATTAAACTTATATTAACAAAAACTTATCAATCATAGTGCATCTTTGAATCAATTTCAGAAGCCATGTTTACCGGAAGTTAATTAATAGGTTTAGGATTTGAATGTCTATAATGGGGGCTCAACAATTTAGAAATTAGTTTGAACGGGTTTGATTGTGTTGGATTCACTCAATTCATGAATCAGTAGACTCCTTACCATGTGTAGAAGATGTTCATATGAAAATTTCACCACAACTGTATGTGGTATTTTTAGAAATTAAATGATGAAAATTTACTTATTTATCAAATGAGACAGAAATTAATAAAATAAACGACAAAATAATGTATACTGATTCCTAGTGATCTATAATGATTCATGACGAATTTAGAAAATTTTATTGGAAGTTATATAATGTTAAGTTAATTTCTTGTAGAATAGAGGGTAATGTGGTAAAATCATAATACTTTATGATATGAAACCTATCCACTTTTTTTTTTTTTTTTTTTGTGCTGGAAAAAAAATCATTGTTAGTATAGCTCAATATATAATGTAGAACTCACCAACAAGAGATGGGGATCTAAAGACTCATCAAAATGGGCACATCTCATTTACAAGTAAGGGTTGAATTATCTTTTTAACACAAATTCAACAAACAACATGAAAAATCAATACTCAAAGTGAAGATATTGTCATATAATAGATAGATAATAACAAAAAAAAAAAAAAGGAACAATAAATCCATTTGTTCTAGTACTACTAACAAGCTAAATCAATTTGATCACCACTACTTCAAACTAGTCAAATCTATAGGTGTAAACTTGAGATAGTAAAAACGTGACGTTGATGGATTAATCATAGGAGTATAATTAAAATGATATAGTGCGATCACGATCAAACAATAAGATAAATGGAATAAATTAAGACGATTCAAAGAAATGAAAAACAAAGTGAAAAGATGTGAGCTGACCCTAAAACCGCCAGCCTTTATTAGTTTGTTGTTTTGTTTCCTATTTTCTTTAGACGATATATTGTATTTATTATTTAGTCAATTTTGCATTTATTAGAATTTTGACTTTTAGGATTGTATTTTTTGGTTTCCTTTAGTCGATATTGTATTTATTATTTTACCTGTTTAGGATTATTCCTTTTTAAGATTTTCTTATAATAGTATAAATAGGCCGTTAGGCTTATCTTTTTATTAACAACTGATCTTTCGACATCTTTGATATTGAATTGAGAAGATTTTCTCTGAATTTGTGATTTCTTAACAATTATGTGATTAAGTTTATGTTTTGAAATCAATCGTCGAATTGGTTTCTGTTATTCAATGCTTCCAAGTTGCATCAGATTGGTATTAGAGCAGATAAAACCCTACAGAGATTTCGATAGACTGCAGAATGAGAGGCGATCGATTCCTAACTGTGTTTGGGCACGAAAGTACTACGTTGCGGGTGACCGATACAAAGGGTGGTAAAGGAAAACATGAGTCAGAGATTCTGTCGTATGGAACATTGCTTTGATGACCTAATCTATCGATCCAATATCAACAGTAGCAAGCAGGATTACTAGAGACAATTGGAAGGCGATCCAATGATTAGTTCTATTACCTATAATACTGATGATGAGGATGAGATTTTGTATTATGATAGACAACCCTGCAGAAGAGGCAGTGATGGTGTTAGCAGATCTACAAGAGGTAAGGCATATTGAAGATGTAATTTTAATGATTATTATGAATGTAAGTATAAATATGGGAGGAATGATTTCAAATTACATATAGATATTCCATATTTTAGAAGGGACTTAAGGAATCAGGAATTTGTTGATTGGATTGATGAGATTGAGAGAATCTTTAAATATGTAAAAATTCCTGAAGAAAAAAAAAAGTGAAATTGGTGGCTGATAAGATCATATTATATACAACTTGTTGATGTTCAAAATAGATAGAATGGGTACTTGTTTTGGTTAAAATTCATGTTTCAAATCTAATTTGGATAAAGAAATCAAAACAAGAAACTTTGGAATGGAAATAGGAAAAACTCTGGGGGTATGCCGGCTTTTCTCAAGCCAAAGCTGCCGGCGTACAGCCAGCCTTCATCAGCAACAGAATAACATTTTTTAAGGCTGCCTCTACACCGTGGGCCTTGGGGCGGTGTAGAATGAAGAAGATAAAAACACTGGCTTAAAGTTGCCAGTGTAGGAGGAAGAAGAAGCCAGCTTCTGCAATGTTTCATTCAATGCCGACTTTTCTGAAGTCAAAGCCACCGGCGTTGAGACTGCTTACAAGATCAAATGTTTGCACTTACTCAAAGCCGTTGCCTACACTGCCAGCTTTACAAGCCTTTACTCAAATTGAATATACGCCATCTGAAAGCCGCCAGCGTAGAAGGTGAATAGGCCGGTGTAGAATGAAGGCAGCTCAGAGTTCAAACGATGCCAGTGCAAAAAGGAGTTACAACCTACACCGAATACTAAGCCGCCAGCGTTGAGGTAGTGTAGATCAAAGATCAGGAGGCATAAGTAGATAACACATGCTCGGTGACAATTGAAAAGACAAAATTTGAAGGATTGTCTAAGCCGGAATCAAAGCTGCCGGCTTTGGGACGGCTTTCCTTATAAATAGGTCCAACCTTTCATTTTTCATAATATACGCCGGCTAGATCTATATCTAAGCTGCCGGCGTAGTAGTGGCCTACACTTGTAACCAAAGATGAAAGCTGCCAGTGCACTGCCTATGCAAAGAAGAAAAAGACTTTACGCTGCCTGTAAGCCGCCGCGTAGGAACTGTAACTATCAGCGTACTAGTTGAAACTGCAATTTTCCATTAATGCTTCTCACGAAATTTTTCCTATATAAAGGGATTTCCCTCCTCTAGTTGTACAAGCAGTAGAAAAACAGAAAATGCTTTAGTATACAAACAGTTTTAGCATTTCATAGAGATTTGTGAGAGAATTGAGCTTTCGAGAAGTTGTAATTGAAGATTGTGATATTTGAATTGGTGATATCTGATCTCTTTCTTATGCAATTCATTTATCTGAATTCTTTATCCATAATGTTATTAATTGCATATTCTTATTTGATTACTGAATCATCATTCATGAGTAGCTAAGCTTTTCTTTTGTGGGAAGTGATGAAATCTTAATTTTGCTAAAATGATTCTTGAACTTATATTATAGGATTGTTAGAATTATGGAATATTTGTATTGAATCCTAATTATCTATTTTATTTCTAATTGAAATTGAATTGATAAGAATTCTGATAATTTGGAAAAAGAATTAGGGTTCATAGGAATTCATGAATTGAGATTAAACAACAATTGTGAAAGCGGCGAGTTTAATCTAATTTAGAAATTGTTCCATATAATTCATGCAATATTTTATTTTAATTTCTTACTAAGGAATTAGGAGAAGTTAAAATAGGATATTAGACAATTATAGAATTGGACGATTTATGATTGTAAATTAGATTCCATTGATAATTTATATAGCAGAAGCTAATAGATTATTTTATAGTTTACTAAAACTTGATAGTTTTAGGTCTTTATAATTTCTTACAAATATCCACAATTCTAATTATTCATATAATATAAATTCATCATGATTAGTAAAGATTAGGATGGATTCTGTTCCTTCCACATTTATCTTATATAACTTCTCACAATCTCATTGCATTCATATTAGATATAATGTAGTTAATTGATATATTTTGATTGCCTAAATATTAGTAAAAGCTAATATTAATCTAGTAATTAATTTAGTCCTTGTGGAATGATACTCAACTCACTTTTATATTACTTGATCAAACCCAGTACACTTGCTAGTAGTATCTGAAATTACATACACATTTTACTCAGATCAGTGGCTTGTAAATTAAGGGCTATGCTTCTGTTTAGTAGGAGAGGTTATAGAATAGGATGTATCAGAAAGGAAGCAGCCTATTAAAGCGTGGTTTAGAATGGAGTTATTAATGGAAGATAAGTTTCTCCCTTGGATTATCCTATAGAGTTTGACAAGTCAGTGGAAAGTAATAATTGGAAGGAAGTAGAAGATGTTCCTACTCCAAAGGAAAGAAACGGACACGAAGAGACTCCTCAAGAGACCCCATCAAAAATTTCAAAAGCCATCACTCCTGATATACTACCTAAAATTACCACGAAACATATTGAACTCCTGAAGTTATTGAAAGTAAACCTATGGGAACACTAGTTTAGGAGGAGAAAGCAAATGAATCTGCTGTCGAACTAAGGACAAGCTAATTGATGAAGTTGAAGATAAAGAAAAGAAAATAGATGAAGTGGTTGAAAAGGAAGTAAAGGAGGAGCCTAAAAGTAAATAGGTTGAGACTAGAAATAAGGAAAGTAGATGTGGAAGAGAAGAATTTGGATGATGAGGATGTAGGGTTTGAGCATTTGAAAGAATCATATGATATATTTCCTTTCTGCCCTGATGATACACCTCTATATGATGAGAACTCAGTCAGTTCTTTGTGGTGGAGAAAATGATGTTATGCAAATCACAATCAAATGACAAGATAAATGGGATAAATCAAGACGATTTAAAGAAAGAAAAAACAAAGTGAAAATATGTGAGCCTACCTCAAAGCCGCGGCTTTATTAGGTTGTTGTTTTGTTTTCTCTTTTCTTTCGACGATATCTTGTATTTATTATTTAGTCAATTTTGCATTTATTAGGATTTTGACTTTTAGGATTTATCTTTTGGGTTTCCTTTAGTTAATATTGTATTTATTATTTTACCTTTTTAGGATTTTCTTTTAATTTTGTAATATAAATAAGCCTTTAGGCTTGTCTTTTTATTGACAACTGATATTTTGATATCTTTGATATTAATTAAGAAGATTTTCTCTGAATTTGCAATTCTTAGCAATTGTATGATTAAGTTCACGTTTTGAAATTAATTATCAAATTGGTTTCTATTATTTAATGATTTGTGCTCCATAAAAAAATAAAAAAAAAAAAAAGCAAGATCTGATACCAAAAGTAGTAGTTCTCTGCGATACTGATTTCAGTTGTAGCAGATTTGTGGATTTAAAATGGATAATGAAATTAAAAATGTTTCAAAAGGAGAGGTGGCAGGGACGGCCTCATAGCTTCTCCTTTATAATAGGGTTTGTTAAGAAGTTTGACAACCGAAAATTATAAGTAAATATCAATAAGCATACTTAGGAAATATTGCAAATTTGACCGAATTGGAAGAAAATATGGAATTAATAGCCTAATATGGGTCTCCGCCAGAAAAGATTCATGAGCTGTTTGGTAATTTATTTCATAAATTTAACTTGATTTGATACCGAATGCATAAGCATGCTAGTATATCATGTTAATTCAAAAATTCGTGAGATACAATAAGGGTAATTGTCACCTTTAATACTTAAAACTTTATTTAATTTTTCAATCGATTTTCTAAAATTTAAAAATATCAATTTTCATATCCAAAATTCATTTATTTTTATAATTAACTACCCGAGCTCAACCAAATTTTCAAATGAATTATCTTAACTTTAAATGGAAAATTGGGATTAATTTTCCCATATATAACTCTCTGCCATAATTAGCTTTAGAACATTATATTATATATTTAGATAATTTAATAACATCGCAATGCATATATCAAATTTGTATCTATCAATAACTAATGGTAATATTAGTATATCCGCTTATATGTGTACAATTAAGTCGAGAGATCTTTGCGTATATGTCTACACTGTGTCCATATAGGTGTATATATATATATATATGAATATATATAACCGAGGAATTCTAGAGTTAACTAAATTATTGATCACACGACGCATAGGGTACATTGACATTTTTAGTAGAATTTTTCAATTATATCAATTTATATTTCAAAGTGTTGATTAAAATAGATAATGCATAGGGTACATTGACATTTTTTATAGAATTTTTGAATTATATCAATTCATATTTTAAAATGTTAATCAAAATAAATAACCAAATAATATTTAACTAACATGACCTTGATAACTGATAATAATTGTTATAATGGTCAACTTTAAATTTTTGTATATTATCAAATTTTACTATAAAATATATTTATAACATAATAATATTGATGATTAAATTATAATATTGATAATGGATTTACAAACCAAATATATTTAATGTCAATAATAATGTGATATGCTGAGTGAATAAGATAAGAGGTCATATTCATAACTTACTCTATAGAGTCTAGTTCCCAAAATTTGGAAACGGAATGTACCATATAATATTTTAAAGCTATCCTAAAACTTATACCTTGTAAAACCTATTGGATAGTAGATATCTTATGAAGCTTCTAAAATGAATCGTAACTAAAATTTCAACACTACATTGTATTCATTGATAAATCAAAATTGAGTTCTTTAAAACATCTTGAACCTGTTGCTAAATGCTCGATTTGGTCCAAATTTTGCCCATGCATCATCTTCTTCCGAGTTATCACAAAATGATTCATCAAGCCTAAATAATGTTTATTCAAAATTATCAATTGTTGAAAGGGATGAGATTGAAAAATCCAAAATTTGAGGGTGAAGATGTGTCAAGGTGCTTTTAAAGTGGAACGTTTCTTTAATTTCATGAAACTCTTGATGAACAATACATTAATATTGCTTCTTTTGCTTTTGAGGAAAAAGATTTTCATGATATCAATGGATGTTTCTTAATCAACAACTTATATCATGATCGTATTTTAAAAAAGCAATAGGATTGCGTTTTGGTCCTTTGGAGCATAGGATCTACAGGGAAATAAAACCATGTGTACATCCCCTTGTATATTATGCAAGAATAGCTGGGAGTTACCCTTAATATAAAAGATAATTCAATAATACCTTAGTCTCTTATAAAAGAGACTCAACAGTAGGGGTATAAAAAAAAAACCGAATGTTTAGGATACCTGAATTGAAACAAAAAAACCAATCCCCAAAAAAATGGTTAATCAATCCATCAGTTTCAACTTAGGACTGGAGTTTTTAATTTTTTCGGTTTTTGGTTTCGATTTCGATTTATAGAATCAAAAACCGATATTTTCGATTAACCGTTCCATATTTATATATATAATTTATAATATACTTATGTAATTATTTTGTTACAAATATAAATAGTCGAATGTTATAACTTGTTGGGCATACTTGTATTGAGTTAAATACATCCTTTGTTGGTTTGACATGGAACCAAATTGACAAAAAAAATATGTATAAACCCGTTGTAGAATAAGTAAGGAAAGTTTCGGCAAACTTGTATTTCTTTTTATAAAGATCTGTTGATGGTCTATTTCTCTAATTGAGTGACCGAGTTTTAAATTTATAAACCTATATTTCCTTTTCCTAAACACGGTCAAAGCCAGGCAAGTGCACCTGTTGTTATGTAGTCTAAGATTAAGCATAGGGTCGTCTCTCACAAGAAACAAAATAAACACTAGTACTAACCTTCTTCTCATTATCTAGCCTAAAATAAATCATATTTTAATGATAGTTTTGAAATACTAATTACTATTGGTTAACTAAAGATGCAAATACACTTATTAACACATAACAATGTAATGCAAAAATAAAACAGGCCTACAAACCATGACTAACATGTAGTTTTACACCATTAATAGGCTACCTTAAAGTCTTTCTCAAGATTAGTAAGGCCTAATTTTGATTTTATCTGCCGAAATCTCTTCCTAGGCTGATAGCAAATCAATGACCACATTAAGATAAAGAATTCCAAAGAAAATTGCAGAAGATTTCACCATCTTATCTTTAAGACTATGAGCAATCCCTTTCAACAGTCTAGATCTATCCACTTAGATGATTTTTCAATCTATCCAAGTGAAATATGGCAAAAATCCATGTTGTGCACTACCTAAACTAATGCTTTATATATACTACCATTGAAATTAAGAAGTCCAATAAAAATATTATGAATTTAACACATTTCTATATAGAGAATCATGAAATTTGAAGAATACATTACAACAAACATTAACAAAACATGACAAGATTGAGATGAAAGATAGAAAGACAAAACTCATTTCTTTCATTTCTAAAATTGTTTAAGAATTGTCTACAACAACACATTGAAGATCCTTCACTGGTCTTTCTCGAGCTCCATGGATGAATCATCATGAATACAACACTCACACATTACTTACACTTACAATACACTCACATACACACACACACACGCTCCCCTTGTAAGGAGGAAAAGATGTCTACATTGTTCCTATACTAATTGATTACAATGAATGAATTGATGGATGAATCTCTAGATGATAATTATGATCCTCTTGCAGATGGGTATGTGTCTTTTTATATCTCTTAAACTCTTGGGAGAAACAATACAACACTTGGAGGAAAATTGTGTTTTTTGTCCGAACCGATACTACACTTAAATAAAAAGATACCAAAAATGTTGGATAGTAGACAATATATCAAGGGCGACCAAAGGGGCATTATTTAGGCTGTGAGCGAATTTCTTTTAATAACCAAACTAATCACTGGCAACCAAAGCATTGAGATCCTTATTGTTCCTTACTTTTCTTTAAATCACGAACAACCATGGAGGTTGGAATCTTTTTGTGTTCTATTTTCTTCTTCCTCACTTCATATCACGGGCGACCCCGTGATTGCTTCTAATGTTCATATTCGTCTAGTGATCCTTGCTATGGTGTTGTTTTACTCATATTTCACCCGTGATTTGTACCCATTTTGCTCCAAAATGTGTTGTTATGATTAAAAGCCATATGAATTGAAAATATTATTGATTTAAGTATCAATTCTTAAATAAAAACATAATTCAAGTCCTAAATTTTTCTTAAATAGCCATTAATAATTATAGATAACTCATATCTATCATTTGTTAATTTTATTATTTAGTGGAAGCAGGGAGTATATAGAATGGATGAATAAGTGATCCTACAATGAAATTTGAGATTAAAATAATGTATAATATACTTATATAATTATTTTTTTAAAAATATAAATAACATTAAATTTTATTTCATTATCTACATATCGTACCATTATATTGAATGGTTAAAAACTGAAAAAAAAAAAATTAACCAAAAAAAGGGTTAACCGTTAACGCAATTAACCGTTTATAATTGATCTTTTAGGATCGGAATATTAAAAAACTGATTATTACGATTAGATTAAAAAATAAAGCTATAAATCGATTAATCAAACCGTAGGGACCCTTACTCAACGGTGGAGATTGGGCCATCAAGGAATTGATTTCTTCTTAGCCAGATAACTCACATGCACGTAAGGAAAGAGACTTAATAGTGGAAGATGGGCCATCTAGGAATTGATTTCTTCTTAGCCAAATAACTCATCTATGAAAAGAGACTTAATAGTGGAAACTCGAATCCTAGAAACATCAACAGATATTTATATGTGCCCAGAGTAAAATATTGCATGTCATAGGAAAATTCTTATGAGTTACATCCCATGAAATACTTAATTAGTTTATAGTTAAAAAGGAATGATAAAAAAAAAAAACTAATTAAATAGATCATAAAGTTTAATCATATCAACTTTTAATCAAAACAAACCCAACAAAAATTCAAACTATCAAATCCCAAAGCCTAGTAATTAAAGCCCAGCCCACGGCCCATATAAGTTCAATCCACATATAACCTACTACGAAAATTTTTCTCAAACACGGTGACAGGAAGTAATATCCAAATTTCTTTCTCCCCATCTACTCCAAATGGCGTCCACAAGTGTATTCGTTCAATGCTAACCAACTAACTCCCACGCAACTGATCGGTCCGCCACTTGTCCGAGCCATAATCTCAGATGCATCAATTCGTGCGAGTGCACAACAAACCTACACTCATGCTTTTACAAAAAATCCTATTTCTCCCATTCGACGTTGGCTGGAAAGTAAAAAAATAAAGGTCTTTTCCTCTGATAAATTTTCATCACTTTAGATTTTTTTCTTACATCAGGGAGTTAATACTATACAACCCATGGCCTTACCTAAAACCATCTAAACCCAATTTGATTGTTTCATTAACCAAAAGCATGCATGTTCAGTCTAATTAACTCTGGCTCATCTTAATAATATTCACCAATAAAACTCATCTAATCTTATCATTTCATGCACCCACTATACTTGATAAGTCATTTATACTCTATTCAAATTATAGGAATTTATGCTTGATTTGATTCATATTTAGACAAATTCTCATAAAATCATGCTATTATTGGTTAGTTATTGTTTTTTAGCTCCTAAGGTCATAAATAGAAGAAATAAAGTGATTTAAACAACATTTGGAGCAAAACAACAAAGAAAGACAGTTGATAGATCAAACTGCGACCCCTACATTTACAATCAAGGCAAAGAAGAATTAATCATTGCCATCAATCGAGGCCATGATTCAACCATGGTTTAAAGTGAGACAAACCACCCTTCAATTGAAATTTGCACAACTTCTAATGCGGCTAAGACTAAAGACCACGATTCGAGCCGCGATTCAATCTGTGGATTAGCCCCAATCACACATCCAAGAATACAACAAAATTTGTTAAAGAATTTGCCACATCAGCGAACAAAATCTTTATGATTTTCGTGTCTTCTATCAATAAATAGGCATGTGTAGCCTAGTGTAACGCAACCTTGTATCATACCACATAGAATTGTACCATATTATAACAAATTATTGACATAGAATAGGTGTAAATATTTTAGAGTGAGAATTTCTAGTGAGAGAAACTCTTCTTTTTGCTGGGAATTTGCATTTTCTCGAAAAATTCATACTCAATTGAAGTATGTTTTTGTAAGACCCGATGCTTAATAGTTAATATCTATCTTTGTTTTACATTATTTCTTTGAATAGCATGCTTAATTTCTGCATCCATTGGGAATAATCATTTTAATTTGAGGTTTGTGAATCCAAAACCTGATTCATGTCATTTTCAACATGCTTTTAACTTAATTTTGTATGGACTTGTAATTAGATAAACTTAAAATTCGTGGGTTTAATTGTGTGCACTATTTAGATCAATGTTTGATTTCAGCTAAATATATCGAGATACCATTCTTTTGAATAGATCTAGGTTATTAATAGAGCTGCTTATAACTACCTAGAGATAGGGGTGATGAAACTTTCTATCACTTAATTTTAAATTTATTAAAAATGAGTTTTAATTAAAGAATTTTTAATCTTTATGAGGATCTAGGTCACTAATAGCTTGGACAAGATTTTGGTTGTCTGACTTAGATTTAGAGTTCTTGAACCTTAAGAGAGGCATTAACTTACCTAAGTGAATCCAACAGTACAAGTATACCCTGCAATGAACTTTCGGGAGTTTTGGTTAAGATGTCATACGATAAGGATTTGGTGAAGCAAATTCTAAGTTCAATCTTGCATTTGCTAACTTATCTTTATAAATTTGCCCTGAAACACATGTACATATTTAGCATTAATTTTATCTTAGTTTGTGAATATCTGTTTGCTATGTCTTGCTAGATTTTCTTAGGCTAGATAATAGACAAAATTAAGTAAGGTAGAGGCTAACAATCCCCAAGAAATGCGACATAATATTTTCCATGCTACTTTGGTAGGTGGACATACCTAAATTGTTGTTGTGACCAAAGTTAATAGAGCTTATTAGTTTTTGAACAAGTTTTTTAAAACTTCACTTTGTATCTTATGAACTAAACAAGTTTTACAGCACTATTATCGGGGATCTCCATTGAATTCAATTATTTGGTGCTCAATGAAGTGCTACTTGCAAATTTTGAATCTATTATTCTAACCACCTATACATATTGATTACACTAGTTTAGATTAGTTTCTCTCTAGTTGCTCTTTTGATTTCATTCTTTGTTTTTCTACTTGTTTGCTGTGACTCTTAAATTGAGCTTTATTTTAAGACATTATGGATTATGGTCGATGGATTTCAAAGGATCATTATTGGTGTGCAACTCTTAAAGCTAAAAAGTGTGAACTTAAGAGCTCTCGAAACTTAATTTGTTTGTATTGTGGAGAATGTCAATGGTATTGTGTCTGTGTTGAGCCTTATTTTTGTGACATTCCTCTATACATCCAATTACCTCCATTATCTACTAATGAAGAGTTGAGTGAGAAGAAGATGGCTGCATCACCTCATGAACTATTTTGTTCTCAATCCAAAATTTTGCATCATAAAGAGTTTTGTGAGCTTTGCAATGTTAAGAATAGAGTAGTGATCGATAACACTGAGTTTAAAGTGGAGCAATTTGAAAATGAATTGAAGAAAATTGAGGTGGAAGGCCATGCCACTTGATTGAAGAGCACATGCTAAAACTTAATGCAATTATGGATGAATGCTAATCTAAGTTGGGTGTTGAAGAGAGGAGTTATTTGTAAACTTAGTGAGGAAAAGAGAGACTCGAAAAAAAATACGAAAGGAAGTTTAGAAACATGTTTAACTGGAGCTGGAAGATTTTTGCTAAGGGGATTGAGCTTGGTGAGGAATGTGAACTTGTTGAAATAGAGATGGTTATTTTCTTGATAAATACTAATGATCTCAATGTATATAAATTAGATGTTTGGCATATTTTTTAATGGGTTCTTAGTTGGAATGAAAAGATTGAAGTTTTAGCCAAGATAATGACATTAAATTAGTGCTTTATAGGTGGCAACTCATATCTAACATGTTTTTTTCCCCCTTTAACTTTGTTTTTGTTGGCAAATAAGTCCTTAGGACAAAAACAGACTTTGGTAAAGGCATGAGGTATATGGGGTATAACAACACTCGCATTGAAGATCATGGTATAATTTGTGCAAAATTAGACAAGTTGTAGGGTCCAATCCATCTAACAAAGTTGGGCGTGAGTCGACCCATGACTAGAGTCACAGTTATATCTATAAGTGCAATTCAAGTTGTGATTAACCATATATGCAAGCTATGATTTGAAACAAAGAAGTCTTTCTACACTTCAATCTTTCAATTTTGTTTTGTGCTTAAATTTGTGAATTTCCCTAATTGCTTCATCATTGTTAGACGTTAAGGGAAATATCTAGTTTAAGTGTGGGGGAAGACTTAATCAAGATTGAATTGAATTATTAGGTTGATAATTTTAATAGAGTAACTTGTACTCATTGATCAATTTCTTTCCACAACTATACGAAAATAATTAAATGGTAAAAATTTGACCAATTTTTTTTTTTTATTTTAGGATAAAAATCACCAAGTAACTCAATTGAACTTACTATTAAATAACATCATCTTACATTTGAGTTATCGTATCATGTTAAAATAACCTTTCAATATCAATGTGGAGCAGTTTTACCATTTATTTAATCTAAAAATCTAGAGTTAGGATTGATTGAAGGTCCCTTGTAAGTTTACTCAATTAATTTTTAAAAGCTTAAATGATTTCTATGCTTTTCAATTTGATCATTTGAGAACCTTATAGTCTCTACTGAAGGCTCAAATGATGCTTTTAACTTGATGAATTTTCCTCATGTTGAAATGAAATGAAATGAAAATGTTCATTCGCTTAAGATTGACATGGGTAAGGTTTAGTCCCTTAAAGAGCAATTTATTGACCCCTCTATCAATTTTAAATAAGCTATGAAAAGAAAAGATCATGTTCAGTTAATATGAGTAGGACTTGGTCCCTTAGAAGAGTAAGGCTTGACTTCTCTATTAATTGAATCATTAAGCAAAAAAAAAAAAAAAAAAGGAAAAAAGAAAATAGTTGTTAGTATGAGCAAGACTTAGTCCCTTAGAAGAGCAAGGCTTGATTCCTCAACTAATAACTAATAAAGATCAAATGAAATTGGAAAGTGTTGAGAAAAAAAAGGGCTAGTTGACATGGGTGTGTCTTGATTCTTTAGAAGAGCAATGATTCATCCTCTCTATCAATCATGCTGTTTTAAGATAACAAAAAGAGAAAGGAATCAATGTCGACAAGACAATTAAAGGAAAACAATTCAAGTGATGAACTGATGTATATGCCTTCACTTTTGAGTATGATGCTTAGAGAGATGACAAAGGGATCGCATACCTATAAATATAAGGGGATAAGGTTGATTGAGTCTCTCTTACTTTGTTTGATCTTCTAGCTAATTTTTATCTTAGATTCTAACTTAAACATCGAGAGTAAACATTGGTTTACTTGGATTAATTTGTTGATTTTAGCAAAAGTAATGTCACGCCCCGGAGGGTACCCTAAATGTGGCAGTCCGCCGCATATAATATTAAAGCTAATGAATGACAACCTTAGTTATTCAGGAGCTTCGATATCACATGCAAGGCGTACTTCCAAGATGGTAGGAGACTCACAAGAGTATTGTATTTAAGTAGATAATAGAAGCAAGCAGGAACTTATATAAATAAACATGAAATCTTCATTTAAATAACAATTCCTTACATCATCTTAGGGGCATTCCCTCGTCTTAAAAGTCTTGTTTCAACTAAACTATTAATCAAGTAAACATAACTAATACATAAGCCTACTATAGAGATTTTCTTAAAAGTCTATGTTCAAAACTAAATACATATAACTTCTTCTAAAAACTCCTAGTGGCTTTAGCTCATGCCTGGCATACAGGGCTTCTCGGTGCTAACCAAAGATAGTCATACTGTAACAAAAAGCTATAGGGGTATAAGCAAATCTAGCTTAGTGAGATAATTCCCATCAACAGAACATTCTATATAACAAACAAGTATTTAATCAAGCATATGAATGCACCAATCACATGAGCAAACAAAATACACAGGATTAACCATAAAACATGTGTAGTATGGATTTTACGCCCTCCATGTCAGGAGTTAGGAGGTTACAGACCCATATGACCATCAATATTTGCAGATTTGTTGGCTCCTGCTTGCCCTATAGACTTCCTGGCTCCTACTAGCCCATGTAAACTTTTAGGTTCCTAGCCACCACTACCACTTCCTCGTTTCCTCACACGAAGAATAGTAGTGAAATAAATGTGACTCACAATTATGATATGCATGAATTAATTTTCAATATATATTTAACCAAATAATGTTGAGTTCAAGTTAAAGGCAATCAATCATAATTTTCATCATATCAATACAAGAATCACAATTTATTTATCATCTCTTCTTTCGATATTCTTAACTTAAATTCAACCAATCATAAACCTAAGTCACATAACAATTGTTCATTTATCTTTTCCTTATTTTCTAGTGCTACTATTTACAAGCACAAATAAGGAAATGTAACTTAGTAAAGGATTAACTCACTCCATGTCGATAGCTCCTAATCGAAGTAATCTTCCGGGAAGGTGATCTCGGTTCCTTCTTCATCTAAACAAGATGAAATACGCAAAATGAGATTTTCATAGAATTTCTATTCTTGAATATTCTAATTGTCATGCCCCGAAGGATACCCTAAACGTGACAGTCCACCGTACACAATATTAAAGCCTAAGAATGACCACCTCAGTCACGCGAAGGCTTCCATACTATGTACAAGGCATCTAACACATAAAGGAGACACATCGGAATGATACATTTTATGTTAATACAACTGAGTAACAATGTAAAGGAAATACAAATTTACTATACTTCAGATACAAATCACTATACTTCATAATATAAATCATTAAACTTCAATTACACTTCATCAAAAGATTCTACTACGTAAAACTATTATAAGGCAAATAATAAAACTAGCTAGTAACTTCAAACATTCATGTTCTTTGCCAAGATCCCGGAGTCATTCCCTGCTCCAACCAATTCAGTCCCCACTTTGCATACTTGAGATAACCTGTCCATTTAAACAACTATTGGGGTATAAGCTACACTAGCTTAGTGAGAATTCTCTTAATTCCGTACCATAACAAACAAGTTATAACCAGTCATATGCTATGCATGAACAAACACGTGAGCAAGCAATTATGCATGGGTATCCAGAACCCACACACAGAACGGATTTACGCCCTCCGTATCTTGGGTTAGGAATAGTATTGAGTCTACACGACCGCATCTAGTCCCCAAGCCCTCGGCTCTTAGCACTTGACTCGGCTAGGCTCATCCAAGAATGCATCCACATGCGCCTTAGTACCCCTGAATGAGCTCTGGCACCGGGCTCTTTATCCAAACGAGGCAACAACGGACCGTACCGATCGACCTGCGTAGGAGTAGCATGCTACCAAATGCAATATGTCCGATGCGATGCATGACCAATTTAATTTTTGCTTAGGTTAAAAATATTTATACATTCTTTAGAGTGATCAACCAATATCACACATATAACAGGAATAATATGAACGGTGCAGTTATCCAATCAAATCGTGGTTTCGATATGTTTTAGTATTCTTTGGCATACATTCATCACAGTCTTATCATATCTCCCATCCCCATTCATATCGATTTTTATCTTGTTCCTATAATTCTAATGCAACTAACTACAAGCACAATCAAGGTAACAAAACAAGGAGAAAACTCACTCAGCCATTGGATCACCGATCTTCTAGTAATAGTAATTCAGCGGTAGAAAATCGTTGAATTCGAGGTCACCTAAAAAAAGAAATACTCTAATAAGTATTTCAACTCAAACTAATCTAAACGATTTTATACGAACTATCAAATTCGTAATTCTCGTCCTAAGCGGAAATTCCAACTTAAAACGGCCATAACTTGGTCATTTTAACTTGGAATCTCGCAAATTATATATCGATTTCTATCTACTTCGAAAGATCTATCTATTTCTAATATTATTTTCAAGTTTTGAAAACATTTAGGTCTCGAAACAGAGGGATCAGATCTGATCAGTAACGGTTTCCGATTCCGAAAAATAGTTTTGTAAATGTTTGTAATGTTTTTATTACATAAATTAGCCATACATGCAATATGAGTGATTTCCTAACATGAATGGCATGAAATGAGTTTCATGTATGCATGGTCTTTATGATTTTGGTAAAAGAAAATTTTGGAACTCTTTATTTTGCAAGACTTCAACTATAACTACTTTTTGAAAAATCTAGTTTTCTAACTTTGATCATTTCCATTTGTTTTGGATTTATTACTTAAGAAATATAATTATTTTTGTTAAAATTGAGTCTTCATTATATATATTACTTATGACCTTCATTTCTATATAAGAATTTCCATTTTACACTTTGTAAATATGTTTCCCAATATGATTTACTCAAAAATCCGAATTTTAGAAAATCCACTTTTTTTATTCATTTGGGAAAACTTGTTTAGAACATTAGAATTTAAGGCTTTACTATATCAATTACCTAAGGACTTCATTTAACACATAAAACTTGCAATTTGAGCTCAAATACTAAGTGATTACATAGGCATCATCTTAAATTACGAATTTGACAATTTGATCACTAACTCAAATTTTTCCATTTTAATTCCATTACTTGTTTTACACATTACTCATGCCTAAACTCATTTTAACTTGTAAAAATCATTACTTAATGATACCTATTATCTATATACTTCATTTTTCACATAAAACATGAGTTTTTGAGTTGATAAATGGGTTTTAAAATTGGTCTTGGTTTGGGATCCGAATTTAGAAAATTTATTTTTGGTCATATCTTTTGATAAAATCTATCTAAGCTTATGAAAATCTATTCCTTACATATCCTATCCTAAGAGCCTTTCATTTCTTAAATAAAAATTTTATTTTTGAGTTGGAAAATATGTTTTAAAAATATGCCTTGGCCAAAATCCGAAAATAGAATATTTATTTTTAAAATAACTTTTGAAAATCACATTAGATTCTTGTAAAAAGAAGCATTGATGATATACATATATATTAAGCCTTCATTTCTTAGGTAAAAACTACATTTTGGCACTTGGAAAGTGGTTTTTTAAATATTGGTCTTGCCAAAATACGAATTTCACTACTTTTGTTCATTCATAACTAAGATCTATACTTAATATGGACATAAACATAAAACAAATGCATGGTAATAAGCTATAAACATCATGGATCTAAACTTTACTTATCAAAATCTTTCATTTGTGGTATCTATACCCTAAGCCCTTCATTTTAAATGAAAAATATACATTTTCAAGTTGAAAAACCACTTTTCTAAATATGGTTCCATTTTCATCCGAATTTTCAAAAGTTGTTTTTGTTGAAAGTAAAATAGATCTTGAGTTTCCTATAATTTTCCTACCGTCATCATACTATAGCAAGTTGTTCATGAACATAAACAAAGATCTAATGCATTTATGAACTCAAAACTCTAGATCTAGTTTTCTAAACTAGTTTTAAATGCATGAATCACTAAGATGGACATATGGATGATAGATCTATGCATAAATCATAAGAAATAACAAATATAACAACTTAAATAACAAGATCCATGGCATAAACGAAAATCAAAGCTACAAAAATTTAGATCTACAAATAATCAACTTTAAATGAGAAAATAATTGAAATACAAGATAATAAAAGTAGAGAAAAAGAGTGTTTCATTATTGGCATCATCATCCTAAGCTTTTAAGCTTATGGAAGGTCATTTGATGCATGAAACCTTCATTACACTTTACCTATATCACCTATAGAGCTTTGGGAAGAAGATTTGCTTAGAAATCTTTAGAAATAGGTGTGGAAGCAATTGTTTTGAAGTGGGGGCAGCAAGCTTCTTTGTAAGAACAAGAGAGAAAGAAGCAAGAAAGAGAGAAAAGAGAGAGGTTTCAAAAAGGAAATGAAAGGAAATAATAAAGAGGCATTAAATGGAGATGGAATTGTATTAAATGAAAGGGAAGAAAAATAAAACAAAGGCAGCCAATTTGGTGTGCTGCACATGAATCTTAGGGGGAGAAGAGAGAGGGTTTTGTTGAATTTTGACTTGAAATTAATTTGTGTAATAAATATGTATGTGTAGCTTCTTTAAGAAGGAGTGGAAAATAATTATTTTAGTCAAATTAGAATTAAATAAAAGGACAATGGCAGCAAAGAAGGTCAAAAATTTTGCCAAGGAGTGTGGAATAATGTGTAGAAAGATTGAAGTGAAAATGAAGTGATATGTGTAAGATGTACTTGAAGATATGGGTTGTAAATGTACTTTTTTAATAAAATAAAACAAAATAAAATAAAATTAGAAAATTTATTCCAAATATTTGTAGCAGATTTTTCATAATTAAAATTAAATAATTATTTGAATTATTTTAGTATTTTAACAAATATGTTACCGGTACGGTCAAAATACGCGAATATGGGCTATAAATAATATTTTTATAACCCAAAAAATTCTAAAAAAATTATTTTATGAAAATATAAATATTTTTAAAAAAATTTTCAATTATTAAATTAATTTATTTTATTTTTAGTATCAGGTCTTAAATAAAATCTGATCCCGTAAAGACCCGAAACGAACTAAATTTTAGAAAACTAAATTTTCTATAACATATAAAATATTTATCTAAAAATATAAGGCTATATAAGAATAATAAAATTTTGTAATGAAATAAAAATGAATAGTGCAAAAGACTATTCAATTACCCGTAATAATGGAAATGCGATAAAAGGTTATAACTGTAACTTTTATAACCCGAAAAATTATATAATTGATATATTTGGAAATCTTATGAAATTACGAGTCTAACGGTACTATTGGTATATTTTTGATATCTCGAGCCCCGGGACACGCTTTTCGAAGTCTATATCCGAATGGGTTCGAAATAGGTCAAAAATTTACCTATATGATATTTTTAAACAAACTTATATTACCATAAGCTATTCTATATATTTAAACTACATCTCGGCCTCTAGGGTTAGGGGCACTAGATTGCCGGACTTACACTATTGTATTTCGGTTAGGGTTTCCAGGTGATTTTTCGGTTTAGACTTTTGCCAATTTGGAAACTGATATTTATGTTCATACAACATATTTAATTTGAGAAGTTTATTTAAATTTATTTTTGTAAGTATTTATTATCTTTTAACGTTTTCGGAATTTTTGAATTTGGTTCATTTTCGAAAGTTAATTGTTATTTACTTTTTAATAATTTGTTTTTGGGCTTTATATTACCCGTTTTTATAAGTCGAGTTAAATATGGAATTTTTCGTACGTAGTGTTTTTGAATTTGATGACCATTGAGTTCTTATTTTATTTTTGAGGATTTTCATTTTCTCATGATTAAGAAATTTTTGGATTCATTCATGGTTTAGGACTTGTCGAAATTCGGTTTTAATTTGGAGTGATTTTTAGGGTTTGTTTTCGAAGTTCATCTTGGAATTATTTATTAAAAATTTCTGAGGCTTACACTAATCTTTCTTAAAATTGCGGTAAAATCGTATTGGAGGAAATTCCAACTTAAAATGGCTATAACTTGCTCATTTTAACTCGAAATTTCGCATATAATATATCGTTTTCTACCTGTTCGAAAAGATCTATCTATTTTTAGAACTATTTTCATCAAACTAAGTCGCTTGGGTTCCGAAAAATTGGTGACCAGATTCACCATGAATTTTCATAAACTTGAATTCCTTCTTTTAACAAAAGCTCATTTTAAAGATATAGGTTTTATAATGGTTTGTAAAACCTTTAAAATGTATATGCAATATTTATTGACTCATACTAAATATGAAGTTAATGAGTTGTCTCAAACCATGAATTTTTTTGTAAAAGTAAAGTCTTCTAATGAAAAGTGGAACTTTTGAAAATTCTTTTTGTTAGAGAATATTTCAAGTTATGAGAAAATTCTTTTTCCTCTAAATTTTCAAAGAATGATTTTATTTCCTTTGTTTCTAATACTAATAATTATATCTTCATAGAAATAATTTCCTTGTTTCTTTTTAAAAATTATTTTATTTTCATGAAAGGAATTTGTTGTACTTGATGAAAAGTGAAGTTTTAGTAAAACTTTTGGTTACTTCAAAAAGTCCTTTCTATGTCATATATGTTTATAAAAATTCCTATGAACTCCTCTAAGATTGTTAAGATGACCCCTTAGTTTTAGAAAAATTACTTTCTACTTTTATTTCTAGAAAAGAATCTTTATTTTAAGAAAACCTTTCCTTATTTATTTTTGTTGAGTCAAGAATCATTTTGTTCATGCATGAATATGAATCATAGAGTTATGAAAACATAAGGAAACATAATAACTTAAAAGAATAAGCTAGTAAAGAAATGAATCAAGTATTGGAACCTTAGCTTTATCAAGGTATCCCGGGACTAAGAAAAGACTAGTCCCATAAAGAAAAAGAAAACGTTTTGACTTGATGAGGACAAACCTAAGACTAGAAAGACTAGTCTTAAAAATAACATGAAAGTAAATAAATTACAAAAAAAATGAGCTTATATGCTCTAAAAGATATATATAGCTACATAGATATATTTAGATAATTATATACATATAAGCAACATAAAGAAATTAGATCATGAACAAAAACAAAGTATGAACCTATTGTTGTTTTCTTTAACCTTCATGGTTTAGAAAACACACACTAAGCTCATACTAAGTAAATGAACATAAAAAAGACTTGAAGAATTTTTACCTAAGAGAACTAAACTTGAGAGAGCTTTGGGAAGAAATTCTTGTAGAGAATTTGAGAGAGTAACTTTGTGTAGGAAAGGTGTGAAAGAAGTGGAAGGAAGATGGGGTATTTATAGGAAAATGTGGGAGGTTAATTGTGTTAATTAAATAAATAAAAATAGAACAAATTAGAGAGGGGAGGGGGCATGGCCGGTGCAAATGGGAGTGTAGAGAGGGAGAGAAATTTATTTTTTTTGTATTTTTGTTAACGAAAAGTAAGATATGAAATATGTGAAGTTGTATTAGAAATGAAAATTGTAAGAAAGTAGAGGTATGGTTTGTAAGAGTAGGTTGTAAGAAAAAGTAGAGATATATAAATAGTGTAGAATAGTAGTAAATAGTGTAATGTAAAGTAGACATAACAATTTAAGTACTGGTAGTAAGAAAATACGTGTATAATTGCGATATCTAATATTTTTAGCTGCAAAAAAATTATGAAATTGATATTTTTGAAAATCTTATATTTTTATGAGTGTAATGGTATATTCGGAATATTTTTACTATTCTAAGCCCCGGAACACGTTTTTTAAGAACTGTGTCCGATTGGGTTCAAAACAAGTCGTGGTTTTACTAAACTGATCTTCTTAAGCTTCCTTAGATAATTACAAACTATTCTACTCACTAAACTCTTTCTCACTTTCTTAGGGTTTCTTAAACAGGGATGCCGGACTTGAATGGTTACAATAGACTAGGGTTTTGTTGACTTTAGAATTCTGATTGACTTCTAATTAGGGTTTAAGCTTTAATTGATCACAAAACTTTGGGTTTTTACAACCTACCCCCCTTAAAGAGAGTTTTGTTCTCAAAAATTGAACTTCATGCCTGACTCTTCAAACAAACTTGGATACTTCTGGCTTATGTCGCTTTCAGCGTTCCAGGTTGCTTCCTCATGTGGGTGGTTTCTCCATAGAACCTTCACATACTTGATCTCCTTGTTTCAAAACTTCTGCACCTTGTGATCTAGGATCTGAATCGGGTGCTCCTCGTATGTGAGATTTTCTTTTAACCGGACTGGTTCCAGCTCTGTAATCCTGATAGGATCTGGCACATGCTTCCGTAAAACTGATATGTGAAACACATTTGAATTCCAGATAGGTTAGGAAGGAGTGCCAGATGATAAGCAAGATCTCCTACTCTTTCAAGCACTTCAAAAGGTCTAATATATCGTGGGCTCAACTTTCCTTGTGCCTGAACTCGGTGAATACTCTTGATGGGGTTTACTTTCAGGTACACATGGTCTCCAACTTCAAATTCGAGCACACGTCTCTCCATATCCGCCCAGCTCTTTTATCTATCTTGTGCTTCCTTCATCTTTCGTTGGATGATCCGCACCTTATCAGCCGCATCTTATACCAAGTCAGGTCCGATGCTCAACTTTTCTACATCATCTCAGAATAATGGTAATCGACACTGTCTTCCATACGACGCTTCATAAGGTGGCATCTGGATTGTAGAGTGGTAACTATTGTTGTAGCAAACTCTACCAAAGGTAGGTGTGCGTCCCAACTACCTTTAAACTCTATCACACAAGCTCGCAACATATCTTCTAAAGTTTGTATCGTCCTCTCCGATTGACCATCTGTTTGAGGGTGATAAGCAGTACTGAAGTGCAGCTTCGTTCCTATCTATCTTTGTAAGCTCGTCTAAAATTTAGACACAAATCTTGGGTATCGGTCGGAGACTATTCCAACGGGCACTCCATGCAAGCATACTATTTCCCTTATGTATATTCTTGCCAACTTATCCATGGAGTACGTCATGTTGATTGGAAGGAAATATGCTGTCTTTGTCAATCGGTCCACTATGACCCAAATAGGATCATATCCTACAGACGTTCTTGGCAATCCACATATAAAATCCATTGTGATTTGATCCCATTTCCATTCGGGTATTGTCAGGGGTTTCAAAAGTCCTCCAGGTCTTTGGTGCTCTACCTTTACTTGTTGGCATATGGGACACTTCAGCACAAAATCTGCCACGTCTCTCTCAATACTGTTCCACCAATAGTGGCTCTTCAGGTCTGATACATTTTAGTTCCTCAGATGCATGGTATATCCTAAATGATGTTGCTTCATCTGATTTCCTTCCTCATATCCTCATCATCTGGAACACATAATCTTCTTTTCATTCTCACCACTTCATCTTCATCTATCGTAAAATGGTATATTTTCCTTCTTGTACCTCTCCCTTAATCTTCTAAAATGTTTCGTCATATCATTGGGCTTCCCTTGATTCTTTTCACTAAGGTGGGTTTCATGACTAGGCTGGCGATTTCTGCTTCCACACTTTGCCCTATGAATTCGATACTCATCCTTTCAAATTCCTTATTAGCTCCTTCTTATCAGTGAGCAAGGTAGCTACTTCTCCATAATTCTTCCTACTCAGGGCATCTGCAACTACGTTTACTCTCCCTGGATAGTAATTTATCCTAAGGTCATAAACTTTAATGAGTTCCAACCATCTCCGTTATTGCATATTCAACTCCTTCTACGTGAATAGATACTTAAGGCTCTTATGGTCGGTGCGGATTTCGCACCTTTGCCCATACAGGTAATGTCTCCATAACTTAAGCATAAACACAACGGCGGCTAACTCCAGATCATGGTTGGGGTAATTCTGTTCATGAGGCCTAAGTTGTCGCGATGCATAAGCAATCATTTTTCCATCTTGAATCAACACACATCTAAGACCATTTATAGAGGCATCACTATGCACCGTATAAGGCTTCTCGGGGTTTGGTAGAATCAAAATTGGGGCAGATACAAGCCTTTTCTTTAATTCTTGGAAACCTTGTTCTTTCTTATCCGTCCAAATGAACTTCTCCTCCTTTTGAGTTAACTGAGTTAGGGGTTTGCCTATGGTAGAAAAATTCTTCACAAACTTTCTATAATATCCAGCCAATCCGAGAAAACTTCTCACTTCGGTAACAGTCTTAGGTTGTTTCCAATCCATCACTACTTTGATCTTCTCAGGGCCCACTGATATTCCCTCTCCAGGTATGACATGTCCTAAGAAGGATATCCTATCCAACCAGAAATCACATTTAAATAGCTTGGTGTACAACTTATGCTCACGCAAGGTTTGTAATGCCATTCTTAAGTGTTCTTCATGTTGCTCTCGTGTCTTGGAGTAGATCAGAATATCGTCTATAAAGACTATCACACACTTATCCAGTAGAGGATTGTATACTCGATTCATGAGATCCATAAAAGCTGCTAGTGCGTTGGAACCAAAAGACATTACCAGAAACTCATAATGTCCATAGTGAGTTCTAAAAGCCGTCTTGGGTACATCCTCTGGCTTAATCCTCAACTAGTGATATCCTGACTATAGATCAATTCTCAAAAAGACACTAGCTCCTTGAAGTTGATCAAAAAGATCATCTATCCTTGGGAGTGGATACTTATTCTTGATGGTGACTTTATTGAGCTCCCGATAATCGATGCATAAATGCATAGAACCATCCTTCTTTTTCATGAACAACATGGTGCTTCCTAAGGCGATACACTTGGTCGGATGAAACCTTGGTCTAACAAGTCTTGCAACTAAGTCTTTAGCTCCTTCAGCTCCACTGGTGCCATCCGGTAGGGTGCCTTTGATATTGGCTCTGTGTTTACCAATAGATCGATTTCGAAATCGATTTCTCTTTTGGGTGGTAATCCAGGTAATCCGCCAGGAAACACATCTGGAAATTCCTTAACCACATGTATGGATTCCAACTCAGGTTTCTCTTCTTCCTTTTCTTCTTCGTCCATGTTACTTAAGTTGATCTCTTCATCATCCATTAACTCAAATGAGTTCAACTTTACCGTGGATTCTTCTTTGAATACTATTTCACACCCATCTTGATCTTTAAACTTCACCTCTTTGTGTCTACAATCCACTAGAGCCTTAACAGATGTTAACTAACTCATTACTAAGATTACTTCATACTTGCTCATTTCCAAGATTATTAGGTCATACTTAGAGTAACATCCTTGTATCTCCATGGGACAATCATTAAGCATTTCCTTAGTTGTTATTATGCTTCCAGTGGGAGTCTTAACTTGAAAACCGGTAGCGATAGTATCTATGGGTAAACCGGTTTGTTTAGCCAGACTAACGGTGATAAAGGAATGCATAGCTTCCATGTCGAACAAAACATAAGCAGTTTGACTAGCTATGCGTACATGTCCTGCACTTGAATTTTATACTAATCACGAAACTGGTATACTTAAGCTATTTGCGGGTATAAAACTTTGTACTTCCAGTATTAGGAATTGAATGCAGGATACTTAATAACTTGCATCAAAGGTAAAGGAGTTTTTGATTCTAACGTGTCACCAGTCCAAAATCTAGGCCATAATCTCCATCCATGGCTGCTAACTCTGCTCCTTCCTCATCCGACTCTTCACATACCCACTGCCCTTCCAAGTTGTATATTCTCATTCCATGGAAAGATTCTCCAGAACGGCTTGAGTTGCTCCCTCCACTTCCATTCTTCGCTAATGCAGCTCCTCCCATTGAACCAAACGGTCTAGCTGGGGCATTCTTTCTCTGCAGGCATTCATTGACGAAGTGCCTAGTTTGCTCGCATACAACGCAAATGGTGGAAGCTTTCTTTGGGTAGCCACTGATCTTGTGGCTAGGGTCTCCACAAAAATAGCATTTGTGTTGAAGCAAGGGGCTCATCTTCGGATAATGTTCCTCTTTACATTTCCAGCATGTCACTTTGACATTTGATGCCTCCTTGTTACCACTAACACTTCCTCTGTAACTGTTGAAGGGTTGAAACTTCTTGTTCTAAAAACTGGGACTGTAACTATCTTGAGTCCTTTTTCCGAACACAAAGGTTCTCTTCTCAAGTGATTTACTTTTCCTCTTCTTGTCTCCTTCTATAATGCGAGCCCTTTCAACCAATTCACAAAAGGTCCTTAAATCCAACTCCTCCAGACACATCCTCAAGTCCTCGTCTAGGCCACTCAGGAAGACTTGCCTCTTTAACTCTTCACTGTACCTAAAGGATTCCGGCACATACTGGAGTAGATGACTGAACTCCATCTCGTATTGTTCCACCATCCTTCATTTTTGGGATATGTGAAGGAAGTCTTCACTATATTGTACTCTCAAAACAAATGTCATTCTAAAACTTCAATAAACAGTTAGGATCAGTAAGTGACACAACTTTGACAAGCCATGTCTCAAAAATGTCGTTTTGACAGCAAATTTTCTAGTCTTTTTGTACCTTGTTTCCTCTCCAATATCCATCTTTTCCTTAAAATTTTGCAAGCATCCTAATCTGTTAGAAAAATAATAAAATCATGAGTTCAAAAATAAAAGAAATTAAACAAAAGAAAATAAATAAAAGAATTAGTCATGGGTTGCCTCCCAAGAAGCGCTTTTGGTTATAGTCGTTAGCTCGACGTCTTGCTATGATTCAATCAAGATCTGGTGAATGGAGCCGAAACTCCTCACGACCTTCTTGCTCAAAATCAACTCCTTGATAGAGCTTCAATCTTTGCCCATTTACCTTGAAAATTCCACTCTCAGGATGTTCTAACTCAACAGCACCGTGTGGAAAAATTTTCTTGACTAAGAAAGGACCAGACCATCTTGATTTTAACTTTCCAGGAAAAAGTTTTAAACGAGAATTAAACAACAGCACCTGGTCTCCTTCTTTAAAATGCTTTGGATGACGATCCGCTTATCATGATATCGCTTAGTTCTTTCCTTGTAGATCCGCATGTTCTCATAGGCATCATTCTCCATTCGTCCAATTCATTCAGTTGAAGCTTCGTCTCATTCCATGGAATTCAAGTCAAAATTGACTTGCTTTATTGCCCAATAAGCTTTATGCTCAATCTCCACCGGCAGATGGCAAGCTTTACCATAACAAGCCGATATGGTGTGGTTCCCAAAGGAGTCTTATATGCTGTCCTATATGCCCATAACGCATCATCTAGCTTGTCTGCCCAATCCTTCCTATGATGCTCCACTGACTTTTCCAAATTCTTTTCAAATCGCGATTTGAAACCTCGACTTGCCCGCTGGTTTGAGGATGATATGGTGTTGCAATCCTATGAGTTACCCCATATCGTTTTAACACTTTCTCAAGTTGATAGTTGCAGAAATGCGTCCCCCTATCACTTATGATAGCTCTAGGGGCTCCAAACCTTGAGAACAACTTTTTTAAGAACTTGGTAACTACTCGGGCATCATTGGTAGGCAGTGCTTGGGCTTCTACCCACTTTGAAACATAGTCCACTGCCACCAAGATATACTTGTTTCCAAAAGAATTTGGAAACGGTCCCATGAAGTCGATACCCCACAGATCAAAAACCTCACATTCTAAGACATAATTCTGAGGCATCTCATCACGTCGGGAAATATTCCCGGTTCTTTGGCATCTATCACACAAATTAACAACCTTATGGGCGTCTTTAAAAATAGTCGGCCAATAGAATCCAGATTCTAGAACTTTCTGGGCCGTCCTATTTGCATTGTAATGACCTCCCGTAGGACCAGAATGGCATGCTTGCAAAATTTCCCAACCTTCCGCATGAGATACACAGCGCGAATCAATTGATCTGCACAAACACGGAAAAGAAACGGTTCCTCCCAAAAATAATACTTCAACTCAGAAAAGAATTTCTTCTTTTCATGGGAAGTCATATCTCGGGGGAGGATTTTAGCAACAAGATAATTTGCAAAATTTGCAAACCAAGGAGTATCAGAATTTCTTACCTTTCTTATTGTAAACAACCGTTCTTCCGGAAATTCATCATTAATCTCTTCCTCCTTTAATTCCTCCAAACAAGGGTTTTCCAATCGTGACAAATGATCAGCTGCAAGATTTTCTGCCCCCTTTTTGTCTCGGATTTCCAAATCAAATTCTTGTAGAAGGAGAATCCACCGGATGAGGCGTGGCTTTGCATCTGTTTTTGACAAAAGGTATTTAAGAGCAGAATGGTCAGTATAAACTATTACCTTTGATAGAATCAAATATGGTCGGAACTTGTCAAAGGCAAACACCACAGCCAACAACTCCTTTTCCGTGGTGGTGTAGTTTTCTTGGGCACTGTTAGAGTCCTACTAGCATAGTAGATAGGTTGAAAATGCTTTTCTTTTCTTTGTCCCAAGACTGCCCCAACAGCATAATCACTTGCGTCACACATAAGTTCAAATGGTAAATTCCAATCCGGAGCGATCATGATTGGTGCACTAATCAGATGCTTTTTGAGGAGGTCGAATGCTTCAAGACAATCTTGACTGAACTCAAACTGTACATCCTTTTCCAAGAGTCTTGTGAGAGGTCGGGCTATCTTGGAAAAATCTTTTATGAACCTCCTATAGAAGCCTGCATGACCGAGAAAACTACGAATTGCCTTGATTGATGTTGGAGGAGGAAGATTGGAAATAATCTCAACCTTGGCTTGATCAACTTCAATTCCCTTGTGAGATACTTTATGACCGAGAACTATGCCTTCCTTGCACATGAAGTGACATTTCTCCCAATTAAGCACAAGATTAGTTTGTTCACAGCGGATCAATACTTTCTTCAAATTTTCAAGACAATTGCTGAATGAATCTCCAAAAACGGAAAAATCATCCATAAATACTTCCATAATGTTTTCCACCAAATCTTCAAAAATGCCAACATGCACCTTTGAAATGTGGCTGGTGCATTACAAAGCCCAAAAGGCATTCTCCTATAGGCATAAGTGCCATAGGGACAAGTAAACGTAGTCTTTTCTTGATCCTCCGGAGCAATTGGTATTTGGAAGTAACCAGACATACCATCCAAATAGCAATAAAACATATGACCTGCAAGCCTTTCTAACATTTGATCAATGAAAGGTAAAGGGAAATGGTCCTTGCGAGTAGCTTCATTAAGCCGTCTATAATCAATGCATACTCGCCAACCCGTGACTGTCCTCATCGGGATCAGCTCATTTCTTTCATTTGGGACCACAGTCATCCCTCCTTTCTTAGGCACCACTTGTACTGGACTTACCCAAGAACTGTCAGAAATTGGGTAAATCAATCCGGCATCCAGAAGTTTAATTACTTCTTTCTTTACCACTTCTTTCATATTTGGATTCAACCTTCTCTGGGGTTGAACAACTGGTTTGAATCCTTCTTCCATCAAAATTTTATGAGTGCAAAAAGAAGGGTTTATACCTTTAATGTCGGATATCTTCCATGCAATTGCTTGCTTATGCTCCTTAAGAACTGTCAATAATTGCTCTTTTTGTTCACTGTTTAAATCTGAGGATATGATCACCGGTAGTTTTGAATTTTCTTCCAGAAAAGCGTACTCCAAATACTCAGGAAGTTGCTTCATTTCCAAAACCGGTGGTTCTATAATGGAGGGCTTCAATTTCTTCTCATCTTCTAGTGATAATTCCTCGAACCCTTGTTTCTTTATCAACTCCTCATGCTTCTCCAATTGGCTATCACATCTTGCACATCAGGGTTCATTTCTTCTTTTTCACAAATCAAACTTAACTCCAGAACATCTTTGCATAATATATGCTGCACATTATCACCACAGAAGCATCAATAACATCAATGCTAAAACAAGAATCATCACATACCATGGGCTTTTTCATCACTGTTGGAATTTGTACTATAAGCTCTTCATCACCAACCCGGAGTGTCAACCTTCCATCTCCAACATCTATGACAGCTCTAGCGGTAGCTAGGAAAGGTCGTCCCAAAATTAAAGGCACTTCCCCATCCTCATCCATTTCAAGAATCACAAAGTCAACCGGGAATATAAAATTCCCAACTTTTACCAATAAATCTTCAATAATTCCTTTGGGTAATTTAACCGATCTATCGGCTAATTGCAAACTAATTCTTGTAGAACGAGGCTCACCTAAACCCAGCTTTCTAAAGAATGAATAAGGCATTAAATTGATGCTTGCCCCTAAATCCGCTAGAGCTTTCTCAACAGAAAGTTCTCCAATGACACACGGGATTGTGAAACTTCCCGGATCTTTCAATTTGCTGGCAGTTTGTTTTGGATTATTGCTGAACATTCCGCCCCAACTACAGCAGTAGACACATCCTCAAGCTTCCTCTTGTTGGATAATAATTCCTTAAGGAATTTGGCATATTTTGGCATTTGAGAAAGTGCCTCCACCAATGGTATGTTGATGTGAAGTTGCTTGAATAGTTCCAAGAACTTCCCGAACTGTTCCTTGTCACGATCTTGATGAAGACGAGCAGGATAAGGAATAGGAGGAGTATAGACTCTTACTTCAGAGGGTTGTTCTTTTGAAAACTTCTTTTCATCAGGATTTGAAATTTTTTCTCCTTCCGGTTCCTTCCTTTTCCTTGATTCCACTTCTTTTCCACTCCTTAAAGTGATTGCTTTTGCCTGTTCCCTTGGATTTCCTCAGTATTGCTAGGAAGTGACCCAGGTTGCCTCTCAGATAGCATCTTGGCCAGCTGTCCAATTTGATTTTCCAGAGTATGAATAGAGGCTTCTTGGTTCCGATAGCGAGCTTCTGAGGTATGGATAAATTTGGTCATCAATTCTTCCAAGCTAGGTTTCTTTTCTTGTGGAGGTGGTGGTGGTAATTGTGGAAGCTGTTGTGGAGGCGGAAGCTGTGGCTTTTGAAATCCGGGTGGAAAATTCTGCCTTTGCACATTTTGGTTGTTGGCATATGAAAAGTTTGGATGATTTCTCCACCCTTGGTTGTATGT
The DNA here is from genome assembly GCA_024138025.1 of Combretum micranthum. Lineage (NCBI taxonomy): Eukaryota > Viridiplantae > Streptophyta > Magnoliopsida > Myrtales > Combretaceae > Combretum > Combretum micranthum. Next base: position 2,123,455 of record JAMXBD010000061.1, on the reverse strand, counting down.
TTGACTATATGGATTATTTTGATATCTTCCTTGGTTTCCCACATAATCCACTTGCTCCGGAGCGTCAAGAAGGTAATTTTCAGCAACAAAATTTCCAGATTGTACCGGAATTGCTTGTGAGTTCTTTGCTTCCATTACCTGTTTACTCAAAGCATCCATTTTAGCAAGTATAGTAGTCATCATATCGATTTCATGCATTCCTGAAACTTTTGCTTCCCCTTGTTGTTACCCCATTGGTAATTGTTCTTTGCCATATCCTCAAAGAGCTTTAGTGAATCTTCGGGGGTCTTGGAATTCAAAGTTCCACCAGCTGCAGCATCAACCAATTGGCGAGTTGTTGTATTCAGACCATTGTAAAAGGTCTGAACTTGCATCCAATTTGGTACCTGGTGATGAGGACATTTCCTTAGTAAATCCTTCCACCTTCCATGCATCATATAAAGTCTCAGAATCCTGTTGATTGAATGACGAGATGTCATTTCTCAATTTAGCGGTTTTGGATGGTGGAAAATAGTTGTCAAGAAATTGCTCCACCATATTGTTCCATGTTGTTATGGCTCCCGGACCCAATGAGGATAACCATTGTTTGGCTCTTCCTCTCAATGAGAAAGGAAATAGACGGAGCCTCACTGCATCATCTGTTACCCCATTGTTTTGAATGTCTCACAAATTTCCAAAAATGTCTGAATATGAGCATGTGGATCTTCATCAGGTAAACCGTCAAATTGACAGTATTGTTGCAGCATCTGAATCACCACACTTTTAATTTCAAAGTTGTTTGCCGCAATGGGCGGTTTCACCACAGTTGGGCCAGTACCATCCAGAGTAGGTCTAGCATAATCCAAGTTGGTTTTGGGAACTTCTTCATTGTTGTCAGCCATGAGTGGATCTATCAATTCGCTAGCAACTTCTCTTGTGTTACTCTTAACCTTCTGTGGAATGTTCTGTCTATCTCCGGATCAAAATCTAGAAGTCTTGAAGAGGAACTTCTTGTCATGCACTGCAAAATATCAGAGATTGGAGTTAGATTTTTTTTTTTTTTTTTTTTAAGAGTTAGATTAGCAGAAATAAAGTTTTCCTAATATTGCTCAAATTCCCCGGCAACGGCGCCAAAAACTTGATGATTTTACCTTCAAGCGTAGTTTTCAATTTATAAAGGCCCGTTCTTAAATTGCTATAAAGGTAATAGGCAGTGTACCTATCGTGAATATAGTATAGCTTTTAAAAATCGGGATCGTCCTCAGGGAATAGGCAAATACTAGTACTAAATCGTATTCTACTATCTAACTGAACAATTTTGATGATTTTACTACTTTATCTAATTTTCTTTAAAACACTATTAACACAATTCCAATAACAAACAAGATTCAATTAAGGTCTAATAATCCAGGTTTTGTCTTACTTTCAATTTATCATGTGAATCATTGACAATCTATTAGATAATTAAGATTAGTTCTTAAGCTATAGAGTTCCTTGAGCAAATTATTAATTCTTTCGAATCTAACAATTTATCTAAACCTAGGTTAATCGATTAGGATGTCTCCTCAATCAATAGCAACCAAATTTGCATTAATAACATGAACTCTTAAAAAGAAGATTCTTGCTATTCTATGTCTAGAATTAAAACAAATCTCTTCAATTGCATAGATCAATTCATAAAAGTAATCTTTCAATTAACTTAATGAAATTCATACATAAGCTTATTTCCGGACATACAAACTTAAGAACGGTTAACAAACATGCAATTGAACAAAAGAACTTCAATAATTCATTAAGAACAAAGTCTCAACACATGATAAATATGAAATTCGACAAAACCCAGATCTGAAAACTACTCCTTCATAGTAATAATAGTAATACATGAAATTCAAATAGAAATTCGAACTCATGATACTACCCGAAAAGATTATAGCTCAAAAGTGTCGGATCTTCAATCCTTGATGATCTTGATTGTTATTGGAATCTCCAGAACTTCCTTCTCTTTTGAAAACTCTCGTTATCAAAATCTTGTGTCTCTTTCTCTTCCACCATCTCCTTTTTATAATCATCTTCAATTGAATGGAATTAATTGCTCTTGATGAGGAGAGATGAAAGGTTTTGGAGGTTATGAGTCTTTTGGCCTTCAAGTAACACTCCTTCCATAACCGAAATAAACGTTTTTATTAAATGGAGGTTACTGTAGTTAAAAAGTCGTTTTCTCATTGAATGACTTTTTATTAAATCGACAGGGCGAGTGACAGGTCATGTCTCACAAATGTCCTTTGCAAAGTTCAATTTCCAGGTTGACATGGTTTGAGACAGGTCATGTCTTGCAAATGTCTTTCAAAAGCTTGATTTTTCCTTTAATTTTGCTTCCTCCTTGTAATGGTTGAAAACATGCTTGATCTTGTCATTTGAGTTCTTCTTAATCCAAAATTTGCATTTTTGACCCGTCTTTGCTTTCCTTGAAAAATATTTCCTTTAAAGACCTGAAAGCATACATTAATGTTTTGAAGTGCCAAATTCTTAATAAAAATGATCAATAAAGGTTCATTTTGGCATTCACAAAATATGAATAAATTTGGTTTATCACTTGCCATTGAAGACATGAAGATAAATATACGAAACATGTGAAAAAGAAGCTCTCTATCTACTGCAAATTCTTCAGCTTACACACTGGTGCCAAATATTGTTACTTTAACATTTCTTATTCTTGCTTGAATTTTGAGAGGATACTTAACTCTTTATTCCTCATTTGTTTTTGATAATTTTGTGAGAGTTAGATTACAAGTAGACTCTGAGTTCAGAGATAACTAAGGTTTAGCGTGAAGTCTAACAGAGTGAATTGAGATGCTATTTGTAATAGTTTTTTATTAGATATAGTGGAACATACAGGTGTGGAATACTGGGTTCTCGGCTTAGAGCTAGAAGAGAGGACTAACGCTCAAGGTGGAATCTCTATAAATCATTGTGCAAACTTCTCTTACCCTACTCTTTATTTTTATGCATTTAATTATTTGTTGTGATTGCAAAGCAAACTCAACTATAAGAAATTTGATGTTTGGTTACATTTAATGAACGTTACAAAAAGTAAATTAAACGTTATAGAAGTTTTCTAGTTACATTTATTAGACATTACTAGTAAACGTTATAATAGGTGTATTACAAAAAGTAATATATGTGACGCTTGGATTGTAAATGTCACAAATAGCATGAACATTACAAAATAGAAAAAATTTAGTAATGTTTAAACATTACTAATAACTAACTACCAACAACATTTAAACGTTACTAAATTAAAACAAATATCTAATACAATTTTAATAAACATTACTGACTTATAATTATAACCTAATAAGATTTGATATTTAGTAATGTTTTAACGTTACATATATAACTTTTTGTATTGTTTAATAATGATATATGTATATATTGTAATATTTCTTTTTAATTAACATAATTTATAATATTTACATGTTTTCAAATAGACTTTTAACATTACTTTTAAGGATGATTATTTAACTTTTTAAAATCACTAATAATCTTAAAAGTTTGATGATATCCATCACATAAAGGAAAATTTTCATTACAATGTTTATTGTGTAAATAATTTAAACATTTAAAATGGTAAATGAAAATAAAAATAATATTTATCTTACATAATGAACTTATTTGAATAAAATTATTACATAACTAATATACAAAAAGAATAGGAAAAGAATGAATTATAAAATTCTTAAAATTTATCCAATAAATAAACAATTACTATATTATACAAAAATTATTAGTGCTTCTATCTTCACACTCTTTATCATCATTGCAATGAAGAGGTATTGAAGAAGAAATAAACTTCTTGTTAGTTGAAATTCTTATTACACAAAATACTAAAATCATTAAAATAATTAGTTTGTTTAAAATATAATAATTAGGATAGTATTATTTAGAAAGTTACCTAAATTGGATGGTAAGCTTTGAAAAGTACCTTTGATGATATTTTGAAATGTTGACTTAACTACAAGACAACACAATCAAAAGGACAAACTTTGAATCAAAACTGAGAAAAAAGTTAATAAATCAAATAAAGTCCACATAATCTAAATAAGAGAATTATGTTCATTAAAAATTATACAAAACAACATTGAATCATTAAATAAATTACTCAATCGAAATAAAAATGTGAAAATTACTAATATACATATATATAATCTAACAAATTATAGATCTGGTCATACCTCAGATTCCTTTTACTGTTTGATAAAATTTCATATTTTGAATGCTAATAGGAGAGAAAATCAAAATGGTTATTCATAAAAAATTCATAATTTATCTAAAATTTATATAGATTTAAATAATCTTTCACATAATATAATGATTTATAGATGAAACACATCGGTTATTTTCCTCAGATATGAAATATTTAAATAATTGAACTATAATAAAAGACCACGAATGAAGAAAGAAAAGGAGATCACAATCATATCAAATATTGATAATACTAATGCATTTAGAAAGAGGAAGAGAGAAGGTGGAGGGAGGGGAAGAGGAGAGAGGAGGAGGAGGAGAAGCTTATAGTATGGTGGTTTGTAATTGCTCGCTCAAAAATTGCTAAGGCAGAGATGGTGAGAGGGAAATAAAATATAATGTTTGGTGAATAATTAAATGAATATCATTGAATATTAGGATTTCTAAAATTTGCTTGCATTACAATGGCATGTAATTTTAAGAATTGGTAGGAAGAAAATCTTATATTTTTTAGTACAAACATATGCACATACAAAAAATTGGTGCTTAAAGATGGTATATATTGTTTGTATCAATAAATGACTTATCTATATATTAAGAAAGTTATAGATTTTTTTTCCTTGATAGATGACTTATTTTTTTATTAATGAAGATAATATATTTAAAATACATATAAGTTGATTTTCTTTTTACTAGAACATGTATTGGAAAAATATATAAATTTTTTAATTATTTTGAGGTTGCGTACTTGTGCTTAAAATATTTTTTTCTCTACTTATTTTTATTATAAAAAAATAACTGCTATCTAACTTGTTTACCATTACTGTAACTTTGTTATTTGATTAATGTAGACATATAAGACATAAACTCTTTAATGACTCTAATATTACTTGTAGATGTAAGAAGATATGCATGAAATATGACTAACATAAGGTTCTATTGAGAACATAATTATGTTAGTATAGTTTATTAAGGCTAAAAGTGATTAGTCTAAATTCCTATATTTGATTATTTATCACAAAAAATACAAATAATAATATATAAAAATATCAATCAATTTAATTACTATATATTTTACAACAATTACTTTTACACATGCATTAAAATGCTCAATTATTTTTGCTCTTTATTATTATACAATGATACACTCATATTGCAAGTATAGAAAAAAGAGAAATATATAAAAAAAGAACACATTTAATTTTAAAAAATTGAAAGAGAGACCAATCATTATAGTTCACACAAAAAAAAAATGAAATGTAATGAAAAATATAAACAAATTAATAAAATATTTGCAATATTGATAATCGAAGATAGAGATGGGTTTTATAAGATAATGGATAGTGTTGTTTAGTAATGCTTTTTGAAATAGCTTTTTCCAATTAACTTAATGTTTAGGACTAAAGATAATTTAAAAAAAAAGTTACGTAAACACGTAAGAGTCTATTTTTTTTTTATGATGTCTACATTTGAAAACGACACAAAAATATTACTTACTTATTTTTTAACTGTAATATTAACATCACTAATTGAGTAGTTTGTAACATTTTTAAAATGTCACTTAATTGTGTAACATTTCTTATAGTTAAGCCACATTTTATTTATAACTAACTAGAGTAGTGTTTTGGTATCAAAGCAAGGTCTCTTTTGCTTAATTAACTGATCCATTTCACGATGGCTGAGAATAACATTGCAATCAATCAAGCTCCATCTTTGATGGCACAAATTATTTGTATTGGAAAATGCACATGTCAACTATATTAAGGCTAATGACTATGTGATATGCCGAGGATGTAGAATTTCCTAGGCAATTGATCCAAAACAATTCAACTACTACGTTTGATTCCAATCAAGATATGAACGATACTATTCGAGGATATAACTTACCATGAATTACCCGAACTACACCCTAATTCATCTGATATTACGCACAAAATAACTTGGATGGGTTGTTCACCACAATCTCACAAATTGATAAGAACTATAACACTCGTCACAATCAATATAATGATTGATAAGAGAAAGAAAAACTAGAGAAAAACTCTATTAAGGTGTTCAAAATATAAAAAACTGATGAGTCTCATTACAAAAGGGTATTTATAGCCATACCCTAAAGAAAAAATTGAGAGAAAAAAAATATGAAATAAAGAAAACTAGACAAAAGCTGGCACATAGGCCACCAGCTTAGATAGAAAGGTCATCGGCCTTGTAGGCGGCTTAGGGCCAGCCTTAGATATAAGCTGCTGGCTTAGGTAACTGGCTTAGGGCTGGTTTACATGCTGAGCCACCATCCTTTAAGCAATTGATGTGCCAGCCTTTATTTGATCATCCTTCTGAAGCACAGACAATTGGAGTTCATTGAAAATTTGCAATACATTGATGGAACATCAATCAAATGAGTTCGTTGAGCTCAAATTGCCTAAACAAAATCATAATGTAAGATTCTATAATCCTTGTGCTGCCTCTGGTTATTGGTCCTATAATTTGAGTGACTAATTCCCATCATCTCCTAAGGTCCGTAGAAGATTTTCCTCAAATCTGATGGGTCTTCAATAGAATCTTCTGACATACAATGAAAGATCTGAGCCATTGAATGTAGTAGAAACACCACAGTCTCCTGGCAACTCTAATCTATATGCATTGTGAGTTTTGTTGATCTTCTCCGCACTTTAAATGGTCTGTCTACCTTCGGAGATAACTTCTGAGATCTCTTATTAGGGAACTTATCTTTATTGAGATGAATCATACTAGATCCCTAGATTGAATGACCTAGCCTTCCGATGCTTGTTCCCCTAAATCACCTATCGCTCTTGATTCCTTTTAGGATACTCAGTTGCCTTTTGATGAATCTTCTTGATTTGTTGAGATCGCTCCACTCCACTCAAGCTTTCTTCCTTTGCTACCGGTTTAGCTATCAAATCCATGAGTAGAGATAGATTGAAGCCATACACGACTTTAAAGGAAGACTTACAGGTTGAACTATAGGTCGACCTGTTGTAAGCAAACTCAGCAATAGGGAGACACAAGTCCCAATCAATAAGATTCTTGCCAACCATCGCTCTAAGCAAAGATCCAAGTGTGTAGTTGACAACCTCTGTATGGTTGTTTGTTTGTAGGTGATAAGATGTGTTATACAAGAGCTTAATACCAAGCCACTTCCAAAGTGTCCTCTAGAAGAAACTGAGGAACTTAGTATCTCTGTCAGAAACAATACTATGAAGTACACCATTCAATTGAAAAGAGATTAGCATTAAAAAGAGCATCATCTATTTTGTGGCAAGGCATAAAGTGCCCCATCTTGCTAAAATGGTCTACAACTACCATGGCAGAATTCTTCCCCCTCTACGTCTTAGGAAGACCCAAGAAAAAATCCATAATTACGTCAATCCATGGTTGTGCCGATACAAGTGGTATCATCTATTCAACCCGAGACTCTTTTCTCCCCTTAGCCCTCTTTCACATAGCACATCGCTTTAGTACCTTGTGAATATCCCTCATCGTTCCAGGCCAATAAAAATGTTCTTTCAATAGTTCTAATGTCCTCTTTTCATCAAAGTGCCTTGACAAATCTCCAGCATGAGCCTCTCTCACTACCAACTCCCTAACAGATCCTGAATGTATAGAAAGATTACCCACCTTATCAAAAATCCATCCACAACATAAAGCCATCTATTACTTTCACCTCTGAACATCGCTCAACAATCAATTTTAAAAATAATCAAATAGAATACTGATCTTTCATCAACTCAACCCAAGCAATTTGACTGAAGAGATATAATAAGAGTATACCTGCATGATAGTGCATTAGTACAATGTTAGTACTCCCTTTCTTGTATTTAATCACATAGGTAAAGCTTTGTAGAAACTCCACCCACTTTGCTTGGCGCTTAGACAAGCACTATTATCCCTTGAAGTGTTTTAAGGAGTTATGATCAGTGTAGATGATGAACTCCTTAGGAAGAAGATAGTGATGCCAATTCATCAAAGTTTGCACTCGGGAGTAAAATTCCTTTTCATACACCGAATAGTCTAAAGGTGCCTCGTTTAATTTCTCACTAAAATAGGCAATAGGCATATCTTGCATTAACACGACTCCAATCTCGACCCTTGATGCATTCTACTCAAGCTCAAAGTCTTTTCAAAATCGGGTAGTGCTAACACTACATCACTGGTTAAGCATTCCTTAATCTTCTCAAAACTCTTCTGAGCTTTTCTCCCCACACAAAAGGCACTTTCTTCTTAATTACTTCAATCAAAGGACTCATGATGCTACTAAAATTCCTAACAAACCTTCTATAGAAGGATGCCAAGACATGAAAGCTTTTATACGAGGCTGATGTAAACCCCGGTATTCTCAGTAGTTAAGTAAACCTGGGAGTTGAAAAGCAAACCTTAATCCAACCCAATTAAAGTTTAGTGAGAGAAGCTTAGGAACCCTAAATTCGGCTTTCCTTCAGTTTCATAATAAAAGAAGTTTTATAAAGTAAATGAATATGAATTATGTTTTAATGTATATTTTAAACCTTAGAAAGTTTTAAATTCGGGAAATTTTCAATTCCGGGCCTTCCCGGCTTAATTACGGAAAAAACGTGCCTTGGAACCACAAACTCAGAAAAATATTCCGGAATATTCATTAGAACCGAAATTTTATAAGGATTTCACAAATATCAATTTTATAATTTTCCGGGCTATAAAAATTAGTTATAGCTTTTTCCCATATTTTCGTTACAATCGGTAAAGTAGATGTCTTGTCTACTATTCACAAGTTACAACGTACACTACACACTACCCATACCCTATTCTTACATCCTTACAAAACTCATTTCAATTTTCTTTTCCAAAAATTTTGTTTCCTAAATAATTATTACTTTTATTACATAAAATACAAATTTTAACAAATTCAAATTCTCTCTCTCAACCCACCTTGGCGGCCCCCTCCCATTTCCCTCTCATTTTGTTTTATTTTTACTTCTTTTTATTCAACTAAACCCTAATGCACTCAATATATAAGCTTATTCTCTCTCTCTCTTCTCATTTTTCACTCTTTCAAAAATTAAAAAAGAAGAAAACTCTCTCCATTCTTCCTCTTGTGCATGACCTACACACACACTCTCTCACTCACAAGCTCATTTCCTCTTCTTTTCTACTTCAAATCTCTATTGGTATGATGATTTCAAGCTTTATCTTACTAAATCTTGTAATGGCAAGACTTTTCTTGTGTGTTTTTCACATTTAATCCTAATGAGCATATGCTAGGGACATGAAAACACTTATACAGAATATCAAGCCATCACAAGAAGTGGATATAGTGTTTAAAAGAGTTTTTGTTGAGATAATGTTATGTTAATGCATGTAAAGTAGGGATCTTGCATAGAAATTTATGTTCATGCCATGAAGCTCATGATTCATGCACCATATGTGGTAGATCTAAGTGTTAGACACTCATACATTCATTGATATTTATGTTCATGTGGTTGTTTTGAGCTTACATGCATTTATGACCATAAAAAGCTTAGTCTTTCATGTATATAGATGTGTTAGAGGGTAGATCTTTATGTATAGGATGCAAGAAACTTGAAAAAGAAAAGATTTTGGTTAGAAATGTCTTATGGAAATTCGGATGATTTTGGAACCCCATTTTAAAAACCACCAAAACCACTTTAAAACTCATATTTTTCATGAAAAATGGAAGGTATAAATGTAATAGGTATCCCTAAGGAATGATTTTTATAAGTTTAAATGAGTTTAGGCATGAGTAATATGTAAAACAAGTAGTGAAGTTAGAATGGAAAATTTTGAGATAGTGATTAGATTGCTAAATTCGTATTTTGGAGTAATGCCTACATAAATACTTAGTGTCCAAGCTCAAATTGCATGTTTTATGACTTAAATGAAGTCTTTAGACAATAGATATAATAAAGCTTCAATTTTTATGCATTAAAAAAGTTTTCTCATAGGAAAAATGTAAGAAAAGAAAATTTCCCAAAATTCGGATTTTTTGTGAAAAGCTTGTTTAAAAACATATTTATCAAGTGAAAAATGTGGATTTTTATGCATAAATGAAGGTCATGAGTAGTATAGATGTTAAGAACTCATTTTTATTTAGATAACAAGTAAATTCCAAGAATAGAATCCTAAAAATCCTAGGGAATGCAAAGTTGGAAAGAGTAAGATTTTTAGAAGTGACCATTATGGAGTTTTATAATAATTAGGAGTTCATAAGAGTTCATCATCAAAAATCATCAAGACCATGCATATATTGAGCTCATTACATGACATTCATACTAGGAATTCATTCATATGCTATCTATACATGAATCATTAACTAGAAATATTTTTACCAATTGCGAAACAATTTTTCGGAAAGAGGAAAGTTACAGAACAGATCTGATCCCAATTTTCTGTGACCTTAATGTTTTCAAAACTTGAAAATAATATTAGAAATAGATATATCTTTCAAAGTAGATAGAAATTGATATAAAATTTGCGAAGTTCCGAGTTAAAATGACCAAGTTATGGCCGTTTTAAGTTGGAACTTCCGCAAATAGCGAGAATTCCGATTTTATGTAGTTTAGATGCATAGCTTGAATTAGTTTAGTGATGAGATTCTTATTAGGTTGTTCTTATTTGGTAGGTGATCCCGAGCAAGACGATACCCTACCACCCGACTACTATTATTAAGAGACCGGCGTACCATGGTCGAGTGAGTATTACTTTCACTCTCAATTATTGCTTGTGATTGTATTGATAGTGGAATTAGTTGTTTAGGAAAAGATAAAAAAGATTATGTGTGATGGGGTATATGGGGATTATATACTTGTCTGCTATTGATATGTGAAGTTGAACTTAAGGAATATCGAAACTGGGTGCTAAGCTGTTGCTTGTTTAGCTAGAATTTATATTGATTGTCTACAAATAATTGTTGGTCACCTAAAAGAATTGGATTAATCTATATTGGACCTCAATTATAATTGGACTCATTCATATCACAGCAGGGATGGAGCAGTAGCATTTGTTGATTTTTCGTGACCCATAAAACGAATATTTTGGTTAATCGTGATTCATAAAACGAAATTATTAGTTAATCGTGATCCATAAAACAAATTTGTTGGTTAATCGTGATTATAAAAAGAATTATTATTCAGTTGACCGTGAGCTTAAACAGCGTCGTACCGTAGGATTTGTTAATCTGCTAACCCGGGATGGAGGGTGCAAGTCCATCCACATATGATTTCCGGCTGATCATATGTTTGCTGAACTCATTTGTTTGAGTAACCACTTGTTTGAATGATTTGTCTTAATTGTGATATGGAAGTTTTCACTTACTAAGCTAGTTAGCTTACGCCCCTATAGTTTTTACTTGTTGCAGCATGAATTCATTTGGTTTAGGCCAAGGCAGGCTACAGCTCAGGTACCGGAGCTAGGAGTTTCCCTTAGAAGTTTACTTCGATTTTGTTTAGACTTCCGTTGGAAACTAAAGGACTCTGGATGACTGTAATTGACTTAATATTTTTACGGAGGAATGCCCCTTAGACTTTGTAAAGTATATATATGTGTTTTGGTTTATTATCTATGGATAATGAATGCCACATTAAACTTTTTAACTCCATTGATCGAGTATTCTATTATCGTAAAGGGACGCTTTACATCTATACAAGACTCCCGAAAGGGCTCGGATAGAATTTTGAGAATCTTATATAGTATGTGGCGGGCTGTTATATTTAGGATACCCTATGGAGCATGACAGCTGATTGAGGCATAGGCCAATCCACTATGGCTTTGGATTTCTCTCTATCAACTCTGACATCAGATCCAGACACTATAAAACCTAGGAAAATTACTTCTGACTGATAGAAAGAGCATTTCTTAAGGTTGCCATATAAGCTCTGATCTTGTAACACAAAAATACAACTCGTAGATGATCAATAGGACTATGTAGATTCGGACTGTATATCAATATATCGTCAAAATAAACAATGACAAACCTGCCTAAGAAGTCCTTTAGAATGTGATTGATGAGTTTCATGAATGTACTAGGTGCATTGATTAGGCCGAATGGCATTACCATCGACTCATACAATCTATGGCGTGTCTTGAAGGCAGTCTTCCATTCATCTCTTGCTCTCATACAAATTTGATGATAGCCACTCTTAAGGTCGACTTTGGAGAATATCTATGCACCATGAAGCTCATCTAACATGTCATCAAGCCTAGGAATAGGATACCTATACTTGATGGTAACTTGATTAATAGAGTAACTATCAATACACATGCACTAAGTACCATCCTTCTTAGGCACTAAAAGTACAGGCATAGCACAAAGATTGGTATTCTCCCTAATATACCCGCGTTCCACCAACTCATCCACCTGTCTCTTAAGCTCCTTAGCCTCTTCAGGGTTCATGTAGTAAGCAAGCCTATTTAGCAAAATTGCTCTTGGTTGTAGGTTAACGGAATGCTCAATGCCCCTCTGTGGTGGTAATCCCTTGGGTAGCTTCTCAAAGAAAACATCACCATCCTCATCTACTAATTGCTTCACAGCATCGAATACCTACTCTTGTCCCTCAACCTCTAATAAATATCGGACCTATAACAAGAATAAAGGTCTCTTCTCTTGAATAGCTTCCTTGATCTCTTTTTTACCATAAATAATGTCTTCTATTTATGTGTCTTGTTCATCTGCTACTATGCTTCTTGCACCTCAGTGGGTGTCATAGGATTCAACACAATTCTCTTGCTATCCTTCTGGCACATATATGTGTTCCTAAACCCATCATGTAATACCTTCTTGTCAAATAACCAGGGTCTCCCTAGTAATATGTGTGATGCACACATAGGAAAGATGTCACAGAAAATCTCATTATGATATTTCACTCCAAAAAAGATACTGCAGCTCTCTAAGTCACATGCAGGCTCCACTGTTCGCTCAGCCAATGTAGTTTATATGGCTTTGGATATGGAGTCGTAACCAACTTCAAATTTTCAATTAATGATGTGGCCATTACATTGGTGTACTTCCCCCATCTACGATGAGAGTACAAAGATTTCCCTTTGCCTTACAAGATATATGGAAAAGATTCGCTCTTTATTCCTCCTCAATGGAAGGAAAAGTGGTCATAATCTTGCACAAGACATTAATGGACAAATAATGATCATCCCCTGGGTCTCCATGCACCTTGGCATCAACATCCCCATAATATTCATCTAATACTATAGATAAATCTTTCGATTCATCCATTTCCCCTACAATAATATTATTTCTGTTTCATGTTTAGACAATAAAGAATTCTCATTTATTATTAAGAATAATAAATGTTCCATTTATAATAAAGACGTTTTATGCAAATGCTTATTTAAATGATGGTCTTTATGTTCTAAGTGTGAAACTTGATAATGGATCAATCTATAACATAAATACCAAGAAACTTAAATCCAATGATTTAAATATGACTTACCTATGGTATTGTCGTCTTGGTCATATAAACGATAAATGTATATCAAAATTCCATAAAGGTGGATTCTTAGATTCATTTGAAATATGCAAGTCTTGTTTGTTAAGCAAGATGACCAAAGATCCTTTTAATGGGCACAGTGAAAAGGTAATTGATTTAGTAGGCCTAATGCATACCGATGTATGTAGTCCATTAAGCATTGCTACTAGAGGAGGTTATCAGTACTTCATCACATTTACTGATGATTTCAGTAGATATGGATATTTTTTTTTATGAGGCCTAGATATGAATCATTTAAAATGTTCAAAGGTTTTCATATAGCTTGGCAAAATAATCTAAGTACTTTGATCAAATCTAGGTGATGAATACCTAAGCCAAGAATTTAATGACCATTTTAGAAATTGTGGAATGGTGTATTTGAAAGGAGGAACATAATCTTATTAAATATGCTTCGATTTATGATGAGTTAAATGGATCTTCCTCCATCCTTTTTGGGCTATGCCCTAGTGACAACTACATTCACATTAAATCGTGTAACTTCTTAGGTAGTTGAAAAGACTCCATATGAGATATGGACTAGAAAAAGACCTAGTTTGTCTTTCCTCAAGATTTGGGGTTGTGCGGCTTATGGAAGACGTCAAGCCTCAAACGAATTAGGACCTAAGTCAGATAAATAACTTTTTGTGGAGTATTCAAAAGAAACCAAATGATACTACTTTTATAATCCCTTTGAGAATAAAATGTTTGTTGCTTGGAATGTGTAACGCCTTAAAATGAAGGTATTACAACCTGCCACGTGTTCTTTTCTTTATAAGAATACACTAAGGCTATGAAACTCTAATCCACAAAATATACATTTCATGAAAAACTTCAAACTCTTAAATAAAAAGGTACCTATTTAAAGATACTATCAAAACTAAACTTTTAAATAATCTTATTGACATAAACAATAGCAAAAAAAAAAAAAAAAAAAAAACAAATTTATAACATAAAAGGTAAACTCTTAAAACATTCTTAAACTCATAAAAACATATACTTTGATAAAGTCTTCATCTTATTCTAAATCTAACTGATGTATTCTAAACATCAATAAGGAAGTCTGGTCCACTATTATCCTCCTCATAATCCACAAAGACATCATAACCAGAAAAGATCATAAATCACATGATGTTTTCCTGTTCCTAAAAAATTAAAGGAATGAGCAAAAAGCCTAGTATGTCAAACCACATACAAATGCAGATGCACACATAGCATATATACATATCCATGATAAGTCTTATTTACTCTATCATTTCCATAGGACTTTGAATTCATTTTGCTCTAATTTTAAGTAAATTCCATAAAACTTGTGCTTTTAATGAAAATTATTGTTTCTAAGCTCTTCGAATCCAAGGAATTAGAATTTAAGTGATTAGATCAGATTTGGAGCAAAAATAATAAATTGTTAAAGAAGAACAAAAACTAGCCTTGTAGGAATCACTATCAAGGCCAAACAAAGGAAGGGAAAAAAAAGGAAAAATGGTCTATTGCACCTCAACTTCGAGCCCTCGACATAACGCTTGACTTTTGTTTGAGGAGATCGAGCATCAATTTGCAGAAAAGCCTCTGTCGAGCCTCAGAGTTGAGCCTTGTATTCGACCCTTGATAGTTGCCTTTTGAAGATTATTTTCTTTACCTCGAACCTTAGCCATACGAGCTCGACTACCTCAATTCCACCCTCAATAAAGCAATGAATAAAAACGCAAGCTCTTTTAAGCGCTTTAAGTGGCGAGCCTAACTTGTTCTTTCTGCGAGCACTGGACCATAGCTCCCATATGACCCATAATAATTGAGCACATGATTCAGACACGCGCATGAATAAAGAATTTGCTTTCCGTTATAAAGAATCCACCACATCAGTAATAAATCTTCATGATCTCTGTGCCCTGAGCCCATAAATAAACGTGCAAAGGCATGCAATAGAGCGTACAATGTACATATGATAGAATAGTACTAATGTAGTGTAGAGAGAGAATTTTTGGAGCAAAAGAATTGTATTTCTTCTTGCTTTAGAAGATCTCGTAGTTTTCTAGGTAAAAATCATTTCAATCCATTGTTTATAATTTTTGCAAGACTCTGTCTCGAATTGTAATATCCTTTGATTTATCTCATTTTATTTCTTTAGATCATGTTATTAATCTTTAAATCCATGGAGAAATAATGTCCTACAGCTCAGGGTTTGCAATTCCAAATCCCGATTCACGTGAAATCAAATGCGCTTTCAAGTCAATTGACTGAATATTTGTAACTAGTAACTCGAATATGTTTGTATAGGTCTGATTGTGTGGTGTACCTATTAGACCCATGTTTGATTTCAACTAAATAAGCTGAGAGGTCGTTCTTTTGGATAGATCTTCGACCGTTAGTGGAGTTATTCATAATCACCTTGAGAGAGGGGTTATAAAGCTTTCTGTCTCTCATTTTTAAAATGCACTAAGGTGATTTTTTTAAACCAAATGATTCTTAAGCTATATGCGGGTCTAAACCATTGATAGCTTGAGAAGAGATTCCGATAGTCTGGTCTAGATCTAGAACTACCATCTTCAAGAGAAGATTTAGTTTAACTTAGTGAATCCGATAGTACAAATGCATCAATAACAACTCTCTTAGAGTTTAGATTTAGATTCGCATGATATGGAATTGGTAAAACAAATCATGGGCTATTGTCTTGCATTTTTAGAAGCCCATCTTAAGTTTTTTCCCTAAAAGCTTTGTGAATATGTTTAACCTAGTATAGCTTCTTTTCTCAACTAGATAAAAAGAGGAATGTGAGTATAATAGTTGCCACCATTCCCTCGGGATCTCACCTAATTCTTTCTATACTACTTTGGTAGGTGCGCTTGCTGTCACACCTTAAAGGATACCTTACATGTGACAGCCCACCACACACAATATTAAGACTTAAGTATGACAGCCTTAGTCATCTCAAAAGTCTCAATATTGGGTGTAAGGTATACTTTCATGATCGTGGTAGACCAAACTTTAGATCATGCTGTTTAAGTAGTTATTGGTAATAGCAATTAAGAAGACAAACCATAACAATATAAGCCAAGTTCCATATAAACTTATAAAGAGTCTTTACAACATTAAGGGGCATTCACTTATCAAAGATAACTAAGTTTGATAAAGTCTATCTTGAAATAATTTACACTTTTGAAACCTCTCTTAGAATTCTCTATCAACTTCTAAATTGCACTTCTATCCATAAGATTTCAGCTCAAAAGCATAACCTGGGTAATATAACATCTTGGTTTCAATCAAATGTACGAGAACTGCAAAAGATATCTAAGAGGGTATAAGCTACATGCTTAGTGAGATTTATTTCCACAATTAAACACTCAATAACCAAATCAAAACAAGGTTATTTAGGCAACCATATGAGGCGCACAAGCACGTAGGCAAATAATACATATGATTTTCCAGGAATCATATGTTTAAATGGATTTACCCCTCTATTCGGTGGTTAGGTGTTCCAGACCATGTAGGCCATTATCATAACGTAATTTCGTGGTAGTTTATATTTAAGCCACTAGCTAGCTGCCAAAAATATAACCCGTTAGTTCCCATGAAACCGATAGAACAAAGGTAAACTTGAGCAGAACTACTAGCCTTTTGCCTAGAAAAACCAAGTATTACCAAAGAACCGAAATTCTAACACATAGTAAGCTATCACATAAACATAATGCAGTCTGTGCAAATTATGCCATGCATGTATCGTTTCACTTATGATTTCGATAATTTTTTAGTCAGGTTATAAGTGTTCAAACTTCATTCAGACACTCAACATGCTTCATATGCAGTAAATTCACAAGTCATTCATTATCACTTTTAGTTAGTAGTATTTGTCAAATAAGTAATTTCAAACAGCAAGCAAAACCCATAACCCATATACACATGAGTTCATCATTATTATCCTTGTATTATAGTGCAACTAAACTACAATCACAAACAATGTAATAAGTCTAAGTTACTCACTTGCTCATATTGATCAATCGTAGTAATCAACCGAGAAATCCTCGACAGTATCGAAATTACCTATTGAGATGAAATATTTATCAATAATATTTATAAACAGAATATCAAATTCCTATGAGTGTCTAAGTGTCCTATGTTAGTATTTGATATTACTTCTACGGTTTATAGCGATTTCTTAAAGTATTGATTCTTATAGAAAAGGAATTTCTATTGTTTAATTCTTTTTAGTTTCTTTTGATTGTATATTATTTGGAGGATCTCATTTAAACTTCATTCATATCCTAAGTTCAATCATAACTTGTAGAAGTATCGGTATGTATAATTTCTATGAATTTGTTCATAACACTTTTCTTGTAATGTAGGACTTCTAATCATACTTGTAAAGCTTGTTTTATCAAGTTTAATGTTCATATAAGATCTTAGAAGTATTAGTGAATTTAGACTAGATTAGATGAAATTTGAGTCTTGTTTTGTCCACTTTATTCCTAAATCCGAATTTACTATTACCATATTTATAATACTTCTAAGTTGTTGTTTTCTTTGCCAACATATCTAAACATTTCTAACACATCAACCATCTATCCACTTGAATTCATCAATGGATTAATAACTTCTTCCAACCACATACTTTCTTTCAATGCACAACAATTCATCCTAAATCTATACACAGGTATACAAAGATAGACTGATAGTTTAGAACTTACCTTGGCTTGGAATGGAGAAAGGATTATCAACTCCCTTTCCAAGAAAGATTCAAACCTATATCGAAGGTTAGATGATGAGTTCCTAACTAGATTATAAGTTAACAACATTAACTATAATGGGAGCTTACTAATTCTAACCAATATTCTTACCTTGTTAAGCTAGTTTTCCCCTCTTGGATTTTATGATAACAAAGACTTTTTGACTTGGTTTTGGATGTTGTTGGAGAGTGAAATTGATGTTCTTGATGTGCTTAGTGTGTAGATAGGATATGAGAAGTAAGCTAGGGGTTTATGGTTGGTCTTACAAATGTTTCTAAGTTTTCTAAGTGGAAGGTTACAATGGAAAAGAAAAAGGAGAGGGCTTGACGCACTTCCTTTTGTGGCTGTGTTTTTGGGGTGATTTTGTGGGAATTATGAGCTCAATTTGTAACTAACTTAAGCTTATATACATGTACTAAGGCTAGGATAAGTTTTGGAGGCTAAGGAAAGGGTTTTGGGCTTGAAAAAGACTCAAATAGCAGCTAGAATTTCCATACGAATTTGGCATTTTTGGTTTGCAAATTTGGACTTTGTTTTGATAGATTTGTGGCTATCTTTGAGGGAATTAATTGTGTTTGTTTGGTAGCTAACTAATGCCATTTATGTGTGTAAAATTAGGAGCTCAACTTGTGTAAAAATCGGGTCAAAATCTATTGAAGTTTAAAGTTTGAAAAGTTGAAATTTCTGGAATATTTTCTCTTGATTTTTGGACAGACTTTAGATCCGATTTTCTAATCAATTGTTGGTGTGTGAAGTGTCCATTTAAAGGCCCTCTATTGGTGTTTAATTAGTCAAAAATATCAGCTCAAGTAAGCCTAGAAATCCTACAAAAATTGAAGCTCAATTTGGGTATTTGAGCTGCTGTTTCTTGTTAAATTTTTCTTTTGTTGCAGCTGTTATGATCTGACTTTTGCAAGGATATTTGGAGTGGTTGTGGTTGTTTATTTGAGATGAAATTCTTCTCATTTATTGTTGATTACATATGTAGTGTTGTGGTTGGATTATAGGTAAATTTCATTTGGATTTTAGAGCTTAAATTCGGATCAAAGTTGGGCAAGAAAATATGGAACTCTACAGTAGGGGAGTTCTTTTGCTGCTGCATCACGAATTTCTACCTTGATTTGCAGTTGTTTTCCTCTTCCATTTGGTCTGTAATTCTTGCAAATTAAATTTGGGTTATAGGTGTAGGTTTTGGGTTAGTCGGGGTGTCTTTTTCAAGTTGAATTTGGGTGTAAAAATCGGAGCAAAGTTGGGTAACAACTTGGACTTGCTGCAACCGAGAAGGATCAACAGCTGCTGCTCTGTTTCTCCAATGCTCTGTTTCAACTGAGCATTACTATGCGTGTGTGTGGCGGATGTGCACGTGAAGTGCTGCTTGCTGGACGTGTGGGGCTGGTGCTTGCTCGATCATCTCAGCTGTCGCACGTGGACTTTGCTCGTATGTGGGAATGGATGCTTGGTCTCCTACTACACGTGAAGAAATGCAACGATTCCACTATTGCTCCATGTCCGAACATCTAATTCGTGCAGCAATTGAAATGTCCGGTTTTCTCTTTTTTTTATATGTAGTAGTTATTACCTAAAATATTTTTGCTAATATTAAATTATTCGTGTATATCTATAGTTGTTATATTTACGTTTTATCGAGATAAAATTACCTAAGTTACTACAAAACTCTAAATTATTTATATTTTCAAATTTTTAGTTAAAACTTCACACGATTAATTATTTTTAGTATTTTTAACTTACGTGGTTAAGTTTTCAAGTTCGATGAATTAAGTTAGGAACCAAGTCCTAATAAATTCAGAATTCCTTAACAATTATAACAGCAGGTTTGAAATTTTCTTTTTAGATCAAGATTAATAATTATTGTTCAGTATTAGTGTCTATTATATATTTATAATCTTAGTATTTACTTTTTAAATTATTGTTTTATACCGATAAGCTCCAATAATAAACTGTATCTTATCGGTTTTGAAAGTTTAAAGCTATTTCTAGTTATATCTTCAATTATTAGTTCAATATACGAAATCTCATTTTTGGTACCTATTAAGGTCGAAAAAATTTTTATTTGGGTTTTTCAAACTATGAATGAGTTTATTACAACTCATAGGTCTATTATAGGATTTTTATCAGATTCTAAATTCACTATTAATTTATTTTCTATTTTACTACCGTATACTATTATGAAAAATTTTGGGGTTTACATCCTCCCCCCATTAAAATAAGCTTTGTCCTCAAAACTTGATACGTACCTGATGATTCAAACAGATTAGGATAATTCTTTCGAACTTCATCTTCTAATTCCCAAGTCATTTCTTCCGTTCGGGGATCCCATAAAATCTTAACATATCTGATTTCCTTGTTTCTAAGAGTCTGTACTTTACTGTCCATTATTCGAACAGGTTGTTTCTCATATGTCAAGTTCTCTTTCAATGGGATTGTTTCCAACTCAACCACTTTATCTGGATCAGACACATATTTCCTTAGAACCGATACATGAAACACGTTATGTATACCAGATAGATTTGGAGGTAAAGCCAATCGGTAGGCTAAATCTCCTACTCTATCCAAAATTTCAAAAGGTCCAATATATCGAGGACTTAATTTTCCTTGATTTCTTCCACGATGAAGACTCTTGATTGGGTTCACTTTAAGGTATACATGATCTCCCTCTTTGAATTCCAATTCCCGTCTCTTCATATCTACCCAACTCTTTTGTCAATCTTAAGCTTCTTTCATCTTTTGTTTTGTCACTGCCACCTTATCTTTCATTTCTTGTACCATTTCAGGTCCAACCGCTATTCTCTCTAAATTATCCCAAAATAATGGTGATATACACTTTCGACCATAAAGTGTTTCATATGGCGGCATTCCAATACTAGAATGATAACTGTTATTATACGCGAATTCCACCAAAGGTAAGTGTTGATCCCAATTTCCTTTAAATTCCAATATACAAGACCTTAGCATGTCTTCCAAAGTCTGTATAGTCCTTTCCGTTTGTCCATCAGTTTGGGGATGAAAAGCAGTACTGAACTTTAACTGCATCCCTAATGCTTTCTACAGCCCATTCCAGAATCTTGAAACAAAGTGTGGATCCCTATTCGATACTATACTAGTTGGTATTTCATGTATTCGGACAAATTCCACTACATCCTTTTTCATCCCGTTCCACCAATATGCACTTTTCAATTCTTGATATGTTTTCATTTCTCCAGGATGAACAGTATATCCGGAATTATGTGCCTCTTGCATTAACTTCTGCCTCAAATCCGATTTATGGGGAACACATAATCTGTTGCCCATTCTAAGGATTCCTTCATCATCAACTCGGAAATCCTTATATTTATCTTGTGATATCTCTTGGATAATCCTTTGAAATTCCATATCTTCTTTTTGAGCTTCTTTGATCTGTTGAAGTAAGGGGTTCCAAAATCAGATTTCCAAGTTCAGCTTCAAAACCTTCATTGTGAATCCTAAACTCATCCTTTCAAATTCCTTGATGAGTTCTTTTTGCTCAGTCAGCATTGAGGCTACTTCACCGTAGTTTTTCCGACTCAAAGCATCAGCACGTTCATTTTCCTGGGTGATAATTGATACCCAAATCATAATCCTTTATTAGCTCCAACCATCGTTTGCCTCATGTTCAATTCTTTTTGTGTGAATATATACTTCAAACTTTTATGATCAGTATAAATTTCACACCTTTGTCCATATAAATAGTGTCTCCAAATTTTGAGTGCAAAAACAATAGCAGCTAGTTCCAAGTCATGAGTAGGGTAATTCATTTCATGGGGTTTCAATTGTCTGGAAGCATATGCTATTACTTTTCCATTCTGCATTAATACACATCCCAAACCATTTTTGGATGCATCACTATATATAACATATGGGTCTTGATCATTGGGTAAGACCAATATTGGTGCTGACACTAATCTCTTCTTCAATTCTTGGAAACTTTGCTCCCGCTTTTCATTCCATTCAAATTTTTCATTTTTCTTTGTCAATTGCGTCAATGGTCTTGCAATCGTTGAGAAATCCCGTACAAATTTTCTATAGTATCCAGCTAAGCCCAAGAAACTTCTGATTTCAGTAACTGTCTCAGGTCTTTTCCATTCCACGATGGCTTTGACCTTTGCAGGATCTATAGAAATTCCTTCTCCATACACGATGTGTCCAAGAAAAGATATGCTCTCAAGCCAAAATTCACACTTTGACAATTTAGCATATAATTTATTATCCCTCAAAATCTGCAATACATTCCTCAAATGCTCCTCATGTTGCTCCTCTGATGGTGAATATACCAATATATCATCTATGAACACAATCACACAAATATCCAACAATGGTCGAAAAATCCGATTCATCAAATCCATAAATACCGCAGGTGCATTAGTCAGTCCGAATGGCATAACCAAAAATTCATAGTGGCCATACCATGTTCGAAATGCAGTCTTAGGTATATCTTTTGTCTTGATTCGAATTTGATGATATCCTGATTTGAGATCAATACGGGAAAATATTTTTGCTCCACGTAGTTGATCAAACAAATCATCGATTCTCGGTAATGGATACTTGTTTTTATGGTTACCCTGTTCAATTCCCTATAATCAATGCAGAGTCTCAATGAACTTTTAACAAACAGTACCGGGGCTCCCCATGGAGATACACTGGGTCTAATGAATCCTTTATCCATCAATTCCTGCAATTGCACTTTTAATTCCTTCAATTCTACTGGTGCCATTCGATACAGAGCTTTTGATACTGGTTCTGTTCCAGGCATCAAATCAATGGAGAATTCCACTTCTCTTTGTGGAGGTAAACCAGGTAATTCCTCTGGGAATACATCTGGATATTCGCACACAGTTCTTATAGTATGAATATAGGTTTCTCTGGTTCTCCATTAACAGCTCCTAAAATAATTTCGCCTAACTTCTCAGTGCCATCATCATCAACTTCAATGGTTGTTATTTTGGCTCTACTGTCTCGTAGTATTTCTCCTTGGTACTCCTTTCTTTCTCCTTGACAATTTATAAAGGATACCATCTTGAGATGCAATCGATCTTAGCTTTTGTGGCAGCTAACCAAGTCATTCCCAAAATAACTTCATATTTGTGCAGATCCACTACAATTAGATCAACAATTGATCTTTGATTCCCAATCTGTATTGGGCATTCTTTCACTATCTCCCGAGTCATAACCATGCCTCCTGTAGGTGTACTAATCCCTAACCCTTTATTCATAGCTTCACATGTTAGACCTAATTGTCTGGCTAATACATTGTCTATAAATGAATGTGTCGCGCCGGTGTCAAATAGAGCGTACACTGAATGGTCTTTCACTTGTATTGTTCCTATTTATCAATTATACATTACATGTTATTTATGACTTATAAAAGCATTAATTGTGCATCTAAAGTGTTTGTGTCTCATATTATTGCTTTAAACATAATAACATACCTATAATGAGCTCAGTATCATCCAAATCAGCTTTATCCCAAATGTTTTCAGCGTCATCCTCCTCTATCTCCTCCTCATCAGCTGGAGTTCCGTGCATAGCATAGATCCTAGCTGTTCCAGTATTTTTGCTAGTATTGGCATTGCCTTCTTTCTGATCCCTTGTTCCAACAACTCCTTTAGATTGTGATGATCCTACCGCTCCAGTACCCCTTTGAGGACAGTAAGTTGATATATGACCAACCTTCTTACAGATAAAGCAGGTCGCACTTGCTAACTTTGGACACTTGGCAACATTATGTCCACTTTCACCACAATAAAAACATCTATGTTGCAGATGTGGGCAGTCTCTTGGGTAATGAGCGCCCTTGCATTTCCAACAAGTAACATTACTTCTCCTGGTATTTCCACTTTTGGCATTTCCAATTGGCTTAAAGAATCTCCCTTTCTTAGGAGCAGTACTTGTTCCCAAATTATCATGAATTCTTTTTCCAAATGTTTGCCCCTATTTCTTATACCTTTCCACTTCACATTTTCTAGCGCGTTCTATCATTCGCGCCTTCTCTACCATAGCAGTAAAATCAATAGTCTCAAATTCAGCAAGCCTCCTCTGAAAGTGGGGCTCTAATCCAGCCATAAAAGTTTGCCTTTTTAATTCATCACTGTCTTTATGTGCGTCTGGGGAAATTGCAGTAGTCGATTGAATTGATGTTCATATTCATCAACCGTCTTACTCCCTTGAGTCAAATTCATTAAATCGGTATTATACTTTGCTTTCAAGCTGCCCGAGAAATATTCTTTCACAAATTCCCGTTTGGAAACTTCCCACGTTATGGGATGTGGTAATCCTTTTTGCTTTGAATCCCACCATATTCTTGCCCTTAATCGTAGTAAGTAGGTTCCATATGGTACCTTAAGAGCTTCAGGTATCTGAAACACATCAAATGATCGCTCAATCTGGGATAACCAATCTTCTGCTTCTTCGGTTTTCCCGGCATTCCCTCAAAGTATCCGTTACACTTTATAAACTCAGGTAACAAATTCCTTTGTGGTCTCCAAGGTGGCGGAGGTGGTAATTCATGATCATGTCGGGGTGGTCCTTGCACTTCAGCTACAGATTCAACACGTCGTTCTTGATTTCTCGGTTCTTCCATGGGTGGTTGAACCGATGCAACACGTTCCTCATTTCTCCTAGCAGAAACTTGAGGCATAGGTGGTGCCTCAGGAGGTGGTGCTACAGGTGGTATTTGTCTAGCTTGCAAAGCTTGTAAAATTAAGGTGTTCTGTTGTTGAATTGCTTGCAAAATAGTCTCCAAGCGATTAGGTTGTAGTGCCGGTTCATCATTAGGCGGATTCATTTGTACTCTTGCAGGTCTTCCCCTTCCACCTCTCATTCTGGCATTCTACCATAAATTACATATCAAATAAGGTAAGTCTCATTTATTGTAACCATTTCTTATTCAAGTTATTTATGCTCCTTACTGCATTTTTCATGGAGTATCTCATGCATGTGTAAATCTTTCATAATTTAAAATACACATGATACTTTCATAACATGAGCATACTTTATTTACTAACTTCACTTACATTTGCATATACACATGATAACATAGATATATGTACATCAAAACATACTTGTATTCCATATTAGTGCCATATGTACAACATCAAAAATTGCACCAACTATCATCACTAATACTAAGTACATCACATCATAATAGAGTTCCTAGAGTTAGTGCTTTATATACAACATCAAAATTTGCACTAACTATCTATCTACTAGATCATCAAAAGAGCATCACCATAAGTCATACATATTTAGTCTAATTACAACACATAAAATAGCATTCTTTCAACTAAACTCTCTAGGGGCTGGGGTAAAGTGGTCTCTTGCCCTTATCTCGGGCATCCAACTGTGGGTACTCGTTCTGATCATTGGAGCACTGCTGCTCAACTCGTGGATCTCAACATGCTATCCAGGTGGAGCTAAACTAAGCTCAGACCCATCGAGCTGTGCTCCCTATGTCTTTGGAGCTTGTTTACCCTCATGTACCAACACTGTATCCTTACCACATACCCATCCTCCATGTGGTGTTCCCTTCCATGTACTATATTTGCTAAAAGTACTATATGTGAAATCCAAGAATTCTAATTATTGTGGAACTGGCACATTACTCCTTGTCCTGGTCTTCCTTATCCTGTTGTATTTTCTTCCAAATCAATACTGGTTACTCCTCTTTTGTTTGATCTTCTTCCCCGTCCTCTAACTGGTAATACAGTATCCCGAGTAATATTATGAGAAAAAGTGTCACATAAATCACAAGGACTCTGAGCATCAAGCTCAACTGTCGGTATAATGGCAGTCGACTCTGTAATACTTCCTTAGGAAACTTGCAATTACTGAGATGATACATTATCCACTCATCAGTGCACGGATTAGTACTACGTACACCAATGTGATCCTCCCTAAAATCATGAGCATATATCCAACCTTTGCCAATATACTCCTATATCCTGAAATCTGGAAGAGTCGGCCTCTTGGAATTCATTGATACTACAAACGCTACATTATCTATTTCTATCGCTCCACCATTCCTACCGACAAATTTTTCAAACCTAAATTAATTCAATAGCAGAACCTGGATTCGGGTGTGCTTTCTCCATCAAGAACAGCCAATCTCTGAAGAGTGGCATCAATCCATGTCTCCATTTACTCAAAATCTGATCCAACGTTTGAGGATTGCTGCCAATGCTAGATCTTCCACCAAGACTCTCAATCTTCGCCTGTAATCGGTTAAAGTTTCTAAAGGTTGCATACTGAAAGCCAGCCATTTAACATAACAGATTGCCGGATTAACCTGCACCACAAATAAAATTTGCATGACTAATAATAATCATACAAATTTTATTTTAGGTTCTTAATTCTACCCAAATCTACCCCTACTAATCTTAAATAGGTTCTATAACTACTACTATGTATACTAATTATGATTTTGTTTAATTTCATCTTTTTCTTACACTTACAACCACAGCTCTGATACCAACTAAATCTGTCATGCCCCAATAGTACCCTAGTAGTAATATATATATATGATACAGCCTGATAACCCAGACAATATCAAATACACATATTATTACTAAACTACCTTGGAAAATGACATGAGTTTAACAAAACAGGATCATTTTGGTTGCGTGATAAGAAATGATGAAAGTAAATAAAATCAAAATAACATAATTAAGTTCTACTGTCTGAATAATAACTATTACAAACCATAAAACTTCTAAGTTCTTAGATAATAAAATTGACATACTAACATCAATTAACACATATAAATAATGAAACTATTTTTCCCTGTTTCTAAGACTCTTCCAGCTTTAGAAACATACTGGCTCTAAGCTCCTAGAAGCCACCAACCAAGGCTTAAGTGTCATCCTGTAAGGACTGTAGGAGTGTGAGCATAACCACGGGCTCAGTGAATAACCAGAACTTATCACAACAAGCAAGTTATTATCAATCATATGTAATGCATCAATCAAACACATGAACAATTACAAGCTTGGACAAACCGAATCCAAACAGGATGGAGATTTACGCCCTCTCATCGGGGTTGAAGGAAAACCGATCTATGAATCACCTACCCAGGAGAAACTAAGTACACAGGAAAACCACAATCCTCACAATTATTATCTCTTTACGTTATTGATGCTTTAACCACTCATTTCCTGTTTTAAGACTTAGAAACTCCACTAAGTGTTAGAAATTTCACAACGATACCATGGGCGGCATCCTTTATTACTAGTTAGTTCCCATGGAACCGACATAACAAAGGTAAACTTGAGCAGAACTACTAGCCTCTTGCCTAGAAAAACCAAGTATTACCAGAGAACCGAAATTCTAACACGTAGTAGGCTATCACATAAACATAATGCGGTATGTGCAAATTATGCCATGCATGTATCGTTTCACCTATGATTTCGATAATTTTTTAGTCAGGTTATAAGTGTTCAAACTTCATTCAAACACTCAACATGCTTCACATACAGTAAATTCATAAGTCATTCATTATCACTTTTAGTTAGTAGTATTTGTCAAACAAGTAATTTCAAACAGCAAGCAAAACCCATAATCCATATACACACGAGTTCATCATTATTATTCTTGTATTATAGTGCAACTAAACTACAATCACAAAAAATATAATATGTCTAAGTTACTCACCTGCTCAATTTTTATCAGTCGTAGTAATCGACCGGGAAATCCTCAACAGTATCGAAATTACCTATTGAGATGAAATATTTATCAATAATATTTATAAACAAAATATCAAATTCCTGTGAGTGTCTAAGTGTCCTTTGTCGGTATTTGATATTATTTCTACGGTTTATAGCGATTTCTTAAAGTATTGATTCTTATAGAAAAGGAATTTCTACTGTTTAATTCTTTTAAGTTTCTTTTGATTGTATATTATTTTGGAGGATCTCATTTAAACTTCATTCATATCCTAAGTTCAATCATAACTTGTAGAAGTATCGGTATGTATAATTTCTATGAATTTGTTCATAACACTTTTCTTGTAATGTAGGACTTCTAATCATACTTGTAAAGCTTGTTTTATCAAGTTTAATGTTCATATAAGATCTTAGAAGTATTAGACGTGAATTTAGACTAGATTAGATGAAATTTGAGTCTTGTTTTGTCCACTTTATTCCTAAATCTGAATTTACTATTACCATATTTATAATACTTCTAAGTTGTTGTTTTTCTTTGCCAACAATATCTAAACATTTCTAGCACATCAACCATCTATCCACATGAATTCATCAACGGATTAATAACTTCTTCCAACCACATACTTTCTTTCAATACACAACAATTCATCCTAAAGTCTATACACAATTGTACAAAGATAGATTGATAGTTTAGAACTTACCTTAGCCTGGAATGGAAAAAGGATTTTTAACTCCCTTTCTATGCAAGATTCAATCCTATATCGAAGGTTAGATGATGAGTTCCGAACTAGATTATAAGTTAACAACATTAACTATAATGGGAGCTTACTAATTCTAACCAATATTCTTATCTTGTTAAGCTAGTTTTCCCCTCTTGGATTTTATGATAACCAAGACTTTTTGACTTGGTTTTGGATGTTGTTAGAGAGGGGAATTGATTTTCTTGATGTGCTTAGTGTGTAGATAGGATATGAGATGTAGGCTAGGGGTTTATGATTGGTCTTACAAAGGTTTCTAAGTTTTCTAAGTGGAAGGTTACAATGGAAAAGAAAAAGGAGAGGGTTGGACACACTTCCTTTTGTGGCTGTGTTTTTGGGGCGATTTTGTGGGACTTATGAGCTCAATTTGTAACTAACTTAAGCTTATATACATGTACTAGGGCTAGGCTAAGTTTTGGAGGCTAAGGAAAGGGTTTTGGGCTTGAAAAAGACTCAACATAGCAACTGGAATTTCCATACGAATTTGCCATTTTTGGTTTGCAAATTTGGACTTTGTTTTGACTGATTTATGGCTATCTTTGAGGGAATTAATTGTGTTTGTTTGGTAGCTAATTAATGCCATTTATATGTGTAAAATTAGGAGCTCAACTTGTGTAAAAATCGGGTCAAAATCTGTTGAAGTTTAAAGTTTGAAAAGTTGAAATTTCTAGAACATTTTCTCTTGATTTTTGGATAGATTTTAGATCTGATTTTCGAATTAATTGTTGGTGTGTGAAGTGTCCATTTAAAGGCCCTCTATTGGTGTTTAATTAGTAAAAAATATCAGATGAAGTAAGCCTAGGAATCCTACAAAAATCGAAGCTTAATTTGGGTATGTGAGCTGCTGTTTCTTGTTGAATCTTTCTTTTGTTGCAGCTGTTATGATCCGACTTTTGCAAGGATATTTGGAGTGGCTGTGGTTGTTTATTTGAGCTGAAATTTTTCTCATTTATTGCTGATTACATGTAAAGTGTTTTGGTTGGATTATAGGTAAATTTCATTTGGATTTTAGAGCTCAAATTCGGATCAAAGTTGGGTAAGAAAATATGGAACTCTACAGTGGGGGAGTTCTTTTGCTACTGCATCACGAATTTCCACCTTGATTTGCAGCTGTTTTCCTCTTCCATTTGGCCTATAATTCTTGCAAATTAAATTTGGGTTATAGGTGTAGCTTTTGGGTTGGTTGGGGTGTCTTTTTCAAGTTGAATTTGGGTGTAAAAATCGGAGCAAAGTTGGGTAACCACTTGGACTTGCTGCAACTGAGAAGGATCAACAGCTGCTACTCTGTTTCTCCAATGCTCTGTTTCAACCGAGCATTGTTGTGCGTGTGTGTGGGATGTGCGCGTGAAGTGCTGCTTGCTGGACGTGTGGGGCTGCTTGCTCGGTCATCTTAGTTGCCGCATGTAGACTTTGCTCGTGCGTGGGAATGGATGCTCGGTCTCCTACTGCGTGTGAAGAAATGCAGCGATTCCACTACTGCTCTACGTCCGAAGGTCCAATTCGCGCAGCAATTGAAATGTTCGATTTTCTCTTTTTTTTTATATATATGTAATAGTTATTAACTAAAATATTTTTGCTACTATTAAATTATTCGTGTATATCTATGCTTATTATATTTACGTTTTATCGAGATAAAATTATCACGCCCCGAGGGCATCCTAGTAGAAGTAGACAAGTCTCACTTGAATACTATCACTAGATTACCTTCAGAGAATGACAGGTTTTCAAAACAACAGGATCTTTTAGTTGGTTGATAAGAAATGATAAATACATGTAAGAAATAAATTGGTAAATAACTACTATCTTAATCATAAAATATCACAGAACTATTACAAACTATTCTAGGAATACATAACCATTAATCCAAAGTATAACCATAGACTTCCAGCTCCTAAGCTCTTACCGGACCCATGTTCCTTGAAGTGACTAACCAAGGTCGTAGGGTAAACCTGAAAAGACTGTTGGAGTATGAGCGAAACTACGGCTTAGTGAATAACCAGACATATCATACATCACACAAGTTATTAATAAATCATATGTAATCCAAGCACTAAATCACATTGACAGATACAAGCTTGGATGATTTAGAATCCAAACAGGGAAAAAGATTTACGCCCTCTTTTTCAGGGTTGAAGAACAATTACCTCATGACCCACCTGCCCAGAAGAGACTAAGTTTACAGGAAAATCAACGATTTCTCATTTTAGGGTTATCACTTTAAATATAATAAATTTAACTTACCATTTTATGTATCTACCTTAGAAACTCCCTAAGTATTAATTATTTCAAAGTAATACTACGGGCGGCGTTCTTCATTACCACTTAGTTCCCGTAGAACCAACAGAACAAAGAAAACCTTGGAAGAACTAACACTTTAGAAAAACTAAGCGTTAACAAAGAACCAAAATATTAATACGTAGCAGGCTGTCACCCATCTTTATGTACAATAATGCAGTACGTGCAATGCATGACCAGATTATTTTATTAATTCAATAGTTCTCATTCAATTTCATGGTGATCATACATTACACACAAATATCATCATATTACTTCATAACAACAAATCATTTTATTATCACTTTTGTAATAATAGATTAACAATCATACAATCAAATCACAACATACTCAACAAAACAATCATTTGATTATCTTTGTATTATATATTCAACTAATTACAAGCACAAACAGTACAATATGACCGAATTACTCACCTGCTCATACTGACTTAATCGTAATAATCGGCTGAAAGATCTTCTAGGGTATCAAAGTCACCTATTAAGATGAATAAAGTATTCATCAATATAATATAAGTTATATAGCTAAACTTCTATACGTGTCTAGTGTCCTAAACTTGATATTTATCAAGTTTTGTAGTGACTAATACTAATTTTATGTTATTCTATACTGAACTCAATATAGAAAATTATCTTTATTTATTATTACTTAGTGTCGTCTTGTTTCTCTTAATTTATCTCATATAATTATTTTGTTATTTTTGGAAGTCATATTATTCGTAAATTTAGCTTATTTCAATTTCCATTCTTACCTATTTTATCTATTTAGAACAATTATTTGACTATTTATAATTTTTATTAACACTTAATATTTTTTTTCTAATTTTAGGGTTTTAAGAATTACTAAATAATACATAAATTTATTCTAAATGTTTGTATCTAGTTGTCTTCTTAATAAGTTATATATTATCATATATATATATATATATAAAATATGTTCAGTAGGCTTATTGTATTTATATATGTATTTATATATTTTGTTCATATCAAAACAAGTTTTCGTAAAAGAAAATGTGGGTGTACGTCGGCTCCTACGCTGCCGGCTTTGAAACCCAGGTGCCGGCATTCATTTTGTTTTGCAAATTATTTCTTATCGGTTACACCGGCTTGAAAGCTGTCGGCTTTCAACGTATGCCGGACTCTACGCCGTTGGCTTAGAATCCCAAATGTCCAGCCTTCGTTTATTTTTACGTAAAAATAATTTTTACGTAGCTTCTATTCAGTGTAAGCCGTCTATACACCGCCGACCTATCCTTGTAAGCCGCCGGTGTTGAACGTCTACACTTTCGTCTTATGGACAGTGTTAGCACTGTTCATCATCTTCCCCGATGAACCAATTCGTATTTCTTAAATTTTCCACATTAAAAACATTCCTAAGCCATTCCTAAGTGTTTCTATATCTTATATATAGACTTACAACAACTCTTAACACTTCTACAAACATATATCCTTAGATTTCGATCTTAATGGAGTACAACTAGGGTTTAGGATTTTTACCTCGGTTGAGCCGATCCGATGGAACTCGAAGTTGTGTTTGTGTTGGTTATGTTCCTATGATCATCAAAAGTCAGTTCTAATCCTTAGATTCAAAAGAAAACCATTCGAATTACACCAACTCACCTTTGAACTCGTTTCAAGCGTTTTTCTTGATAGTTTTTCTTCCAATTCAAACTAAGGTGATATGGGCGGTTTGATTTCTATTTTTAGGTTGTTTTAGCTGCTACTTAGGAGTGGTTTTGTTCTGGAAAGTTTGAGAGAAGGTTGAAGTTGTTTGTTTATTCATTAATGAACTTCAACATATATATAGAAGGAAGAAGAAGGAAGCTTGCGGCTGCATTTCCCTCTGAATTTCTCTTTCATTTAGCTATGTTTGATCTGTTGTTTTCATGGTCATTAATGATGAGCTTACTTGGCAAGCTTTGATTGGTGTAAGAGTTGATTTTTTGTTGACAAATTGGTGCATTATTGGAGCGATTTCAGCTCCCTCTTTCTTCATGCAATCCAAGCCAACAAAGGTACAACTTGTAGCCGAAAACTCCACCAAACATATATATATTAATATTAGATAATTATTTAATTTAGTTTTAAGATAATTTAACAAGTTAAATGGGTATAAATTAGCTAATATTTGAGAGTTTTTGTACAAAAATATGCTTATAGGATTCTACAAAATACTTAGATTATCAAACAATACAATTTTAAGTTTTATAGTTACATGATTAATTAATTGTAGAATTTTATCTCCCACGATTAAGGTTTCCTAAACTCATTAGATCAATTTTTGTTTTAGGCTCCCATAGCTTAGGAAAACCATAATTAAAACATTAGTGTGATTCAATTATTTATTTGAAGTTTAGATTTTGAGTTATTCATCAATTTATGTTTTCATTGTGTATTTATAATCCTAACAGTTTATCTTTAGGTTATTGTTTCCTGTTTATAAGCGTAGTTGATTAACTACTTAATATTGCAATTGATATAGAGGCTAAATTATCTATTTATCTTTATCTTTTGATACTTATTATGAAATCTTATTAGTAGCCTTTAATACTATCTAGGAATCTTAAATTTAGGGTTTAAATCCAAACATAGGCTCATTATTACTCATTGTTCTGGTCTCAAATCATTGTTGAGTTCAAAAGCAATTATTTAATCCCTATCGTTGTATTTTTCTATTTAAATCTATTTGTGTAACAAGTTTCGGTTTTGAATTTTTTATTTTCTTTTAATCATATCTTGAATTATCCACTCAAGATACGAAATCTCGTTTTTGATATCGATTACGGTTAAAGTAGTTCTTTATTCGATTTCTAAATCCTTATTTAACCAAATTAAATGCATTGATCTAATCTTAAGCTTTTATTAGGATCTAAGTCTATTAACTAGTTCATACAATCTATTGTAGAGTCTTATACTAATGTGGAAAATTTCTGGGGTTTACAAAAATTACCTAAGTTACTACAAAACTCTAAATTATTTATATTTTCAAATTTTTAATTAAAACTTCACACGATTAATTATTTTTAGTATTTTTAACTTACGTGGTTAAGTTTTCAAGTTCGATGAATTAAGTTAGGAACCAAGTCCTAATAAATTTAGAATTCCCTAACAATTATAACAGCGGGTTTGAAATTTTCTTTTGAGATCTAGATTAATAATTATTGTTCAGCATTAGTGTCTATTATATATTTATAATCTTAGTATTTACTTTTTAAATTATTGTTTTATACCGATAAGCTCCAATAATAAACTGTATCTTATCGGTTTTGAAAGTTTAAAGCTATTTCTAGTTATATCTTAAATTATTAGTTCAAGATACGAAATCTCATTTTTGGCATCTATTAAGGTCGAAAAAAATTTTATTCAGGTTTTTCAAACTAGGAATGAGTTTATTACAACTCATAGGTCTATTCTAGGATTTTTATCGAATTCTAAATTCACTATCTAATTTACGTTTTCTATTTTACTATCGTGAACTATTGTGAAAAATTTCGGGGATTACATCTTTTGCAGCTCCCGTACCTTTGGTTAGAACTAAGAGGCTATTTTACCCAAGTAATGCTTCCAAAGCAAGATCATATGGGTAGATGTGTAAGATAGAAGTGATATGGATTCCAAGTAATGATCCCTTAATATTGTAAAGACTCCTTAATAGTTTTTTATGAATCTCGTTTATATTGTTATATTTTATTTCTTAATTGCTATTGTATTTGCTAAAACGCATGATTCAAAGTTTGGTCCACTACGATAACGAAGGTATGCTTTACACTCGATATCGACACTTTCGGTATGACTAAGGTTGTCATACTTATGCCTTAATATTGAATATGGTGGACTGTCGCATTTAGGATACCCTTTGGGACGTGACAACTTTCATCAAAACAAATAGACCATTAGTACACAAACTTTACCTTGTTATCTGCCAAAGCTTTGTCAAATTTCACAATTAGTTACTTGAACTCTACTCATTTTTCTAATTAACTACCTCAGTTGAGTACTATGAACGACCTCGAAAAATTTATAGGTAGTAAATTGATACTCTTGGACTCTAGGTAGTTAATTCCATATATGACACAACAAGATAATTGGGTTTTATCATAAAATCGATGATTCATGGACAAATACCAATTTATGATTTTCAATACCTATTGATTCTAAGAATTCCTAGATAAATGGAATCAAGATTTGAAAATAACACAAGAAATTTGAATTTTGGAAGAAGAGAGCAAAGCACACTCAACAATATTCTATTCCAATCAAAGCTATCCTTTCTTGCCCTAGGACGTACAATATATATGTAAATGCATCTTTTGCCATGGAAGAAAATATTCCTAATAAATGCTTAGGAAGAAAATAAATAAATAAATAAAAGGACAAAAGAAATGCCACAAATGGCAGTAGAATGGCTCTCTTATCAAAAGTTATGATATAAATAAAAATTTTCATAAATAACAAAAATGCAATTTTAAAGACCTAGGCTTGTTTAGATCGTCGTTTTGGTATCATTTTTAACTTGAACAGATACTAAACCAATATAGATATGATATAGATGAAAAACAAACATTTTTACTCATAAACAGATCAAACCAAACCGATACTAAATCGACAATGATGTTGAACTAATCCAATAATACAAACAGGCCACTAAACGATTGAATTGGCTTGAAAACCAACATAAGTCACAAGCAAAGCTATTAAGTTTTACTTGTTGGTTCGTTTTCCATCAAAATAAGGTCCAACAACATGAAAATCCATAAACTGCCCAAAACTACAAAACTATCACTATTAAATTCTATACCATTTTTCCAACTAACCATGCACTATTTACGCTATTGTATCAATATATAGGTTAAGTTTACCTACCAAATATAACATTTACCTTAGAACAAAATAAAACCTATATATGCAAATGACTTTGTCCATATTGACAGCTTACATTTGTGTTGGACTTGTGGTTTTGGGCAGAACACACATAGAGCTTTCCTAGCCTAATTACCTCTATTGTTGGGTTGTTTCCTTGATTGCCACTTAGTACTCATGACAAATGGACTGGAGAAAATGGCTATAGCATTGGACCCATGACAATGAGCTCGTTTCGACTAGCTTTGATTTGCTACTGACATTAATACATGATGGGCTTTATGTAGCCTTTGAAAGAAAATGCATGAAGATGATATTGACATGGGCTTATGCTATGGAGCCAAAAGAGTGTATTTAAAATAAGGGTTAATGTCACGCCTCAAAAGGGGGCCTAGTAGGATTAATCTAAAGATATCATATCACGTGTGCACCTGTAATATAAGAGCCGTTTTGTAACTCAGAGTGTACAAGACTCTATTTATTTATCAATGTCTTTCATATAAATGATATATTATATTACTGGATTTCAACTATGAAATTCGATTTTCCACTTCCTACCAAGATCATAGAGAATTAGTATCCCTTACCAAATAATGAAAATGGGTTTCAAAATTACAATTTACCAAATTCAATTATCATAAAAATTATCTAATTTACATTTTAAGTTTACCATATCCTATATTTCTATCTTTAATAGAGTTTGTTGGAGAAGCTCTCTTCACACATTCCTAGCCCAATCCTAGCTAATATTAATCCTGCACAAAAACTGTTAGGGGGTGAGCGAACCAGGGGCTCAGTGAGATAACCTGACCAGACCACACATCAAACAATAACAAACAAGTATAATTACCAATCATATGCAATGTAACAATCAATCATATGCACATTACAAGCTTGGATGATCTAGAATCTAAAGCAGGATGGAGATTTACGCCCTCTCATCGGGGTTGAAGATCATATTGCTATGGCCCACCTACCTAGGAGAGACTAATCATATAGGAATGCAACAATACTCACTTTAGTTATCTCTTTAAATTAACCATATTTTAAATCTCTCATTTCCTATTTTATACCTTAGAAACTCCACTAAGTGTTAGTCCTTTCAAAGTGATACCATAAGCGGCATCCTTCGTTTACCATTTAGTTCCTATAGTACCGATAGCTCAAAGGTAACCTTGCATTGATCTAATAGCTTTTAACCTTGCGTTCATCTAACTCTTCAAATTGGAATGATTTGTAGTGTCACTTTGTCTTCTGAGAACAATGTGTGGAAATGTGTCTAGATTCCTTACATATAAAACATATTCTTTGTGTTCTTTTCGGACATTTGTTAGCTATATGTCCAACATTACCACAGTAATAACACTTATGTTGTAGTTGAGGACATTTTCTTGGATAGTGAGGTCCTTTACATTTCCAACAAACAGGTTTATTTTGTTTCCTTTTCTCAAGCCGTTCTACTTCATTTCTCCTTTCATACTCCAAGTTTCGTGCTTTTTCAACAAGGGTATCGAAGTTAGGAAGTTCAAATTCAACCAATCTCCTCTGAAGGTATGGTTCTAACCCAGCCATGAAAAATTGCTTTTTCTTCTCTTTACTGTCTTTATAAGTGTCTTGTGCAAATTGAAACAATTGATTAAACTTTTGTTCATATTCATCAATAGTCTTATCATCCTGGGTTAATTCCATCAATTTGGTTTTGTACTTTGTCTCCATGTTGCTCATGAGGTTCTTCTCATGTGCAACATCTTGTTGTTCAGTTCTTGGTTGTTCAACTTGTTGTATTTCAGACATTTGTTCATTTCTTCTTCTAATAACTCTTGTCATTAAGCTTGTATCCTATATTCATCACAATATAAATTCTCTATTAAACTTTTCAAAAATTTCACTAACACATCTAATTATACCCAAAATTTTCTATTCATGTATGTCATAGAATAATCTCCAAGTGAAAATTTATGTCATCATTGATTTATTTCCATGGTTCAGTTTGCAAGCAACCATTATTATACATGCCAATTCGCATAAATAAAACTTGTATTGACTGTTCCATCAATCCTTTGTTAATTATTGGTGCTCAAATTAAATAGATTACCTCTTCCAATTTCTTATTACACCATTTATGGATTCAGATATAAGGACTTCTTTTTCTTAGTATATAGATCCAATTTAGGTTATGTCTTGTTACCAGAACTATGACCTTGTTCATGGTAGTAATGATTGATATTTCTAATACTATTACTTTACTAAGTTCCAATTTTCCTTAGAACCTTTATAAATGTATTAGAATCATATAATATCTGTTTACGTCAACTGAAAATACCCCAATACAGGAGAAAGTTCCTTGTTTCATTCACCTTCCTAATGTAATACAGCAAAGATATTACTGATTTTCCCACTGATGTGTTGTGTTGTACTATCAATAGTTGTTATGTCTCTTAGTCAATTCCAATTCATCTAGCAGAGGGTGGGGTATGTAGTTTTGTCATCAAAATCTAACTGACCTAGAAGCTTATAGTTTGGCTTCTAATATAAGATTATATTGCCCTTGGACATAAGAACATAAGATAAGACTTCACATTTATATGGACAATAAATGCCCATATGATACTTGTAATATATAATTATATATAGTCTAAATGCCTACATCTTTTAGTTTTATAAACTTAGCTTATCTATCCAGGTTCTACCCTAATTTCACATTTGGGAGGTTGCTCCTAACTCTGACAAACCTATAGCTCTAATACCACTTCTATCATGCCTCAAAAGGGTGCCTAGTAGGATTAATCTAAACCTATCATATCATGTATGCACCCATAATATAAGAGCCATCTTGTAAGTCAGAGTGTACAAGACTCTATTTATTTATCAATGTCTTTCATATAAATGATATATTATATTACTGGATTTCAACTATGAAATCCGATTTTCCACTTCCTACCAAGATCACAAAGAATCGGTATCCCTTACCAAATAATGAAAATGGGTTTCAAAATTACAATTTACAAAATTCAATTATTATAAAAATTATCTAATTTACATTCTAAGTTTACCATATCCTATATTTCTATCTTTAATAGAGTTAGTTGGAGAAGCTCTCTTCACACATTCCTAGCCCAATCCCAATTAGTATTAATCCTGCACAAAAACTGTTAGGGGGTGAAAGAGTCACGTGCTCAGTGAGATAACCTGACTAGACCACACATCAAACAATAACAAACAAGTATAATTACTAATCATATGCAATGTAACAATCAATCATATGCACATTAAAAGCTTGGATGATCTAGAATCCAAAGTAGGATGGAGATTTGCGTCCTCTCATCGGGGTTGAAGGATCACATTGCTATGGCCCACCTACCTTACTTTGGCTATCTTTTTAAATTAACCATATCTTAAATCTCTCATTTCCTTTTTTATACCTTAGAAACTCTACTACGTGTTAGTCCTTTCAAAGTGATACCATAAGCGGCGTCCTTCATTTACCATTTAGTTCTTATAGTATCAACAGCTCAAAGGTAACCTTACATTGATCTAACAGCTTTTAGCCTAGGTCAACCAAGCATTATCAGAGGGCCGAAATACTAACACGTAGTAAACTGCCATTGCTCAAATGTTGTTTATGCAAATCGTGTAATGCATGATCATTTTCTTTTATGGTGTCAAAAGCTTTTAGTCAGGTTTAAGATGATCATACAATTCACAGACAATATCAACATGCTTCATACAGTAATTATCATACAATAAACTTGTCACTTATAATTGGATAATTTTGGCAATCAAGCATACACCAAACATCATGCAGTATATCTCAAACCCCACATGCATATTGGTTTAATATATTATTATTATTATAAATGTAGCTATATTACAAGCACAAAAAGTATGATAAAGTCAAAGTTACTCACCTGTTTATCCTTAATTGGGTATTGTAAAAATCTACAACAAAACTCAAAGATGGATCTGTATCCCCTGAGAATCGAGATAACAGATACTCATTACTATACTCTTATTCATGCACAGAAACCTATCGTGTCTTGAACTTGAGTTTTAATATATGAAAATTGAAGTTGTCTTAGTAAAATTTTCTCTTCAAGTTCCATAAGGCCTAAACATGTTCTTATATATAGATATTTAATTTCTTTTTCTTTTTATCCAATTTTACTTAACTAATATATTTAATTAAATTAAAGTTATTTAATGCCCATCTCGTAATTTTCTCGAAAGACTAAACATATGCGGATTCTTACATATTTATTTAGTTATCTCTTTATAATTTTCCGATAAAACCACATAAGCTTATTTATCTACTTAAATTATATTTATTAGACACAAATTGAAATTAACTATACATTTTCTCCCATGGCCATGTATGTATGTATAATTATCAGTATATTTGTTTACTTTCTTCTATCAAGAACTTTATAAAAATTATAATTTCTCCTTTAATCATTTTAGAACCGAGACATATATACGCATGTCATCTTATTTATAATATTTTATTATTTTCAGCTTTATAATTGTTGTATCTTTAAATTTATATTGTTGTTAAATTTAAATATAATCCTCATGCATGTGGGTATGTGTGTGTTCTTCCCTTTTAGTTTATTCAATCGAATTAAAATTCTTAATAAATTAATCATGAATCATCCTACAATTCCTATAAACTCGTGACATGTGTAAATATGTATGTTGCTATCTCTTCACCCTTACCTCAATTATTTCACTAATATAGAATTTTTTAAAAAATGAACTCTCAGTGTAATTTTCCTATAATTTCTATGTGGCTGAAAACATCAAAAGTATACATATATATATATATATATATATGATTATCAATATAGATAAGAATTACCTTAAGTTGAGCAGAATTTCCAGTAGATTCCCTTCTTTTTAATTCTTTTGTTGCCACTTCTGAACATGGTTTTCAATAATCCTAATGAGTTTCCCTTTTCAAAGTCAGGCTGCTGGAGTTGTTTTAGGATGTGTCTAATTTTATGTGTAAAGTGTTTTACCCTGTCTCATGAAGGAGGAATTTGTTTTGGCCAAGAGAAAGAAAATGGAGAGAAATACAAGTTTCTCTCTTTTTATTTTATTTATTTCTTCGTTTTCTTTTCCCTTTAACCAAAGAATGTTAGATATATATTAACTTATATATAATAAAAAAATTCGCATGGTCATGAGACTTACTCTCCACGCCTAAAGGAAGGTCAATTGGATAAAAGCTAGTACAAAATGAAATCATCCACTGACATCATCCGCATTTAATGTTCTTGATAAGGTGTTTATGTTTCTTTTAATCACATGAGGAAAGCTTCTGGTAAATTTCCCTACAAGGTTCAGCCACCAGAGATATTTTCTTACTAGCTATTTATTTATTTTATACGTTATTGACTTATTGTGTCAAATTCATATTGACTTTTGGATATATGTTACGTAAATAAGACCACTTACTTAATGTATCGGGGTCAGTATTGATGATTATGCAACTGAATTTATTAATTGATATAAGACGTAATTATTTAAACAAAGTTTAGATTTCTAATTTATATTTAGTATAGTGTTGAGTTGAAATTTTAAAGTTTATATTTATGTAATTAAATAAGATTAGTTTTTTTTATTTTTATTTTTATTTTTCCTAACCCGATTAGGGCTTATGGCTTTCTGGGTTTTGAATTAGTGTACAGTTTCATACAAGTTTAAAAAAATTATTTTCTTTCTAGTATTTTTACTATCAAAATGTTATTACGAGTCATGTGTTTAGACGTAATATTAGGTCCTATCAAGTATATTTCAACCATATTGATTTATCTATAAGCTAGCATTTACTATCGATAAACCATATAGATATAAAAATTACTTCTAACTTAGCGGTTAGTAACCTAGAACTATATTTATCAAGATATTGTTTGTTTTAGCATAATATAACATGATTTTAAATTTGGTATCGCTTATTTTCCAGGTGATCACCCATCGTCATGTCTTTTATTATAATGAAAACTAAGATCAACTATGATTAATTGTCGAATTATCGACTCGCATTGCAGATCTTTAGTTTAATGCTTCTACTTTTCAGTTTTTATACCTGCTATCATAAATTATATTTTATTTGTTTAAAAGTTTTTTTTGGTGGTATTTTGATAAATTAATAATTATATTGCCCTTAATTCGACTTTATTATAAATTTTTAAGGTTTGAAATTACATATGAATTCATTTCTATTTATAAATTTGTTCTAGACTTTTTATTAGATTAGAAATTTAATATTTATTTTGTATTTGCTACTTTGTTCTTTTTACTAATTATAAGTTACTGAGTTAGATCAGAATTTTAGTTTCTATAGACTCATAATTATTTAACTTGAAGGTATTAATATTTTTCGAACATTAAAACTTAGGTTCTTAAATATTAAATAGGTTTCTTTATTCTTTATTTCGAACGTTATGAAGTTTTTAAAGTCTTAGTGATAAAGATTCTTTATTCTAATTTTTTTTATACTTAAAATTTAAATCGCAAAAAATTTGGAGTGATTTCTGATATTTTTATTATAGTTCTTTTATGATTCTAATTTTATTTATAATATTTATTATAATCAGGTTATATAAAATCAAGGGGATTACAGTTAATGTCATGAGTGTCACCTAAATTTTGGTAAAACATGTAGTTAGATAGTCAATTGATCGGTTTGGTCTCAGTAAAGTTGAACACAGAAAGGATTCCGATAATTTAGGAGTGGTACAAGTACGATACCTAGGGTATTGGGGAGTACCCCACACCAATGTATATGTGTTCATGATATAAAATATATATATATGTATAAGTATCTATATATGTTTGTTATAGAGTCATGAGTTACTGTGAGTTTAAGGTTAGACGTGGATAACCCTAAGCTATGTTGGGTGTTGGCTTAAATTTTCAGATAATGAAAACGTGGTTTATGTATTAATTGCCATGTTGCATGTGAAGGTGTGTGATGATTGTTCATGTGTGTGTGCTTATTGTTTTGGCGTAGTAGGCTTCAACTCTACCTTTTTAATCTTTTTAGGTATAGGTAATGATCATGTTGATTGATGCCTTGTTAGCTACTATTGAATACATATATATATATATAAGTATCTATATATGTTTGTTATTGAGTCATGAGTTACTCTGAGTTTAGAGTTAGATGCGGATAAGCCTAAGCTGTGTTGGTTATTAGCTTAAAGTTTCAAATAATGAAAATGTGGTGAATGCATTAATTGCCATGTTGCATGTGAATGTGTGATGATTGTTCACATGTATATGCTTGTGGTTTTGGTGTACTAAGCTTCAGCTCAGCCCTTTTTAATCTTTTTCAAGTACAGGTAATGATCGTGTTGACTGATGTATCTTTAGTTACTACTTAATAGTGGACTGGGAATACCGATAGCAGTATAGTCCCTCTAAGTGATGCTTAGAGATCATAAAAAATTAATAGAAGACATGGATTTATTTTTGTGTGAGGTTAGTTTGAAGATTAGAAGTAGCTTAGTGTTTATTATAGAATATCTTGTATTGATAACTTATAACCCTTGTAACATTAGTGTAGAAAATATTAGTTCAACTCTTAAAGAATTTAAGTGGATACTTATTTGGTTGGTGTGGTTACAAGTAATGGAATTTACAAATTTTGGACTCATTGATACATGAGTGGCTTTGAAGCATTTATTATGTTTATTGCAATTATAGCAAGTTTTGACATTTGCATGTCCATACATAATATGGACATGTGGCAGGGTATAAATGACCCTAAAATTAAGGTGTTAGAACTTAAGTAGTATTAGAGCATAGATTTATGATCTTTAGGGAATTTAGACTATGAACTCCTTAGGACGATGAGATAAAGAGAGGGAAGGTAGATCATGGGATTGCCAGGAAACCGTAGATTTATTAACCTTATTGAAAATTTGTCTAGTATTACCTCTTAATTATGATTTCATTACTACTCCTTTTCTTTTTACTTGTCATTTATAAGTATTATATTTATTTTACTTATGTCATTATGTTTTCTTAATTATTTTCATATATATTTCTTGGAATATTTGTGATTTCATTTTTGTTTTTGTTTATGCTCTCTAAAATATGTAGAAAAGTCATTAGTAAAACAAATAAAGCTCAATAAAATCAAC
Organism: Combretum micranthum; assembly: GCA_024138025.1. NCBI lineage: Eukaryota > Viridiplantae > Streptophyta > Magnoliopsida > Myrtales > Combretaceae > Combretum > Combretum micranthum. Next base: position 2,079,277 of record JAMXBD010000061.1, on the reverse strand, counting down.
AAATGATAATTTATAAAATTAAGATACACCCTTACATGTACATATTTATACAAGAAGTTAATGGCATCTAGTAAATTATGACTAGTAAAATAATAAAAACTAAGGTAAGTTAAAGAGAATATATATACACACGCACATACACATATAAAGGAATTAATAATTGTAACTTCATGAAGAAATTATGAACTCAACAATCACAATTGCAATTACTGCAATTTCTAGAATTAATCAAATGAAACAAATGATTGAAACCTCCTCTTAAGTTGATTTAGGCACAACCTACAATAGTCAACAAATATTTAAAGATTCTCAATTACGAATTTCAAAAAAAGTTTAAAGGGAACAATAATTTGAATTAAATGATGCAAATTCAAAAGGCACAAGAATTGAGACAAACTTGTATAGGCATCTCTAAAGATTGTAAATCACAAATAAAAAAGCTAAAATATTAGAACTATAATTAAAGGAGAATGAAAATGAGAATTACCACACCAAATTTCCATAGTGGTAGTAGCGACTGATTAACTTAACAAGGACTCATAAAATACAAGAATTAAGAAAATAGTAGTGGATTGAATATTCGATTAGTGCATAATTATATAATATCTATGGACCTAAGGCATGAATACTTGAGCTAGGACTGATGAATTCATTCTTCAATCTTGTATTCCTATTATTAATTGTCAAGTTTAATGTATTATGTGTTGTCAGTAGTATTGCCATGTTGTGTCAAGTCTTATCGTGTTTAGGCCTTTTCAACAACGAATGTACATGTGTTCAAAGAAAGCATAAAATCTTAATTTCAATTCATTGAAGTAATGGAAACTGGGATATATATATATATATATATATAGAAAACTTGACAAATGAGTGAAGGTTAATAAAAAAAAGATAAAATAAAATTGTAATTATAATAGAGATAACGGAAACGATTCTAAAGTCAAACAAAATATCAAGACAAAAAATCTCATAACCATAACATTAACTATAGTACAAAAGCAAAAAAAAACAATGAAAGTCTCTAAACATGGTAAAAGCCAAAACTAGTGAGAAACAACAAATTTATAAAATTAGATGAAAGTAAATAAAAAATATAGAATAAGCCTTAATAGACTCTAAAATCAAGACAACAAATGTGTAAATAGTAATACCATGAGTGAGTAAAATAATTAATCCAATGTAACATGTGATAACTATTATACTTATTAAAACATTAATTTGAGAGCATAACAATCATATATTTTATTTATATATGTAATTATGGTACTTTCTTTCTCTTCCTTCGATAAAGTGGAGTAAAAATATGAAGGAGGAAAATAATCATGACTACTTTACTAAAAGGTTTATTGACAAATGTAAGGGTGGAGAAAATCCTAATGTTGTAGTTGAGGAATATTCAAGGTAAATTTACAGTAAAGTTTGAGATAACAAGTATTAATTTGATAATAAATGGTTAGAAATGTAAGAATATATTGGTGAAATGGGAGAAAAATGAAGACTTCTACTAAGATAAGATAACAATATCAAAGGTACCGAGTCGATAGAAGTTTAGAAGTAAAAGATGGATTACCAGAGTTGACTAGAAGGAATTAGTAGGATAACTAAGAGGCATGAAAACCTGGTAGATGGTTGACATTATAAAATGAGATTGTTAGCCTAGTAGACATAAAATTGTAGACATGAGAGTAAGTGAGAAAATCATGTTGAAGAGTAGATGGAAATAATAAGGGGATAACTGGTAAATATGTGACAATAATTAAATATTATAATGGATATAGAGGTACATGGAAAGAAGTAATTCCAAAAAGGAAATGTGATCTTAGTCAATTGCAAGGTACAACAAATCCAATAATGACAAGTGGTCGGTTCGTTGAATTGAAAACATTTTTAAGAACACAAAGTTGAAGTTTTCAAAAATTTATAAAACTAATAGATTTTGTGCAACTTCAGAAGCAACTACCAACATCAGGTAAATGCACCTACTGAAGTAACATAGAAAATATTAGGTCGTATTCCAAGGGATTGTTGGCATCTACCATAATCACTTTTCATTTATTATCTAGCCTAAGAAAATTCAACAAAGCATAATGAAAATAGAAGTTATACTAAGGTTATTGAATATATAAAGATTTTCAAAGCAAATTGTAAGATAAGCTTATAAATGCAAGAAAAGCCTTAGGGATTGCTTGACCAAGTCCTTATCATATGATTTTTTAACAAATTTATAGAGTTGTTCACTAGTATATATGCATTGTTGGATTTACTAGGGTAAGTTAAAGCATTTCTCAAGGTTAGTAATTCTAGATCTAGATCGAACCATTGGAATCTCTTCATAAGTTATTAGCGGTCTAGATCTGCATAAAGTTTTAGAATCCTTTATTTTAAAACCAACTTAATGAATTTTAAAAAGAAGCGATAGAAAGTTTCACCATCCCTCTCTCAATGCAATTGTGAGCAACTTCATTAGTAGCCCTAAATCTATTCAAAAGAAAGATCTCTCAATCTATTCAATTGAAATCAAGCATGAATCTAAAAGGTACACCACACATTTAGACTCATAAAATTAAGTTTTAGCTACTAATTGCAAATACCTAGTGATAATTGATAAAACACTTTGAAATCACATGAATCAGGTTTGGATTCGCAAACCTTAAATTAAATGATTATTACTCTAAGGATGTAGACATCAACACAAATTCTTGAAGAAATAATATGGAATTAAAGATAAAATTACAAATTAAGCACAAAATCTTGTAGAAAACAAGCATCAGGTTTATAATAAATTTACCTAAAAAACTTCGAGATTTCAAAAGTAAAAAGAAAAAATTCTTTTTCTTAAGAATTCTCTCCCTACACTACATTAGAAAATTTACAAAAATCTCTATTGTATATCTTACATAAATAACACATGCCTGTGCACATTTATTTATAAGACCAGGCACAAAAATCATGATAATTTTATTCATTGATGTAACAGATTCTTTATAATCGGATTTATCACGCCCCAAAGGGTACCCTTAAACGTGGCAGTCCACCACATATGGTATTAAAACTTAAGAATGACTTCCTAAAGTCATGTGAAAGTTTTCAACACCATATGTAAGGTGTCTATCACAACAATAGGAGACACCGGTGGGATGTATAGTTCGAGATAGTAAATACAACATACAAAAATCTAAATAATCATCCAATTTATCATTAATAAAATGTAATCCTTACATCATCTTAGGGGTTTTTCCCCTATAGTTCTCCAAACAATTATAATAGCAACTTAATATTTCTCACAACAAAATAATACTATCACCAAAAGACATTAAAGGATAATTAACCTAAGATCTTCAAAAGATTTCTAGAAGCTCCTCAAAACATAATCCCACTCGGGTATATGTAGTCTTCGGTCATGAAAGATATTGGTCTTGATACAACAAAGGTCTATCGAAGTATAAGCATAACTAGCTCAGTGAGAATATTCCTGAATCAATGTACTTGTATAAATAATTTCAAACAAGTTATTAAACAAGCATATGAATGCATCAAGCAAGTGATCAAGCCATACATATGATCTACCGGAAATCATATGTTTGAACGAATTTACCCCTCCATTTAGGGTTAGGTGTTTCAAGCTCTTTAAAACCCATCTTAAAATCCAACTCATGTAGTTTATTACAAACTCCTAGTCGCCTATCATAAATAGTTCTTTCAGGCTCCTATTCGCCTATCTCACAGATTCATGACTCTTGCAACCCGGTACTAACTACTCTTGTCCATTGAGTATAGCAACTCATGCATGAAACTAAATAATATATGCATGAATCAATTAATAACTCATAGTATATGATTAGAGTAAATTTAAGACGATCACAGAATTGCACACTCCAACAGAAAATAGTAAAACATAAGTTAATTAGCAACGATTCATGCCTCGGTATACTTAATCATTCTTTCAACCAATATTATCATACATAATTCATTTTCATCTTTTCCTAATTCTAGTGTCTCTAGCTACAAGTACAACCAAGTACGTAAAAGTAGAAAATAACTCCACTTAGCCATGAGGATCTATCCTTCTTATGGATGAGTCGATGGTGAATCTACTAATCAAAATAATCCTCCGTATGAATACTCCTCCTCGGGATCACCTAATCAAGAAGAATACCCATAATGAGTATTCTTATTGATTCTAATGGTACTTATCAAAAACTTTATCATAAGATCGTTTAAATTCGTATAGAAGGTACTATCTCAACTTATGGCCATTAAACTTGATCATTTTAACTCGGAATTACGTAAATAATATACTAATTTATACCTACTCGAAAATCTATCCATTTCTAAGGTTATTTTTGTCATAAAAAACCATTTGGGTTGGGAAATACTATGGTACAAAATAGCAACGAATTTATAGTTCACAAAATATGATTTTTTTTCCATACTTCACTTTACTCAAAAACCCTTAAGCAAAATATATGGATATATATATATATATATATAGGGTTGAAAAATTCTTTAAACATATATAGACACTCATATTGTATGCATGATTTTTGTAGTGTTGTCTCAATATTGATATTTCATAAACAATTTGTCTTTGATGGTTTTAAAAGATAAAACTTTTGAGAATTTTTACTTTTTGAATTTTTTAGAAGGAAAAAAATATATATTTGAATTGTTATGAGTAAATATTTTCCTATTATAATCTCATTTTCTCACTTTTCAAAAGTAAATTCATTTTCAAAAATTTGGTTCTTTAAGTTATCTACTAACTTTATTTCTAGTGATTGAAAATAAACTTTTCAAAATATCCTTTAAGTTTTTGATGTGGTCAAATGTTTGAAGTTGTGTTAAATATATATTTTCCTTTTATTTTTATATCATTTCTTTTTTTAGAAGATAGATATACCTTTAAAACTTAATTTTCTTAACAAATTTTATTTTTCTAAGTTAGTTTTTAAAATAGTGAGTTGACTTTATCTTGGTTTGAAAACTTATTTTATTCTTAATATTTGTTAAATGGTGGAATAATTCTCTTAGACGAGTTTATAAGAAAAGCTTTCTTAATAAAGAATTGTTAACTTTAGAACTTAGCAAAATTTCATTTTAATTTTAGAAAGAGAATAACAATTATAAAATTGAAGTTTGAAGCTACTTTCATAGTATGTGATTTTCAAAGTCTAAAATGAACCTATTAAAAGATATAGTTGAGTTTAAGTCTTTAGTTCAAGACTAAAAATTCTTATCATGATGGAGTATTTAGTTTCTAAAAGAAATGAGTTCCTTTATTATTTTGAAGAAATCTTCATTACTAATTCTTTTTATGATTAGCTTATCTTTTGAAAAAGAGTTTATTAAAAGGAAACTTAAATCTTTTGTCGAAAATTACTTTTATTAAGAAATCTAATTTACTTTTCTTTATTTAAGAAAGAACTCATTTTTATTTTTATTTAAGACAACAACATTCTTAACCATGCATGAATATGATTATGTAGCAATGTAAAAGTAAAAATAATACATAATAAGATAGAAAGAAATACTTGTAAAAAAATAAACATAATAAAATAATCAAGCATTCGGAACCTTAGGTTCATTAAGGTATCCCGGTCATATATTAAGAGCCTTAGCTTCATCAAGGTAACCCGAGACTAAGAATAGACTAGTCCCAAAAGAAAGAAAAGAAAGAAAATAGTTTTGACTTGATGTGGATAAGTCTAAGACTAGAAAGACTAGTATTAATAAATTGCATAAAATAATTAAATAAATAAATTACAAGACATGAAAATAAATAAATAACAAATGAGCTTATATACTCTAAATAAGTATATATATATATACTAGTATACATAATACTATATAATTTAAATTAGAGCAAAAATAATAACAATAACATAATAACATATTGTAAAATAGAATCATGAACAAAAACAAAATATGAACATATTGTTGCTTCTTTAACTCGTATGAGTCTAAGAAATATACACTAAGCTCATGTTAAGTTGTATGAATATGATAAAGAATATGGGTAGGATTTTTTTTTTTTTTTTAACCTAAGGTTTAATGGAAGGTTTGAAAGGAGATGAATGGGTTTCGTGTTTGTTATTTTCTTCTTAAAGTGTTGTGAATGGTAGAGAGTATTTTGAGAGAGATTTGTTGGAGAGAGGTTTGAGAGGGAATTTTGGTAGAGTTTTGTTATGTAAAATGGATGTGTGAAAGAATTTTTGGAGTGAATTTTTGATGTAATAAAATAAATTGAAAAAGAAATATTATAGAGAAGAGAGAGGGAAGCCAGTGCAAATGGGAGGAAGAGAGAGGGGATTTTTGCTTGTTTTGTAATTTTTTGTAAGAAAAGAAATAATGTATAAAGTTTGATGTGAATAAAGTTGTATTAGAAATGTAAAAGTAAGAAAATAGGTATATAAGTAGTAAGAAAGAGGTGTAAGAAAAAGTAGAGATAGTGAAATAAAAATGAATAGTAGGAATAGTACTATGAATAGTGGACTAGACATATAAAATATCGGTAGTAATAAAAATACGCATAAACGAGTTATATCTGTTATTTTTAGTTACCGAAAAATTCTAAAACTAATATTTCTGAAATCCTTGTTTAATTATGGATCTTTTGGTGTTATTGAAATATTTTTATTATTCCGAGCTCCAGGACACACTTTTGAGAACTTATCCGTTTGAGTCCGAAGAACACTCGAAATTCGTGAATCTGATATTTTTATGTTACCCTATATTATTACGAACTATTATAAGCCATTAACTTAATTTCTTTTTCTAGGGTTTGAGAACGCGGGATTGCCGAAGTTGAAATTGTTTAACTGTCTTGACCTTTGTTGACTTTTGAAACTTCAGTTTGACTAGGGTTAGGGTTTAATCCAACTTTATCCTAGAAATTGAGGGGTTTATATCAGGGATCGGATAGGTGGATCTTCTCATGTTCGGGTTTTCGAATCAAACGATTATTGAACTTTCTATTTTTGAAAATTCTTTTATGAAATCCCATGATCGAAATTGCTTAAGGATCGGTTTCAACTTAGTTCAGAATTTAGGATTTTGATTCAGTATTCCAAAACCATTCTCGAAAAATTCAGAGGTTTATAGGATTCGTCCTTCATTTTTACACGTGTGTCTGAATTGCCAACTCATAAGATTACTTTTTTCATGGTAGATCGAGCGCTTGAATATTGCTTGAAAGTCAAGGCTCAACCTAACCTGTGGCACCCTACTAAAAAGGCTTGAGTTTTTGTCTAGATTCAACCGAGGGGTAAATCAAGTTTGTGAGAGCTCAAGACTTAAGCTCCACCCAAGCTATGCTTTTACACTTGAAGGTGTGATTTTTGTCCAGCTTCGATCATAGGTGAATCCAAGGCTCAACATTATGGTGCGATAAAAGCTGTGCTATGAAACAAGGCTCGACACCTCAAAACAGATGTCGAGGCCTTGATGTAGGGCGCAATGTACTATTTTGCCTTGCAGTTTTGCCTTCGCTGATAATATTTAAACAATAAAGCACCAGATTCATAAGAATTTACCAAAAAATACATCATATTAAGCCTAAATTCTTATGAATGGAATAGAGTAAAATAAACTTACCAACAAGTATTAATGATAATTAGACTTGGTTTTGACTATGAACTATTTAAGAGATTCTTAGAAGAAATCTATATGAAACCACAAACACACATTTTATTACAAAATGTATCATTATAAGCATGGGAGACTCATTAGAAGGATGATGATGAAAGGTTTAGATCTAAAGAGTGGAAGTAATAAAGAATTTTGTAGATAAAAAAAAAAGGTAACATGAATTATTTGAGTAGAACTAAGAACAACATGGAAAGAATAGAAATTGTAATAATGTGAATGTAGGAAGTGAAGAAGTATGACCGTTGCCTTAGTGAATAGAAATTTAAGAACACAGCTAAAAGAAGAGTTGTTAAAGGAATTAAAATAACTTTCAGGGAATTGAAGATATTTGATAGAGGAAAGAGCTATAGATGGAGAAAATAATGTAAATATCTAGGGTAGAGTACATATAGCAATAAAATAGTAACTCGAGGAGATATGAGGAAAAGTTATAGAGTAGAGAATTATAACAAATGAGATTGATATCTGGAAGGTTAAGAGATGAAAAAGGAATGAAGTAGGATGATTAAGAAGGATTGGTAATGAGATCACAATGCTATAAATTTGAATTGAAAAGTATGATAGTTGGTTTAGTAGCTAAAATATAAGTGTACAATTAAAAGGAGATCTTTTGCTTAGAAATAAATTGAATGGGAATAGAAGGATACTAAATCCAAGTATAGATAATCAGATACTACTGAGAACATGGATGGAATTATAGAATAATGATTGTAGAGATAATGTGCAATGGGGAAGTTTATTATCAAGAAAATATTGGAAGGCTAGAAGTAATAATGTCAACGGAAGGGTTAGAAGTCATTTGTTGACTTTAAAAGATTTACCACATGTCATAGGTGGCAATCTTTAGTTCTCATCTATATATTGGTGGCAGATATAAAGATATTGGAGTTAAGAAAAGGTGTTAGAAGTGGTATAGTAAGTTAATGAATGTTTTAGGATTAGGTAAGTGATACCAGGAATATCATAAATTTACTTTGACATAGGACAATAGTGGTAAAAACTAAGTTGAATTAAAAGAAATGCAAATACTAGGGTATCATTTAAAGCACCAAATCAACATGAGGTTTGATCTTTGGGAGTTTAGTATTGAAACTGTAGATGTAAGATTTTCAACCATCTAAATGCGGAACGAGGAATTGATTTGGAGATTATGTGCAATGAAGGTTTTCTATAAACCCCTGCATTTATCATAATTCTTAGAAAATAATTCTATAGTTACATACCAAAACCAAGACCCTGAAAACCGACCCGAGTTAAAATCGAATTCTAAATAAGATCAAAAACTAAAATTCTTAATCTTGAGAAAAAGAGAACCCTAAAAACAAAATGGAAAATCCAACAATCGTTTGACTCAACATCCATACACCAACCAAATCATCTATCTGATCCTTAACACGCAAATCAAGATTGTATATCCAAATAACACTTCAAGAAAAAATATTAAAACCTTAAATCCTTCGAGAATTCTAGAATAAAAGTTTTTAGTTACCACTAAAAGTCAAACAGAGTCAACACACAACCCTTAACTCGGTTAAACAATCTCAGGAACCGAAAAAATATTAAATAAAACATAAAAAATAAAATAAAACATAAATTTTGAACAAAAAATATAACACGGTGAAAACCCAAAAAATTTTATGATCTTACAAATAAATCAAGAAGACAAAAGTCAAACCAAAACCCCAAAAGTTAACAAAGTTTACAACAAACCTTAGTATATAGATCTGGCAATCCCGCGCTCTTAAACCCTAAGTAACAGAATTGAGATAATTGTGGATAATAGTTCGTAATAATATAAGGAAGCTTAAAAATATCATATATTAAATTTTAGTGTGTTTCGAACCCGAATGGGATCAGTTCTCGAAAAGAGTTTCCCAGGGCTTGGAATAGTAAAAATATTTCGATGATACCGTTAGATTAGTAATAATACAAGGATTTCAAAATATTAGTTTTATAATTTTTCGATAGCTGAAAATATCATATATGACATTATTACGAGTATTTTCTTTACTATCGGTATTTTAATTGTCTAATCTACTATTCATGGTACTATTTCTACTATTAGTTACTATTTTACTAACTCTACTTTCTCTTAGAACCTATTCTTACACTCTAGCATACCTATCTCTTACAATTCACCTTTCTCATATAACTTTATTCACATCATACCTTACACATTATTACTTTTCAATAACGAAAATATAAAACAAAACAAAACTCTCCCACTCTCTCTCTTGATTTGCACACCCCCCCTTGCCAATATTTTTCTTTTTTAATTTATTTTATTACATCTAATTTTCACTCCAAAATGCTATAAATACCACATTTCCCTTACTTCTTTCACACTTCTCATTTTTCCTACCAAAACTCTACCAAATTCTCTCCAAATTTCTCTTCCAAACTCTTGTCTCTCCACAAAACTACTAGCCATATATTACTACAACTATATTTCTTCTTCTTCAACAAATACATAAATCTTAGGTAAAATTTCTAATATTTATCCTTCATGTCATGTAACTTAACATAACTATAGTGTATGTTTACTAAACCTATAAGGTTATAAATAATCTAGAGTTTTTGTAGTAACTTAGATAATTTCATCTCGATAAAACTTAAATATAACGATTATAGATATATGTTCATAATTTAATATTAGCAAAAATATTGTAGTTAATAATTATTAAATAATAAATAAGCAAATCAAATAAGATAAAAATGAAAACTACTAGAAATCACGAACGCTGCTGGAAATTACGGACGTGGAGTAGCAGAGGATCGCTGCATTTCTTCTTCACGCGCAGCATATGAAGAGCAGAAATTCCCCACGCTCAACAACATCCATGCTGGAAAAGGAAATCCACAAGCAGCACATGTGAATTCCTAGCCGAAGTTCACTTAACCTACACGGAACAGAGCACGATGCTCGGCTGCAAGTTGGACTTCAACCGCATCAAATTTCCAAATTCCACATACAGCTGCTCCTTAAGAAGAATCACGCATCAACGTTGAAGACCTTGGCTGCTGCTCCACGCATCTGCACGTTCAATTCACCAAGCTAGAAACAAAGGAGGAGGTCTTCAAAGTACAGCAAGGGATAGAGTAACAAATGAGTTTCTCGGGTGCAGAGGATTCATCACGCATGTTCCACTTTGCCCCAATTTTGACCTCAACATTCAACATGAAAAGGACAGAATCTCCAACTAAAATACTCCACATGTCATCAACATTAAATACCAAGAATATCAGCTCAAGAAAACAACCAAAACAGTACCAAATTTGTCTTTAAATAACCGAACAAACCAGCCACAGCAAAGGACAAATCAACAAGAATACAACAACAATTTGAGCTCCGATTTTTGTAGATTACTAAGCTCATTTGAGCTGATATTTTGACTAATTAAACACCGCCTTCAAATTTCCACTTCAAACACCAAGTATTGGTTAGAAAATAACAAAGGAAATTTGATCATAAAACCATGTAAACAAAGATGTCAACAAAAACTACAGCAGAAATTCCAAAATTTAACCTCAGATTTTGACCAGATTTTGATCCGATTTGTGTACAACTTAAGCCCCTATGTTACATACATAAACAACTTTAATTAACTACTAAACAAACACAATTAATGCCCCTTGAAATCAGCCACAAATTTCATACAAATTCATCAAAAATTCATCCTTAAATTCGCATGAAATTTCTACATGAGAAAACAACAACATAATTCTATATTTTTCAAGTCCAAAACACCCTCCCATGTACCTAAATCTTAGCCTAACATTTATATACATATATAGGCTTAAGTTGGTTACAAAACCAACTCAAAATCCCCCAAACACAATCCAAAATTTCTCTCAAAACAGCTACTACGAATTTACCATACTCCTCATGCATGCTCACTTGATCAACCTTGTTTCAACACTTCAAAAATAAAGTGTATCTCTTGTTTATATCTTATAGCACTACCTAAACATCAATACTCATCAGCCACAATCAAAACCCCACTTTAACTAACCCAAACAACATCAAAAAGCAAGCTAAATAGTCTTGGTTCATCATAGATTCAAGTTAGAATCTAGACACAGCAAGGTAAGAAAATAAAATAAATATATATATGTTAGTTTAGCTAGATAAATTTCCTTATTTACTCATATTCTTACTATCCTATTTAGATCATCATTTCCATCAAGAATAAGGAGCTAATTTTAGCAACCAACCAAGGTAAGAATCATATTAATTCAACTGTTCATTTTGTTTTATCTCTAGAAATTGTCTTATAAATTTACCAAAATGGATCTAACAATATATTTATGTTATTTTGACTATTTAGTATATAAATACATCAAATTGAAGATTTTTAAGTATAGAAATTCAAATTCAAGAAAGGAAAAACCAAAACAACACTTAAACTACAACAAAACTAAGTTGAAATTTAGATAACTTATGTGCATCCCTAGGAAGATTGAATAAACTGTATGGATGTGTTTTATATAAGGCAAAAATGACCCCACCAATGGAAAGAAGACGAAAAATCCTATGAAATCGACTATTTATTTGTTAAAAACGGATAAGAAACGAATTAGATATTGCAAAAACAAAAGCGGAGTCAAGCTGCCAGATTTACACGAACAGAGCAGACTGTTCTTGTATTTTTCGCCCCTTGATAATCTTGATTAACAAAAACAACCTTATCAATGGATTATACTCGGAAAATACTATGAAAACGACTGTTTATTTGTCCAAAACGGGCTAGAAATGAGTTAGATATAATCGAAACAAGTTTTGACTATCATTATTAGGATTCACTTGAAACCTATGCATGTATTTCATAAATTTAAAAATTGTACAAGTCTTTTTTCTTGAAAATAATTCCACTACTAGAAAGTACTCTTCGAGTACTACCAAATCGACTACTTATACAGTGAAATCGGATTTAAAATGAATAAGGAATCGCAAGTAGAAATTCACTTAGTTTTCACTCTTAATAAACCAATATTAAGGTTACTACTATTTCTATTAATATAGTTTGATTATTATTACCATTATTATGACTGCTGTTTATAGTATTCCGTATTATTGATATTTTCATTAGAATTATCAATATTGTTATTTTATGTTAAGGCCACTATATTTATACTATCGTCAATTCTATTTTTGTCACTAATGGTATTATTTACTAACTGTTTGAAAATTGTTGTTATTATTATACTTGTATTTAATACTAATATTGATATTGATTTTTCAATACTAATATTACTGATAATATTATAGTATTAAACTTAGATTGTTTTGCAATAAAAATAAAATTAAAGTATAATAAGAATTTGATATATCTAAACTCCATAAATATACGATTTTGGTAAAATAATTTTTGAAAGGTATAGATATTAGAATATACCCTTAAATAAATAAAAATACCAATTTGAGAGACAGATAAAGTTGATGGGCAAAGAATTAATAAATAAAAATCTTCTACCAAAAACAGTAGGGCTTAAGGAAAAGACAAACACCTTAAACAAAAATATAGATAGCAATAAAAATCGAGAGAAGCAAAATGAAAACAAATAATAGATAAATATTATTTACTATAAGAGACTAAAACCTTAATAAAAACTATATCAAATACCGATACGAAATAGTTAGGCACCTATAAGGATTTGATTAAATCATTAAACAACACAATAATTAATATAACGGGTTTAGTCTAATATAAGACGATATAGATAAACGCCTTTAATTCTAGGAACACTTCTCTTATAAAAATAGTCCAATAATGAATCTCTGTTATTTCCTTTCATAGGAAAATAGATCAATTTCCGGATTATCAATAGCTTATACAACAATTTGGCGAGGACCATAGGTGAGTTACTTGACTTTATCACATTGTTTGTACTTGTAGTATAGTTACATTTAGAATAATATCTATTCAATTGATATGCATGCGAGAATGGGAATAATGCATGATGCGTGGTGTATGATTGAATGGAAAATTATCATAATATAAATGAAAATTCTATTGTATGATAAATGTTGTATGAAGCGTATTGATGATCGTCTGTAAATTGTATGGTCGCCTTAAACTGGATTGACAACTACTGGTACTATAAATGAAACGGACATACATTGCATGATTTGTATAAATTGCATTTAGAGATGTGGCAACCTATTATGTGTTAGCATTTCGGTTCTCTGGTAATGCTTGGTTTTTCTAGGCAAGAGGCTATTAGTTCTACACAAGATTACCTTTGTTCCGTCGGTTCCATGGGAACTAACCGGTAATGAGGGACGCTGCCCATGGTATCGCTGTGAAATGACTAATACTTAGTGGAGTTTTTAAGGCTTAAAACAGGAATTGAGTGTCTAAAGTGTAAAGAGATAGTTATAATGAAGATTATGGCATTCTTGTATACTTAGTTTCTCCTGGTAGGTGGGCCATAGCATCGAGTTCCTCCAAACTCGATGAAGAGGGCGTAAATCTTTATCCTGCTTTGGATTCTAGATCATCCAAGCTTATAATGTGCACATGATTGATTGTTGCATTACATATGATTGATAAATATACTTGTTTGTTATTGGTTGATGTGTGGTTTAGTTAGGTTATCTCACTGAGACCGTGGTTTACTCACCTCCCAACAGTTTTTGTGCAAGATTATTACTAGCTGGGATTGGGCTAGGAATGTGTGAAGAGAGCTTCTCCAACAAACACTATTGAAGATAGAGATATAGGATATGGTAAACTTAGAATGTAAAGTAGATAAATTTTGAATTTTGTATGTTGTAGTTTGAAACCCACTTTCACCATTTGGTAGAGGATACCGATTCTCTACGATCTAGGAAAATCGGATTCCATAGTTGAAATCCAGTATTACAATATATCATGTATATGATGAACATTGATAAATAAATAGAGTCTTGTACACTCTGACTTACAAGACGGCTCTCATGTTACGGGTGCACATGTGATATGATAGTTGTAAATCAATCCTACTAGGCCCGATGTTTGGAGTCATGACAATGTATATATATATTCAAAAGATTTTTCAATCATACAAATATCTATATTATTACTCAAGGATTTTTGGATAGAGGAAATTTTGAAAAGTTGTGTTTTGAGGACTTAGAATTTCGTAATGATTTTGTACTCTACCGTTTTTAAACCTAAATGGATTTTTATGAGAAAAATAACCTCATAAATAGATAAATTTTTTCAAGTAGGTAGAAAACGACATATAATATGCGAAATTCTGAGTTAAAATGACAAGTTATGACAATTTTAAATTGGAATTTCATTCTACGCAATTTTTTACGATCATAGTGAAATAAAATTAAAAAGTTTAAGTACAATATCTACGAAATACTCATCCTGGGTATTTCTTTTGTATAGGTGACGAGGAATATGAGATTTCCCTTCCTGAGCATTACTATGACTAATAAGATTGCGAAATGGATGAGCGAGTTTTTCCTCTTAATTTCATTACCTTGCTTGTGCTTGTAGAGTAGTGGTATTAGTATACTAAGAAAAGATAAAAATAGAAATGTATGGGGAATTCAAGGATAAATATGCATGACTGATTCTATGCTTATGTGATGAAATGAGAATTAAGAATATCGCCACTTCGAATTGTCTATTTAAGTATTTTACCTACCTACATGTATGATTTCTTATTGTTTGCTAAATTATTTGATCGCCCCTAAGAAACATTAATGAGGTTTGGCTTAAGAAAAATAAAGCGTTCACACATAGCATCTATCGAGTCACATTTCTTTCGGAAGGCTACTACTCCTACGCGTAGAGTTGGATGGGCTGTTACCGTACTGGGACATAGGCCATGGGCCACGGTCCTTTCTAGAGAATCTACATCCCTTGGAGAATGTGACCCTAAGTTCGGAGCCATGCCAACTAAATGCTTTGGGCAAGGGCCTAGAGACTAGCAATAGAAAGTCGAGAGGATCTTCATCAACAAGTCTCTAACCATCGATAAAGAGAGGTAAATTCCTTCTATATATCTTTTCCAGATAACTATATATATTTTTGAAGTTATGTGATTGTTTCATAGCATGTATAGCATATGTGTGAAAATTAAATAAACTTGTTTAATATCCCGATGCAAATGAAAAGGAATATCTCACTAAGCTAGTTGTAAGCTTACACCCCCATAGATTATTGTTGAAACAGGTATACCCATGGCTCTATTCGAAGATCATGACATTAAGGAAATCATTAATGAATTTTAAACTCTTATGGAAGCAATGGGAACATAGGATGAAGTCATTTTATAATTTCCTTACATGCAATGTATGTTATGCTAGTATTTTGGTGATTACTAAGAAATGTATTTTTATAGACTTGAAGAAAATAGTGGGGTATGCCCCTAAGATTTGTAATCAACCATGTTTATGTTTTATAATAAGTATTCTCCTTGCCTTGTTACTTAATCATTATCAATGTAAACTGCACTACTCCAATGCGTTCTCTTAGTTGTGATGTATACCTTGTACATGATGTTGAAGCCTTTGTGTGACTAAGGTAGTCATTCCTAGGCTTTGGTATTGTGTACGATAAACTGCTACGTTTAGGATACCTCTTGGGACGTGATAGTTTAAGATGGTATTAGAACAACAATGTTTTGGGAATTAGGAGAAAGGATACTAGGAGATTAAACTTGACCATTGAAATAAAGAGATAAATATTAAATGACCCTTAAGTTAGCTAGAGTGCTAGCCTTAACTTCTACTACCCATAAGATTTGATTTCAAATGTTATAAGAATAGAATTTTACTTGGGAAATTATAAGAAAAAGACGAGAAATACTTATACAAGAATTGGAGGATATTTAGGAAGATATAAACAATGAACGGAAATATCTACCCTAGAATGTTGATCCTGAACTTGAGGAAAGTAGAGATAATTGGAGCATGATCTTAGAAAAAACGATGTGGGGAAAAACCAGAAGGAAATAAGAATCTAAAATAAGGAATGGATAGAATAAATTTGTTCAAATAACCCCTTGAGGTTTAGTTCTTAGTAACTCTTAGCTGAGGAACTGTAAGGCTGCTAGGTGAATAATACCAATTAAGTGCCTACGCCCTCCTTCTAATCGAACGAATAAAAGCATGTAACGCCTCCTTTTCTTTAAAAGCAAATAACATGTGCATAAAAAACCTGAATTAAAAAAAAAAAAAGGAATGTCTAATACGACCGTTTCGTTTATTCTAGGAAGCTACCCGAGGAGACTAGGCCACGAATAGACATCCCTTCCAAGGAATCGCAAGAACAAAAAGCACCCCTACCGCAAGATCAAACTCAAAAAATTCTAACCTTCCTAAGACATCTGAAAGATATGCTAGAACAATTCTTACAACAAGTACCCACGACTTTTGCACCCGCTCTAGTTATGAGATCTCAACTTAAAATAACACCAATATTATAAGCGCCTTCCTTCACGACTAATCAAGAACCCAAGAGTAAGAGGCATAAACGACTCGAACCTTTTAAGAAGAAAGATCCCATAGCTCATGAAGTCAAATGGTGGAAGTGTAAAGGAGGATTTTTCCCCAAAAGTTGCTCGCGATTGCAAAAGAAATGTTATGGAAACCCTAATAAGAAAATTCGTGATTATCCCAAAAAGATTGGTACTACTTGCTTTTGTTACACTAAGGAAGGACTTGGTGCCAACAATTGTCCGACGACACTAAGGGAATGTTATGTATGTAGATACCCCACTCACTAAACCAGAAATTGCCCCAAAAATGCCATAGTAACATGCCACATGTGCAAAGAGTGGAATCGCTATGTATGTGAGTGCCTAAAGTCTCAAGGTCTATGGGTCGACCCCATCTCATTCCCTAAAGGAGATAACCCATCCAAGAAAGAATATGGAAATTGTTCTAGAGATCTTACAACAGTACCCCACCATACGGGAAAGGAAGAAGCCCCTAATGAGGAAGACAAGGAATCAATAGGCTCAACATGTCAAGGAGATATTCCTACCCTGTGCAGTGCAATTCGAAGTAGGGACAGAAGCTAGATCTTTCGTAAAGCCTCTAAAAGTATTGTTAGGAGTAACGCTTTTGTTAAGAGATCAATGATGTTGTAAACATTGTCTAAGTAATGCTTTGTAAACTAAGATGAAATTGTAATCATGTTTTGCATCCTTTCTTTGAACTTTTGAAAATGAAGGATCCAAGCCTTCCTCTTGTTTTTATGTATTTGCTTTAATAGTATGTATTTCCTTCTATTACTATGATTTCTACAATTTTTCAATATTTCTTTTATATGTACGCATTTCTATATATAAACATCTTTCTTTAAGTCTTTATGAATGCTTAAAACTTAATAAAAATTCGAAAGTTTCACGCCGGACTTAATAAAACTGTAGAGTAAATAAGAGATGCACCGTACACTACGAGAACTAGAAATACCCCTTATAGAACCTGAGAACCAGGAAAGACCTCAACAACTAAACCAACCAAGAGAAGTCCCAGTTAATATTGAACAACTCGCCGACTTGATAAGAGATTTCATGCAACAAGCTCATACTATACCAGCACTTGTACCAGCTACACATGTGCAAGAAGCGGCACCAGAGGTTCCAACACCACCTATTGCAATAGCACCAACTAAACCACTATCACCAATACCCTATCAAAGTATGTTACCTGATTTCATAAAGTTCAATCGATATTTCGATGGAGATTTTGGAAAAACGGATGAAGATGAGGATTGGTTAGCATAAATAAAGCAATCTTTCAGCGCTTTCGAAGTACCGCATCACCTTAAGCTTGTTTTTGGTACTTATATGGTGACAATCAATGCAAGGATATGGTAGGAATCCAGAAGTAGAGAGCTACTACCGCCAATCACATGGGAGATATTTCGGCACGAATTCTTAGAGAACTTTTTCCTCGGAAGCTTAAGGGTCTAATATCGTTTGGATTTCTTACGTATCTCTCAAGGAGGCCATAGTCTCGAGCAATATGAAGCAGAGTTTAGCAAGTTGTTCCAATATGCCCCTAAATCATATAAGCATAGTGAGGAACCCAAGAGACAAGTATTCTTAGGAGGATTAGACGAAGACCTTCGTATCAAGTTGGAAAGTTCTAAGAAAAGGAGAATGAAAGAAGGGAACGTTATGATATTTGAGGAAGAACCTTGTAAACCCCCAAAAATTTTCATATTCTTAGAAAATAATCCTAGAAGTCTAAGTATCAAAATTTAAATCCCGAAAATCGACCCAAGATAAAAAACCAAATTCTAGACCGAGTCAAAACACTGGAAATGAAACCTAAAATTCGAATCAAGTTAAAACTTAATTCCAAATAAGATAAAAACAAGCTTTCTGAATCTTGAGAAAACGAGAACCCTTGAAACAAAATATAAAGTCCAACTACCGGTATAATCAACGTCCATACGCCAATTAAATCATCTACCCAATTCTTAAAACGCGAATCAAAACGATGGATCCGAATACCGCTTAACGACAAAATGATAAAATCTTAAATCCTTCAGTAAAATTTTAGAATCACAATTTTCAATTTTTACCAAAAGTCAAACTGAGTCAACACATAACCCTAGACTCGGTTAAACGATCCCGAAAGCTAAAAACTATTAAATAATCACAAATAAAATAAGATAAATCATAAATATCGAGCTAAAAATATAAAACGATCAAAACTCGAAAATTATACGATCTTTCGAATATCTCGACGAAACCAGAAGTCAAACCAGAACCCTAAAGTCAACAAAGCCTATAACGAACCCTAGTGTTTAAGATCCGACAATCCCGCGTTTTCAAACCCTAAGAAATGAAATTAAGCCAATAGCTTAAAATAGTCCGTAATAATATAGGGTAATATAAAAATATCAGATTCGCAAATTTCGAGTGTCCTTCGAACTCAAACGGGATCAGTGCTCGAAAAGCGTGTTCCGGAGCTCGGAATATTAAAAATATTTCGTTTATACCAATAGACTCGTAAAAATACAAGGATTCTAAAAATATCAGTTTTAGAATTTTTCGGTAGCTAAAAATTACAGATATCGCCTTATTACGCGTATTTTTATTACTACTGGTACTTTAATTGTCTAGTCTACTATTCATAGTACTTTTCTACTATTCATTACTATTTCACTATCTCTACTTTTTCTTACACCTACATATCTATTTCTTACGTTTTATATTTCCAATACACTTTATCAAATCATACCTTACATATTAATTATTCTTACAAAATTCACTCAAAAATCAACTCACTCCTTTCTTACACACTATGGCCGGTGCCCCCCCTCTCTCTTCCAACGATTTATTTTTCTTTTTCAAATTATTTTATTACATCTAAAATTCACTCTAAAAATCCAATAAATACCCCCTTCCTCTTTTATTCTTTCACACAATTCATTCTACTACCAAAACTCTTTCAAATTCACTACACAAACTCTCTCCATAGGCTTTTCCTCTACCAAAACTCTCTTTCACCAAATACTCACAAGAATTTCCCTTTATACAATACAACTACCATTTCTCCATAACCATATAACCATACATTCACTACCATCTTTATACCACAAAAAATGCCTTAGGTAAAAATTTCTTTCAACCATTTATTTATCCATGTCATGTAACTTAGCATGACTATGATGTTGTTTTGAAACTCATATGAGTAGTGAAAGCAACAACATGTTCATGTTTTGTTCTTGTATATAAGCTTTCTATTTTATTATGTTGTTATTATTATTGTTATTATTTGCTTCTAATCTAACTTATATATATAGTATTATGTATATTATGTATATTTATTTATTTAGAGCATATAAGCTCATTTGTTATTTATTTACTTTCAAGTTATGCAATTTATTTATTTCATGTTATTATTAAGACTAGTCTTTCTAGTTTTAGACTTGTCCATATCAAGTCAAAACAATCTTTTGTTTATTTTCTTTAATCTTTCGGGACTAGTCCATTCTTAGTCATGGGATGTCTTGATAAAGCTAAGGCTCCAATACTTGACTGAGATACCTTGATGAAGCTAAGGTTCCCAATACTTGATATTTTATTTTCTTGCTCATTATTTATTTCTAGTATTTTCTTATTATTTTATATGCTCATGATACTTGCATCTACATAAAGTTAATGTCTCAACTAATCTAAAAATAGAATTTCATTTTATTAAAGGAACTCAAAACTAGATTTTCGATTATGTAATTTATCAAAAAAATCATGGAGTTATTATCAACAACATAAAAATAGAGTTTTCTCAACGTTTTCTTAAATAACAAAGACAGATTACCAAGGAAACATAAGAAGTAAATATTTTCTTTGTATATTATGTTAACCTAAGCTTTAGTAAAATAATTTATTAATATTAAATGTTTTTACAAAAAGCTTAAGATTTAAACTCTTTTAAACTTCATAATAAAACTAAGAAAACAAACTAGTTTTCAAAGTTAAGATAAAAATCAACTCATAGAGTTATGAACCCACTTAGGAAAAGTAATGATTTTTAAATTTCTAAAAAGAAGGAACTCATTTTCAAAAGAATATAAATAAAGTAAGATTAACAAAAATGAACTTTATCAATAAAGATGATTCTTTTCAAAAGAAATAAAAGAACAAGTTTTAGAAAGCAAAAACTTATATGTTAGAATAGATATAAGAAGACAAGATTCATTTTCTAAAACTATCTTAAATACAAAATTATAAAAAGGTTTTCAACAACCTAAAATATACTTTTTGATAAAATTGATCTTTTATCACTAGAGGTGAAATTTATGAAAGACTAAGGTTCAAGGAAAATTTACTTGTTTTGGAAAAAGGAATGAAGGAAATACAATAAGAATATACTCATTTATAATGAAAATATAAAGTTTCTTCCAAATACTTGAAAAGAAATTTATCACTAGATTTCACCTTGCTTGTGCTTGTAAAGTAGTAACATTAATATACTAAGAAAGATAAAAATGGATATATATTTGGGGAATTCGGGATTATGTGTATATATGTGATTCTATATTTATGCGTAAAATAAGAGTTAAGAATATCGTAACTTCAAACTGCTTGTTTAAATAATTTTGTGTATTTACTTGTATGACTGCTTATTGATTGTTAAATTGATTGATCGCCTCCTAATAATAAAGTTTGGCTTAAGAAAAATAAAACGCTCACGCATAGCATCCATCGAGTCACATTTTTTCGGAAGGCTACTACTCATACACGTAGAGTTGGATTGGCTGTGATCGTGCGGTGCCACGAGCCATGTTCCTTCCTGGAGAATCCAAATCGCTCGGGGAAAGCGACTCTAGGTTCGGAGCGGAGCCAACCGAACACTGTAGGTGAGGACCTGGGGACTAGCAGTAGAAGGTCGAAGACCTTCAACCTCGATTCCCTAACCTTTGATACAGAGGGGTAAATCCGTTCTATATATGGTTTTCGGATAACTATATATATTTGCGTAATCATGTGGTTGTTGCATTGTATGCATAGCATATGCGTGAAAATCTAAATGAACTTGTTTGATTATATGGTACGAATGAAAAGGAATATCTCACTAAGCTAGTTGTAGCTTATACCCCTATAGATTTTGTTGAAACAGGTATACCTGTGGCTTAATTTAAGGATCATGACATTAAGGAAGTCATGGAAGGATGATTAAGCTTCTATGAAGGAAATGGAATCATAAGATGAAGTAATTTTGTAAGGTTCTTTATATGTAATGACCTATATGATTAGTGATGTATATTTATTTGAAGATAATAGAGGGATATGCCCCTGAGAATTGAAATGTAATATGTATACTTTATAATAAGTATTCTCTTTGCCTTGTTACTTATTTATTATCAATGAAAATTGCGCTACTTCGATGCATTCCCTTGGTTGTGATGTACGCCTTGTACATGATATGGAAGCTTTTGCATGACTAAGGTAGTCATTCCTGAGCTTTAGTATTGTGTACGGTGGACTGCCACATTTAAGGTACCCCTCAGGGCGTGACAAACCTAAAAGTGGACTCAGGTTAAGCCTAAAAGTCAAAGAGTTCCAACCCCCAGCCAATCCAAGCAAAAAGAAGGATAAAAATACACCAGATATCCAATGTTGGAAATGTAAAGGAGAACATCATCCAAGACAATATCCCAAGCTACAACACAAGTGTTACTACTGCGGAAGTCCGAACCACAGGGTCCAAAGTTGTCCAAAGAAAACAAGTACTGTCTGCCTCAGCTGTAAGAAACTAGGACATATTGCTAAAAGGTGCCTTAAAAAGGAAGGCACGGATAGCATTAAGAATGGAAATGACAATAGGAGTGAGAGATACTCGGTGATACCCCCAAGGAATACATATATACAACCTACAAGGACAATGTGTTTACAAGGAAGCCAGCCACAAGGAAATAGAATTCGTTACCCTGGAAGAGAATGATAGTCATGGATGCGATTCAGTATCAGGTTAGCATCGTACCCTTAGATGCCAAAATGTCTTTTGCACTGCTAAACTAAACAAACAGTTTGTTAGTAATGACATTAGAATAAATAACCATCATAACCTAATATAGAATGGATAGATATAAGATCGATAAAAATTTAGCACATATCAAACTTAGAAATCAAATCAAAAGCCATTCACCTTGTCAACACTGAAAACACCCAAAACAAAGTACACTGAAAGCTTAAATACTTGTAATTATCGCCTAACAGCTAGAACCATTGATAATAAAATCTCAACATACAATTCCCAAAAATTTTCCCGAAATCAATAACATAATGAAACATCTTGATCTCAAATCTTGTCAAAATAATCACGTAAATAATAAAAACATCAATATCCTTAATAATGAAAGGAGTATGAACATTGCATATTTTATATGCACAAGCTCATATATATACTCACATAAGGATGGAAAAGTGAATTCATAACCTTCTATTATTGTATTGATGTGCCAGTGTTGTGTCATAATGAGTCATCGTTGGCCTAGAGGTGAGTCGAGTCGAGTCAAGTGTCAATAATCTATCGTCTTGATTGAATTTGAGACTCTTCAAAAGGTTGAGTAAAGTGAAGATTGAAATCGCTAAACCAAATCTTATTGATTTATATATGTTATACTGCATAAGAATATAGAAAACATGGAACAAATGAAATGTTAAAAATTCTCAAAATCGCCAAGTTAAGAATAAACAAAAATATAGCTTATGGTGAAAGGAGAAATACTAAGATGGCAATAACTCCCAAACCTTTTCATGGAAATGAAACTAAAGGAAGATATCAAATAAATGGGGGCAAAGAAATAATGCAATGTAATCGTAATACCTGTCACAAATAAACTTAACAAATAAAAGTACGATGAATTCCATTTGTCGAGAATGCTAATGAAATATGACATAAGCTTTCTCACATACGTGTGACAAGTTTTGAGGACAAAACTTTCTTCGGGGGAGGGGGGATGGGGTTGGTTGTAAACCCCTAATTTTTTCATAATTCTTAGAAAATAATTTGATAATTAAATACCAACACCAAGACCCTAAAAAACCAACACAAGTTAAAACCGAATTCTAAATAAAATCAAATACGAATATCTTAACCATGAGAAAAAGAGAACCCTCAAAACAAATGGAAAATCTAACAATCGTTTGATTCAACATCTGTACGCCAACCAAATCATCTATCCGATCCCTAACACGTAAATCAAAATGATATATCCAAATAACACTCGATGACAAAATACTAAAACCTTAAATCCTTCGAGAATTGTAGAATAAAAATTTTCAGTTACCACTAAAAGTCAAATAGAGTTAACCCATAACCCTTGACTCGATTAAACAATCCTAGGAACGAAAAAAATATTAAATAAATCATAAAAAATAAAATAAAACGTAAATTTTGAACCAAAAATATAACATGGTCAAAACCTCCAAAATTTTATGATCTTATGAATAAATCGAAAAGCCATAAGTCAAACCGGAACTCAAAAAGTCAACAAACTCTAGTGTTTAGATCCGGCAATCCTACGCTCTTAAACCCTAAGCAACATAATTGAGATAATTATGGATAATAGTTCGTAATAATATAAGAAAACTAAAAAATATCATATTCGTTAAATTTTAGTGTGTTTCGAACCCAAATGGGATCAGTTCTCGAAAAGAGTGTCCCGTGGCTCGGAATAGTAAAAATATTCTGATGACACTGTTAGATTCGTAATAATACAAGGATTTCAAAAATATCAGTTTTATAATTTTTCGGTAGTTGAAAATATCATATATGGCATTTTTATGCTATTTTCTTTACCACTGGTATTTTAATATTCTAGTCTACTATTCACAGTACTATTTTTACTATTCATTACTATTTCACTATCTCTACTTTTTTTTAGAACCTACTCTTACACTCTACCATACCTATCTCTTACAATTCCCCTTTCCTATACAACTTTATTCACATCACACCTTACACATTATTATTTTTCAATAACGAAAATACAAAACAAAACAAAACTCTCCCACTCTCTCTCTTGATTTACGCAACCCCAACCCAACCCCCCCAGCACCCCCACAACCCCACCCCCCCCCCCTAAAAATACCACATCTCCCTCCACTTCTTTCATATTTCTCATTTTTCCTATAAAAACTCTACCAAATTCTCTCCAAATTTCTCTTCCAAACTCTCTTGTCTCTCCACAAAACTACTATTCATATATTACTACAATTACATTTCTTTTTCTTCAACAAATACATAAATCTTAGGTAAAATTTATAATATTTATCCTCCATGTCATGTAACTTAACATGATCATAATGTATGTTTCCTAAACTTATAACGTTATGGAAGCAACAATATGTTTATGTTTTGTTTTTGTTCATGCTTGAACTCCCATTATATTATTGGTATTATGTTGTTATATTGCTATTGCTCTAATCTAACTTTATATATATTATTATGTATATGTATATTTATATTTCTTAGAGCCTAAATTATTCACTAATATGCTCTTATTATTATTGCTCTTATTATGATTTTTCCTTTGTTTATTTTCTTTTCCTTTTGAGACTAGTCTAATCTGAGTCCTAGGAAGCCTTGATAAAGTTAAGGTTCCTAATACTTGAACTTATTATTTTGCTTATTATTGCTTCTTATATTTTTCCTATTAATGCATGATCATATTGATTCTTGCCTCAACAAAAATGAAGAGAAGATTTTATTTAATAAGGAAAAAGGAGACTAAGCTCTCTTTAAAATAATTTTGTCACTTAATAAAGATTTTTCCATCAAAGATTTGGAAATCGTTTTTAATAAATTCATTGCAAAAACTTAGATAAGCTTATCATGCATTTTCGAAAGTATCAACAAAGAGGGTTTCTTCAAAAAGTAACTAAGTAAAAAAACTTTCTCTGTTCAAAATAAGTAACACAAGATTTATTAAAACTCTAATGTGACAATTCTTTGTTATGTAAATTTTCATAAAAAACAATTATAGGGTTTTCACCAACTTCATAATTAAAACCAGGAACCAAACAATCTTTCTAAGTCAAGTTTAAGATTACTCATTAAGTTAAAATCCACTTAAAAGTAAAATCGGTATACAACTTTAGGAACTAAGTTTCAAGAAGCAAATCCATTTTTTATGGAATTAAGGAAATACAAATAATACTTATAGTGACTAGATACTCACTTGTAAATGACTAAAGATTTTCAAATCAAGGTCCATGTATGGAAAAATTATGAATTAATAAAGAAATATTGTAAGCATGAAGGTTTATAATAAGTCACTCACTAATTTTTCTCAAATACTAAAACTTGAAACATCTTTTATATAACTCAGAATTATTTTCCTCATAACCACGTAAAGATTCATATTTTGGAAAATAATTAATTAAAAGAGTTTAGTATTAAAATAAAACATTAATGGCTCAAAATAATTATGAAATCATAATTTTCTTTAATTAAGTTTCACACTTACGAAATGTAAAAATTAGAATTTTTTTTAAAGAGTCAAACTTAGAAAATTCCTATAAAAAATTACATTTGGGTTTTTCTATCACAAATAGGTAAAATCATGTTTTATAAAAATAAATTGTTGAATAAGAATTTGTGAACAAATATAAAACCTTTAAGGATTTCAAAAGTATATTGAATTATGACTTCCTTGTTGCTAAGCAGCAAACTTACAAAATAACAAATTAATCATAAGTCAAAGAATGACCCTTCACAAAATCTATCATTCACAAAATTGTATACAAACTTTATTTTGAGGCGACATCACTAAAATCATGTATACAATATGAGTCTATATATATATATATGTATATATATTCAAACAATTTTTCAATCATGTAGATATCTATATTTTCACTTAAAGATTTTTGGATGGAGAAAATTTTGAAAAGTTGTGTTTTGAGGACTTAGAATTTCATAATGATTATGTACCCCACCGTTTCAAAACCCAAGTGGCTTTTTATGAGAAAAATAATCTTATAAATAGATAGATCTTTTTTAGTAGAAAGAAAACGATATATAATATGTGAAATTCTGAGTTAAAATGAGAAAGTTATGACTATTTTAAATTGAAATTTCATTCTACACAATTTTGTGACAAACATAGTGAAATAGAATTAGAAAGTTTAAGTAGAACTTCTGTCAAATACGTATCTTGAGTATTGCTTTTGTCTAGGTGATGAGGAATACGAAATTTCCCTTCCTGAGGATTACTACGACTAAGAAGATTATGAAATGGAAGAGTGTGTTTTTCCTCTTAATTTCGTTACCTTACTTGTGCTTATACGGTAGTGATATTAGTATACTAAGAAAAGATAAAAATAGACATGTATGGAGAATTCAAGGATATATATGTATGTGTGATTCTATGCTTATGTGATGAAATGATAATTAAGAATATCGCAACTTCGAATTGTCTGTTTTAGTATTTTGCCTACCTACATGTATGATTGCTTATTGTTTTTTAAATTATTTGATCGCTCCTAAGAAACCTTAATAAGGTTTGGCTTAAGAAAAATAAAGCGTTCACGCATAGTGTCATGGGATGAGAGTTTCACCCCTTAAAAATTTCTATGCGGCGTCCGACCATCCCTCATATCATGGTTTGTTGCTAATCTGGATGGCGAGTTAGCCTTATCTTCCCTAACTTCCCAGGTTTGTTCCAAGCCCCATATTCTCTTAAGGAACGCCCTCTTGGCTTTGCTACGATCCCTCATATATCTAGGAGGTTCAACTATATCAACTGGTTTTGACCTGCCTTGATCTCATCAGGAGAGCAGTATCAACTTCTAACTAGTTTGTCCACGAGAGCCTAGATTCGCCTTCAGAGATAACTCATACCACGAACAAACCTTTTGCTGATGCCACTCATAACTCAATATGCTCAAGTTAAACGCTCCCATAAAGTTCTCAACTCTCGGACTGTGACACTCTCCCCTACTTAAATTCATGATGTCCTCATCATGAGGTAAATTTGATGCAACCACTACCCACTCATAAGCTCTCACCCCTTCTCCACACCCATTGTCAATACACTCAAGATCATCTCCCAAGAATTTAGGCTTCCATAGGCTTCCTTTCGCCCCCACCCATTCATCTATCCTTCGAGATTGCCTCTTGTTGAGTTGCCCAATGATAGGGTTTGAGCATAAGCTCTTGCTTCACCCTCAACTCACGACACAGCAATTCTCAAGCAAAGATGTCCTCACTCTGGTGGTCGTTTCGCTTGAGCTTCATCCACATGAGCTAAATTGACAACAAGATTAGGGAAAATCCTTGTCTCCATGACTCGTAACACAGCTGCCCTCTAGCAACAATGTCCTATCTCTAGTGGTCGTTCCTCTTGAGTTTTGCCCACATGAATTGCATCCATAACTAGAATTACCTAATTGTTAAGAACTCTGGGTAGCATCTAAGTGGTTTGATGGGGCTAGGAACTACTACTCTAATGCCATTTGTCACGGGACAAGAGTTTCACCTCTCAAAGAATTCCCGTGCGGTGTTCAACCATCCCTCATATCATCGTTTGCTGCTAATCTGGATGGCGAACCAGCCTTATCTTTCATGACTTCTCAGGTTTGTTCCGAGCCCTACATTCTCTTAAGGAGCACCCTACTGGCTTTGCTACGATCCCCCCATATATCTAAGAGATTCAACTATATCAGCTGGTTTCAGCCTGCCTTGGCCTCATCAAGAGAGCAATATCAACTCCCAATCAGTTTGTCCATGGGAAGCTAGACCCGCCTTTAGAGATAACCCACACCATGAACAAACCTTCTGTTGATGCCACTCATAACTCAATTTGCTCGACTTAAACACCCTCATAAAATCCTCAACTCTCAAACCATAACATATATCATCCATCGAGTTACATTTCTTTCAGAATGTTGCCACTCCTACGCATAGAGTTGGACGGGATGTTAGCATGCTGGAACATAGGCCATGCTCCTTCCTAGAGAATCCACATCCCTCGAGGAGTGCGACTTAGGTTCGAAGCCATGCTAACAGATCGCTTTGGGCGAGGGCTTAGGGACTAGCAGTAGAAGGTCGAGAGGATCTTCATCAATAAGTCTCTAACCATCGATATAGAGAGATAAACCCGTTCTATATATGTTTTCCAGATAACTATATATATTTTTGTAATTATGTGATTATTTCATAGCATGTATAGCACATGTGTGAAAATTAAATAAACTTGTTTAATATCACAGTGCAAATGAAAGGGAATATCTCATTAAACTAGTTGTAAGCTTACACCCCCATAGATCATTGTTAAAACAGATATACCCGTGGCTCTACTCAAAGATCATGACATTAAGAAAATCATTGATGGATTTTAAACTCTTATGGAAGCTATGGGAACATAGGATTAAGTCATTTTATAATTTCCTTATATGCAATATATGCTATGTTATTATTTTAGTGATTACTAAGAAATGTATTTTTATAGACTTGAAGACAATAGCGGGGTATGCCCCTAAGATTTGTAATCAACCATGTTTACGTTTTGTAATAAGTATTCTCCTTGTCTTGTTACTTAGTCATTATCAATGTAAATTGCACTACTCCGATGCGTTCCCTTGGTTGTGATGTATACCTTGTACATGATGTCAAAGCCTTTGTGTGACTAAGGTAGTCATTCCTAGGCTTTAGTATTGTGTACAGTGGACTACTACGTTTAAGATACCCCTCGGGGTGTGACATTTTCAATAAGAAAGATGATAAATGGAGGCAAGATTTATGACAGCCTTTGCCAATAAGTTTAACTAATGTTCTTGAAATATATCATGTAGATGTGGAAAAAGTGCACCAAATTTGCACAATAAAAGTTAGGAATTATAGAGACATCGACCTAATTATATTATAGTTGGAAGATATATTTATGTAAATAGTAGAGGAAATTTAGACGTAAGTGGATATGGCATAAGGAATCAGTAATTGAGCAGAAAACATCTTAAATGCTGATGAGCAGTTAGAAAAACGAATAAATGGAATATCTTATTAAGCACGTTGTAAGCTTATACCCCTATAGATCCTTGTTGAAACAGATATACTTTTGTCTCTATTCGAGGATTGAGACATTAAGGAAATCATTGGTGCATTTCTTAGCTTTTATGGAAGAATTGGGAGCATAAAATAAAGTTCATTTTGAGAATTTCTTTATGAGTAATATATGATATATTAATATTAGAGATCACTAGGAAATGTATATATGCAGACTTGAAGAAATTAGTAGGGTATGCTCCTAAGAATTACAATTGACCTTATTTATGTTTAATGATAGGTATTTCTCTTGTCTTGTTACTTAATTATTATCAATGTAAATTGCGCTACTCCGATTTGCTCTCTTGGTTGTGATGTACGCCTTGTGCATGATATAGAAGCCTTTGCATGATTAAAGTAGTTATTTCTAGGCTTTAATAACATATACAATAGACTGCAACGTTTAAGGTATCCATCAAGGTGTGACAATTGCAATTCCCACCAAGAGAAGGAACATGCTGCAAGTTGCAATACATGCTTGTCCCACATGGTAAATTCTTTAAAACATTGTCCTATATATAATGCTAAAATGAACAGCAAGCTATTGAGTGGTTAGTAGTCATATAGTGTGGGCTTGGTGTAAACATTTAGTTTTATGGGCTTAAATGATCAATCCGATTAGATTTAATTAGAAGTGTTCTATTTTGAATAAAAAAAGTTAATGACAATAATTATTATTAACATAAGAAAGAAAAAAAATATAAGATAAAAAAAGAAAATAAGATAATAATATTAATGGAGTAGACACATGTTAAACTTTGATTAGTTGGAAGTGCCACATCAACGAATGGTGTTAATGGAGTTAGCTCAATTAGATTAGGTAATAAATTGACTAATTAAAAATTTAAGCTCTAATTGATATTTAAGTAAAATTCAGATAGCATTCATAACATTAGCCACAGACTACACACTATTTCCTTTATTTCCTTCCCAAATAATGCATGTCTACCATTGACAAACCGTACCGAATCTGTGGACACCCATAATTATATCCTTTGGTTCGTCTAATCATTCTTGATTCTTTTTATATATATAAATATATATACATTGAAAAAATCATAATGTTTTGTAAAGTAAACTAATAAAATCAATTAAAAAAATAATCAATAAAACAATCTAAAACTTAATATCTTAATAAATTTTATAAAATATTAATTCGTGATTTGACACATTTTATAAAACTTTGATTTCTCTTTTTAATCATATGATATGATACTTTAAATGAATCTACTATAAATTTTGATACATTCAAAATATTGATACTTTATGTATAATTTATCCCTAAAAAAAAAAAAAAATACATAACGGCTTATCAAGAAAAAGGGGTCGGTCACTATCAAAATTCACATCAACTGGTCATTTTGCTCTATAATAGTACGAATGGTGCTGAATTACTGAATCTGCATACAACCAGGATTGCATTTTCGGTATATGGACTATCCAATCTCTCTTGATTCTTATTGACTAATCACAATATATACAAATATATATAAGAACGAAGAAAATCTTGATTTCCAGAATTTTCTTATTGATTTTGTATAACTTTAGAATAAGTTGGAAAAACGAGGATTATAATTCATTTTATGCTTTAATGAATAAACAATTACATTTTAACAGATGCAGAAAAGGCAAAAGGTCGTCTAATTACTCATGCATGCTAGCCGGAGAATTGGAAGATTGGTCTGTTTGGTTAGCTTTTCTTGGCAAATGTAGATTTTTTTTTAACTTTTTTTTGTTGAATTATTATCAAGAAATAGATACAGATAAAAAAAAAGTGGATAGTTCTCATAAAAAATGAAATATATCAAATGTAGATACAAATCAGATAGATTTGCACAAATTATTACGATACAAATACAGATATAAATACAAATAAAAAATAATCGATCCAAACAGATAATTCTCCTCAGATAAAACTACTTGATAATGAGTTCGGCTGTTTCAGCAGCATATGGTATCTGAAAATGATCAGTGAAGCCATAATGAACCAAGAGAAGCCAAATATGAGTCAGTAGCTCTCCTCCGCGCGTCAGTTGCTGAGCGTGATAACTTGTCTTGCATTTCGAGGCTGCTAATACTAGCATTGCAATCCATGTCTCGCCAACGATCAACCATCTGAGTTCTCGATCGACCTTCATCAACTGGGATGCGAGCTGACAACCATACACCATCACAAACTTGCTCTTTTCCATTGATTGCACTGGATCGTGTTGGCTGTTCGCTTGCTCAAGCAGCAGATCACACGCATCGGTTGTGCTCAATATCGGCTTGTGCTTCTCGAAGAAAGCGGTCATCTCTGCATACATGTCACGGAACTTGATACGTCCTATTCCGGCTGGCAGCATGTATGGATACATTACCAAAAGATACAGCATGTATCGAGACAGATCTAAGCACAGTCTTTCCCAATTACATTTATCTGCTTCCACTCTGCCTTCTTCATCGCCCCGTTTGCATATGTGAGTAGCAATATGCCATACCAGGACGCACATATCGAATTCAAATTCCGTCGACCATTTGAAGCTCTCGAGCTGTTTCACTCGTTGCGCATCCATCCCCCACTTCTCGGCCCAAAAAGATTGGAGATCCTTGTACATTCTCGACATCCCATCAATGTGCACATACAAGGTATATTTCAAGTTGTCGCTGAAGTCCCGACTGTGCATGTAGAACGATTTCTCCACTTTGTCATCCATACCTAGGAATCCTAGGATCTTGTGGAAACGAAGGTGCTTCTCTTTAAGCGAATAGCTTAGCAGGCTGAATTGGCCAATCTTGTTTGACCATCGTCGTCGTTTATCAAGCGGCTGTATCCAATTGATGATGCCTAAGATGAGCAACTGCTTACGCTTAATTAGCCAATTGGTGACTTCATCGGAGAAGAGATGGACCAGCAATGCATACAGCTCCAAGGAGAAAGCTATTCCCAACAGTACGAAAGTTATGTATTGGTCAATCTTATCGTAAGAAGCCCTGTTGTTTAAGACAGCGAAGACAAGGAAGCCGATGCCAGTGAGGGATAAGCTAACGACCCGACTTGCAATTCCCCATGGGGTCTGCAACACCATCGCCTTTGTAAAGAGTAAATCGTAAATTAATCCCATTTCTATAGCGGTGACATGAATCCACGACGGAAAATGAATGCCCTGGAATATAGACCTGCCGGAATCGCGATCGTCTAAGCTGAGCAGCAGATCATTAAATGCTGGTCGGGAGATATCGATCAGGCCACTTGCGAGGATTATCTGCCCCTGCCTGCGCTTGTAGAGCTCCACAGGGGAGTTCGCATCCAGGTCTACCCAATCCGCGTCTACCTCATGATTCCACACTTCCTGTTTCTCGATCACTTGATGTGGTACCACGAAATATCCTTCGGCTTCCTTGAGTTTTTGCTCCTCCACTATTTTTGAATTCTTCGGGTGTCGCTCAGGTGTTGCGTTTCTGAATTGTTCGCTGCTTGCAGCCCAAAGGACCCAAACCCGCTCGCCATACTTGATCAGGCCACAGATCAGGATGACCATATAGAGCCAAGAAAGATAAGAACCAGTCCATGACAGGAACAAGATATAAAGGGTCGCCACTGTCTGGTTAACCAGTGCGAGACAGTGTCTAAGCCAGAGCTCATTATCTTCCAGGGAATTCGCTGTGATGGTATCTGGACCGCCTAAGTGCATCAGCAGAAACGGCGCCCAAAAGCCCCTGAGCTCGGCCGTGGGGTTAATGCTGCCCCTTTTAACC
Organism: Combretum micranthum; assembly: GCA_024138025.1. Lineage (NCBI taxonomy): Eukaryota > Viridiplantae > Streptophyta > Magnoliopsida > Myrtales > Combretaceae > Combretum > Combretum micranthum. Next base: position 2,045,376 of record JAMXBD010000061.1, on the reverse strand, counting down.
CCCAATTTTTGGAGTTCACCTGGCATAATGCCAAGGGCATATATAGCTACTGCATCGGCTGACAAGTAAGCTGACCAAACCACGATCCTGATCCAATAATGATGTATTTTTTTCCGGCGATTACCAAGAATGATCAGTATCACTTGAATGATGAGGCTCAACGAGACTAGGACCCTCAGCTCCCAGTTATCTATCATTTTCTTCAACCTTGGATAAAGGGTCTGCCTCATCTTCCTCTTCCTTGCAAGTGCCAAACCGGTAACAACTGCAATGTCCATATACATTTTGCAAAAAGTGAGAAGTCTCTTCGGAGTGAAACCAAATCATTAAAAATAGATAGGATGATTGCCTATAAACTGCAATTGTTGCCATAAAACGAAAATTATACAAAGGTATACCTAGCAATCGATGGAAGTGTTAAACTGGAGGCCAGCAAGCAAAACATGGAATTACTTACCAACAGGCAACATGGTTGGATTCTGAAATTGAGGTTTTTCCTTGAAGTTTCTTCCTTCGACGCGTGATTTTACTCAAAGTGACATAGACAGGAATGAGAGGTTAAACCTGTTTCCTTGCAAAAAATGTATTTTCGTACTTGTTGGAACTGGAGGAGGTAGTAGGATTGACAAGCTCAATTATAAGAGTTCTTTTAACTAATTATGTTGGAATAATAAGATAATACGTTAAATTCTCCTTAATAAGATAATAAAAATATGATAAAAAGTAGCTAAAAGTATACATCTAATATATGCAATTCATCCACTTGTTTTAATGAATGCTAGATATGGTAAATGGGTCATGACACACGTGAGCCGGCACGTGGAAAAAAATAAAAGTAGGAATACGTGCAAACTAGCAAGTGGCATGCAAAGTGTCATGGTCCGAGGGTTGAGGACCTTATGGAGGTGTTTAACTTAGACATATAGAGCTATGAGTAGTATTAGCAAAGGGTCTGTTCGTGGTGTGGGTTGTCTTTGAAGGCGGGTCTAGCCTCCTGTAAACAAACTTGTTAGGAGTTGATGCCACTCTCCTGATGAGGTCAAGGCAGATCGAAACCAGTTGATATAGTTGGACCTCCTAAACACATAAGGATCGTGGCAAAGGGCACTCCTTATGAGAATGTGGGGTTCATAACAGATTTAGAAATTCAGGGAAGATAAGACTGACTCACCATCTAGAAAAGCAACAAACGATGATATGAGGGATGGTCGAGCGTCGCACAAGAACTTTTTTGAGGGGTAAAACTCTCATCCCGTGACAAATGGTATCAGAGTAGATTTGTCGCATGACGAGGACATCATGAATTTAGATGGAGGAGAGTGTCATGGTTCAGAGTTGAGGACCTTATGGGAGTGTTTAACTTGGGCATATAGAGTTATGAGTGGCATCAATAGAAGGTTTGTTCGTGTTGTGAGTTGTCTTTGACGGCGGGGTCTAGCCTCCTGTGAACAAACTGGTTGGAAGTTGATGCTGCTCTCCTGATGAGGCTAAGGCAGGCCGAAACCAATTGATATAGTTGAACCTTCTAAACACATGGAGGATCGTGTTAAAGCCAAGAGTGTGCTCTTTATGAGAATGTGGGCTCGAAACATACCTAAGAAGTCAAGGAAGATAAGGCTAGCTTACCATCTAGATAAGCAACAAACGATGATATAAGGGATGGTCAAGCGCTACATAAGAACTTTTTGAGGGGTGAAACTCCCGTCCGTGACACAAAGCATACAAAAAAAATGTGTCTACACAGTATAACATGCAAGGCATGCGAACAGGCACAAGACCTTTTTTTTTTTAATAATAATATAAAAAATAGCAATTTATTTTTTTAATTTACTGTAAATTGTATTTTTTTTATCGATAATATAAATTGTATATAAATAAATTTTTGTTTCATTATTTTAATTAAATATATATCTTCTTAAAAAATAATATATATATATATATATATTTAAATGATTTCAATTGTATTACTATTAACATATTAAATTCAAATTTTTTTAGCAAATAAAAAAATGAAATTATCAAATAATATTATAATACTAATTAATTTATATTAAATGTAGAACTTGCTTATTTAATTTATTTAGAATAATTGTAAATTGTTAAATAAATGAAATTAATAAGTGCATTTGGATAAGAAGAAAAATTAACTTTTATTAGTAACATTTTTTAGAATTTACAAGAAGATTGTAAAAAATATATATATATATATATATATATATATATATCATCAACCATACATTCTCCTAGAAATCTCCTCCAGCCACATTTGACTATTATATCTGTGCCTGCGGTTGTAATCCAATATTGACAAGGACAGCCCCCCCCCCCCCCGTTGTTTTCGAGCCACCAAAAGTGTGGGTTCATCTACTTCTTACCAATAGCATCGACCAATCTTTTAAGTACATATATCCTTCATTAATGCCATCATTTAGCCTATGGTGGTGCGGTTCAAGGACCCATTTGCTCAAACTAAAAATTTACTCCAATGAAATCATTGAAACCAGAGAAGCCAAATGATACGCACCAAACTCCGTCTTAGATGAATTGGGTCTTGAAAATCAATTTGCAATGAAAATAAAGATATGAGCGGTGTTACTATCAGATATTATATACCATTAGTAACCTAAGCTACACTCTCTTACTATTGATATGACTTACCAGATAGATTGAGTGGTTTGTTTGCCACAATCTTAAGTAGATTGATAAGAACTAAGAGTTTTTTCTTCAAAAGAGAGGAACAAAACAAAGGAATTTTATTGGCATCAGAAAGTTAAGGTTTACATCTAAAAAGAGGGTATTTATAAAATCCCTTAATAATGGCAAACTTGTAATTAATATAAAATAAATGAAGGAAATTTGCATAGTGCAAATCGAGATCATACCCTGCATCACAGTGTTATCTTCTTTCACGGCCCTCATCACGACTACATTAGAGGTCGTGATCTCCTTTATGTAAAAGCTCCAGCATTGAATATGGCATCAGCACGACATTTCCTAAGCCGTGATCTTGTTGGAGCCAACATTCAATGTAGACTCGACATCAATATGGATGTTATTGAACATTACACCTTTAGTTACGAGTGTTATGAGGCCCATTATCTCCGTGATACCCATTTTCATACATAACGGTCGGAATCACAACCGTGGTTGATTGGGGTATCTCCTTTGCTCATGTTCTCCTCCTAACTTGTTACAAATTGATCCATGACAACTTGTGTGATGCATCTAAAAGCCAAATAGAAAATCATAGTCATCTTTATGAGTCCAAATTCTCATCTTGCTCAATCTTGTGGGCCGATCTAGATAATCAACCAAGTAATTTTCCTTCGCACTGCTGGATTTGGCAAGCATTCCTCGTGTTAGTCCTTAACTTCCTTTAATGTGAGCTTTGGCACTATATGTCAGGGATCGATTCCTATCAAAAAAATGTCTTGTGCCATTATGGAAAGCACCAACATTATGTGTGTTCTCTTCTTCCACCAGCCAAGGACATTGAAATCATCTACCTTGTTCCTCCCTCCCTCTTCCAGTTCCTCCTCCTCAAGTGGCACGACAAACCAATCTTATCGAAGGTGTATCAGAAGCTAGTGAATAGGTGAGTCTTGATTTTGCATAATTTATGCCTAAATTAATTAAAATTAGTTCAAGCTACCTAAAACATTCTAGAAAGATTTATACATGCATCATTTTTCATGCAAAATCAAATGGTTAATTTTAATTTTACAAATTTGAACATCACCTTTATGAGTCAATAAATGGCATTGGCATCATTTATTTCATTTAACCTTCACTAAACTAGAAGTGCTATAGCAAGTGGCATAGAAAATTTATTATATAAATATCCATATAATATTGTAGTAACAATAAACAAGTACTCTATGTTTTACAAAAGATTTTAGTATTCCAAATTAAGATTGAATATATTTATGTATTTAGTTTTTAACAGGAAAATCTATAATTAATGGCTAAGTCATGATATTCTCAAGGATCAATATGACCATCAACATTCTCCTTGATGGAGTAGTGTAATTATCAAATCTCCTAATTATGCTAAACCTCCTTGATCAAGTAGTGTAATCATCAATTTTTTTAATCATGCTAGCATAAAAATACAAGCAAATAAAAGTAAAGAAGGGGCAAAGAGAGGGGGAAATGTAAAAGGAAAAGAGTTGTATAAAATACTACTTGAATTAGTCACTTCTTTTCATTCTTACTCTTTTTCCCTTTTCTATCACAAGAAAAGGATAAGAAATCCATTTGTCCCTTATATTAATTTGCTAACTTTTTTTTTAGGTAATAACACGGCTTAAGGCCAGAAAGATAAATTAAGTAACAACAAAGAATATACCATCCTGATCTAACAAAAATTGTAAACAAAGAGGAGGATTAAAACAAAAAAAATCTCCTATCAGAGAGGAGATAGGCGAAGTGAGCCATTTGATTAGCACAACTATTTGCAACTCTAGATGTCCAGTTGACACGGACCTCCTAATCCAAATTAATTCATCTACAAATTTGAGATAATAACTGATGGGATTGATTAAGTCTATGGGAATCAGAAATCATATGTGCAACCTCCTTTTAATTTATTTCCAATATAACTTTCTTCAGCTGTAACTACCACCAAACTTAGGGACTAGTAAGGCATGCCCACATTTATGTAGTTAAAGGCAAGCAACATCCTATTTTCCATGCAAAACTAGCTTGGCATTCTATAGTTTCATTCCTAATAACTCCCCCAATTACAGTTTTGCCCATTCGCAAGTTATAGGAATCATCGACACTAATCTTAATCTAGCCTATTTCAGCTCTCCTCTAGTCCATCAGAGATCATAATTTCTTAGGTTACTAAATAATTTAGCACAATCAAAAGCATGGGTAAATTCTTTAGCTCGATCCACTATACTTGCTATAAGATCATAAGGAATTATTATGACCATTTTCAAAGGTAAGGTCATTCCTGTAATCCCTTAGATTTTATGCTTAAAACCTAAACTGGAAGCTAGTAGAAAACCCTAAGGTCAACAAATCTATGTCAAACCCTAGTTGAATTAGATCCGACAATCCTATGGTCTTAACCCCGAAATAACAAAATTAAAATAATAGTAGATAATAGTTTGTAATAATATAAGAAATCCTAAAAATATCAAATTTGTTAATTTTTAGTGTTTTTCGGATTCGAACTGGATTAGTTTTCAAAAACCGTGCCCCGGAGCACCCGATGGTAAAAATATTCTAATAATACCAATAGATTCATAAAAATGCAAGGATTTAAAAAATATCAGTTTTATAATTTTTCAGTATATAAAATATCACATATAGCTTAATTATGTGTTTTTTTACTACTGATATTAAATTGTCTTATTTAATATTCATAATACTATTTTATACTATTCACTACTATTCATCTATTTCTACTTTTCTACATATATTCTTACACTCCACCATACGTATTTCTACTTTTTATATTTCTCATATATTTTCATTTATATCAAACCTTACAACTTATTACTTTTAATTAATAAAAATACAAAACAAAACACACACTCTCTCCCCTCTAATTCACATCGGCATCTCTCTCCTTCATACACACAATTATTTTTTTCTTTTCAATTTATTTAATTCACACAATTTTTACTCAAAAATTTCTATAAATACCCCATCTCCCTCTATTCCTTTCACACATTTATTTACCATACTAAAAGTCTCTCAAATTCACTCCACAAACTCTCCCAAAACTCTCTCTTTTTTTTCTCTACTACCCATTTTTCCTACATACTTTCTATACACATACAATAACCAAACTTTTTTTACACTACCACTTTCATATTCCCACTTTAGGTAAATATTCTTACCTATATCTTTCAATCATTTATTTTCTATATCATGTAACTTAGCATCATTATGGTGTTGTTTCTCAAAAACTCATATGAGTTGTAGAAGCAATAACACGTTCATGTTTTGTTCTTTCACATGCCAAGAATTCCGATTTTTATTATCTTGTTATTATTATGATGTTATATTATTATTATTGTTATTATGCTTCTAACTTAACCTTTTATATATATATATATATATTATCTCTATGTACATCTATATATATATTAGAGCCTAAATGCTCACTAACTCACTAATAATCTTATTACTATTGCTTCTATTATTGCTTTTCTTTTTCTTTTCTTTTTAGGACTAGTCTATTCTTAGTCCCAGGATGCTTTGATGAAGCTAAGGCTTTCAATACTTGACTGGTTACCTTGATGAAGCTAAGGTTCCCAATACTTGACTTTATTATCATGCTTATTATTATCTTAATTCTTATCTTATTCCTATATTTTCATCATTTTCATGTTACATGCTCATATACATACATCATCATAATGATATTGTCTCAACAAAAATTTAACTTGTAGTTTTCTTTAATAAAGAAAAATGAAACTAAACTCTTTCAATATATAACTTTGTCTCTAAAATGAAGATTTTGTTATCAAATACATAGGAAAATTATTTTACAACTTCTTCTCAAACTTTTCCAAAGTTTTCTTAAAAGACAACAAGGATAATTTTACTGAGGAAATAAACACCTTCTTTTTATGATAAATAACCAAGGCTTAGTAATAATAATTTGTTGATATACAAATTTTTCATAAAAAAAAACTTAAGATTAAAAGTTTTTCCAACTTCATAATAAGAACCAAGAAGTAAACTAGTTTTTTAAGTTAAAAAAAAATCAACTCACTAATTTATAAACCCACTTAGAAAAATAATGATCTTCAAGTTTATAAAAGATAAACCTATTTTCAAGGAAATAAAAAAAATATAAATATGATGATTAAAAAAGAATGGATTTTATCAACAACTTAAAAAGATGACTTCTTTTTAAATAAAATCTATAAAGGAAATCAAAAGACCAATTTTTAGAAATAAAATGTATTCTTATAGAAGTTAAGAAATAAAAATATAAGAGGAAAGAGACTTATTTATCAAAACCATTTTAAGGAAAATATATACAACTCAAAATCATTATAGGTTATCAATAAATTAATGAAAATTTTAGAAAACTTTATTTTTATCACTAGAAGCAAAATTGGTAGGAGACCAAAGTTAAGGAAAATTTTATTCGGTTTCAGAAAAGAAATTAGAAAACAAAATAAGAATATACTCATTTACAATAACCTAAGAAAATATAAAGTTCCACCAAAATACTTAGAAAATAAATTGTTAAGATTCAAGTTTTTAACATTATAAGACAAACTGTTTTACAAAAGTTAATCGTTGAGGCAATACAATTAGAATTTTTTCATACAATATGAGTCTATATATATATACTCAAAGGATTTTTCAATTATATACATATTTATATTTTTTCTTAAGGATTTTTTAATGAAGATGAGTTTGGAAAATTGTTTTTCAAAGGCTAGGATTTTTGTGTTAAATATGTACCGTGACTTTTAGAAAACCAAAAGACCTTTTATGAAGAAAATAACCTTAGAAATAGATAGATCTTTTTGAGTAGGTAGAAAACAATATATAATATGCAATATGAGTTAAAATGAGCAAGCTATAGTCATTTTAAGTTGGAATTCCACTCTATACAAATTTTGACAAACTTAGTAGAATAGAGTTGCAAGATTAAGTAGAACTTCTAAGAAATACTCATTTTGGGTATTTCTTTTGTATAGGTGATGTAGAGTCGAAGCTACCTTACTCGGAAGATTACTTTGATTAAAAGCTTCTGCTGCTATGGCCGGGTGAGTTTATTTCTTATATTCTTGTACTTATGCTTTTGCTTATAGTTTAGTGGAACTAAACTTTAGGCAAAGATAAAATATGATAGCGCATGTGTTTTACTTATATGATTGAATTTTTGTTAAGTATATTAGTCGGGAATTGTTAATTAAACATTGTATGATTTAGTACAAAGATGATTATCTGCAAATTTTATGAGCACTTATAAATTGTCTAATATTATGTCATGATTACTTAAATAAAAATGATTCATGCATAGCATGTAATGAGTCACATTGTATTAATTACTATACCCATGGTAGGACAAAGGTAGAGTAATGAGGTTGAGGAACCCGGAAATCTTGTTTATGGTTTTGATTGCCCGTAATTAAATGATGAATGGGCACCCGAATTAACTACAATTTAATGATTAGTAGGAATTTGTATAAAAACTACTAAAACATGAGCTTTATTTCTATCTTTAGTTGAATCCCACATAAATGATCTAATCATCTTATCAATCTCATCACATACATGTACTAGTAGCTTCATTATCTGCATCTAGGAAATAGGAATAGATTGTAGGACTGACTATGCTAGGGAGATACGACCTGCCATGGAGAGATTATTGACTTCGCAATCTGAAAGCTTACTCTTTATCTTCTCAATGATATGTTTATAAGTGTCCTCCATTACCCCACCATGAATCATGGGAGAGCCTAGATACTTTCCCAAATTCTCTATAATTGTAAAACCAAAAGATTTGCTAATAGAATCTCGAAGGCCCAAGTTCACATTTTTAGAAAAGAAAACCTTAGTCTTATGTTTAATCACCTTCTGATCGGACCATAAAAAAAAAATCATTAAGTACTAACTAAATAACATTTACTTGATCTTTGGACGCTTTAGCAAAAAGCAACAAGTCATCTGCAACAATTAAATGAGATAACAGAGGTTCGTCTTTCCACAAATGAATTCCTTTCCACATAGCCCTCATAATAGAATCTTAGATCGCATGAGCTAACCATTCCATACACAAGACAAATAAATATGGGGAGCTAGAGTTTCCTTATCAAATACCTCTCATAGGATTAAAAGGATCTGTAATACCTCCATTCCAAAGTAATCGCATAGATTAGATAGAGATACATAACATAATAAGATCAACCAAAGGGTTAGGAATACCAGTAAATTCAAGAGTTTCCAGGATGAAGAGCCAACTTAATCGATCATATGCTTTTTCAAGATCCACTTTAATCACCATCCACCCCTTGCATCCTTGCTTTTAGAGAATGAACAACTTCCTATGCTATAATGGTACTGTCTGTAATTCTCCTACTAGGAACAAAGCTGCTTTGGGTCTCACTAACTAGTTTTTCCATTAGCTCCTTAAGTCTATTAGCAGTAATCTTCGTAATAGCCATATACATGACATTACACAAGCTAATTGATCTAAAGGTTGATACGCTCATAGGGTTATCAACTTTCGGGATCAACACAATAAGAGTATCATTCAAATTAGGAGGGAGCATACCCATTTGAAAAAAGTCTTTAACTACTTGCAATAGAATCTCCAACAATATTTCAGTAGGATTGAAAAAAAATTAGGCTTCACCCATCTAGTGCTAGGGCCTTGGAAGCTCCCGTATCAAAGATAACTTTTCTAACGTCTTTCCCTTCAACTTCATGACAAAGTATGTCTAATTCGACCTCCTCAAGCCTTAGAAAATTATGTTTCCAGGAAGGAAAGAAGGTGGTACTACTGTCCTTAATGTAAAGAGTTGAGACGAATTTAATCACCATGTTCTTTAGCTCATTTTGATCCTTAATCCAAATTTTATTATCATCTTGCAACCTCTCAATTCTATTCTTTCTTCTTCTAGCAATAGTGGAGAGGTCAAAATAGTGAGTATTTGGATGCCCCTGACTTAACCACTTTGATCTAGACTTTTGAAACCATAAAACCTTCTTTTAGTGAAGCACTTCCTCATATTGGCTTTTCAAAATTTACCATTTATCCAGTAGTTTTTTACAAGGATTGCGATCCATCTTATGCTCCAACACCTGCAAATGGCCTAGAGTAGTTTTTTTTTTTCTTAGAATATAAGTTTCAAAAACCATTTGATTCCAGTCCTGCAATTTCCCCCTTAACAACTCAAAATTAACAACATAATCTTCATTAAAGTTCTAATTGTCTTGAACAAATTTACCAAATAAAGCATGAGTCAACCAATAAGCATTAAATCTAAAAGGCCTTTTTTCTCTCCTTAGGGATTGGTTTCTTTTAGCTTGAGTAAAATTGGTTTATGATCTGACTTAATCATTAGTAAATGGTGGACCGCTGATTCTTCAAAGCACGTTCTCTAAGCATAGTTGCAAATAACTTTACCTAATCTTTCTTGCAAATTACTTCTTCTCTAGTTAAATCTTGGACCTACATAACCTAAATCGATGAAGCCTCCGGTCTCTGAAAATTCTTGAAATTCCCTACATTTTGAGTTATTTAAGGGCCTTCAATTTCTCTTCTATAGACTAATACACATTAAAGTCCCCAGTTACAGCCGATGGGGAAGATAACATCTACAAGTATTAATAAGGAAATCCCAAAGGTGTTTTCAGATTGTAGCCCTTGGATTAACATATACAGCAATAAGAAACCATTTGGACTAGTTTTGATTCCACTTCATATGAATCTAACTTATCCCCATACTACACCTAAATATCTCTAGAGAACCCTCAAGCTTGGACAATGAACCATTTATCATTACCTAGTTTCCTAATAATTTTCTCCGCTTTAACACCACTAGTACGAGGTTTAGAGATAATAAAAATATTGAGCTTCACTCTACTCTTTAGATCCTTAAAACATCATTCAAAGAGAGAGCTACATGCTCCCTGACAATTCTAATTAAGCTACCACTGACATAATAATAATCAAGAGGAAAAAATAAAGAACACAAGAACAACTTACGCATGGGAGCTCTCGAGGCCATGCACACCCATTTCATTAGTAGTAGAGACCACTCCTTCTTGGTAGTTCCTGTCCTTAATTGCATTCTCCATTTCTGCATCATTTTGGGAATGTTGCATATACTCATCCTTCTTTGGTTTCGATACCCTACACCATTTTTTTCCCCGATTAGGAGGCTTCTTACCGATAAAAGTATTTAGACATAGTACAACTCTACTCCATTATAATAAAAAGAAAAAAAAATAATAAATTAGCAAGAAGGAAGAATAAAGAGTTAACACTTAAGAATTGACTCTATAATATGTTTTTCAGTACTATATATGTTTACTTTTGTTTTCTCTTTTACTTTTTTTTTTTTTACCATGTGAAATAGATAAGGCTGGTTTTTTCCTTTTTATTTGATTTACTAACTCATGGATTCTTCCTTTTTATCTGGTGTTGAATACTTTCGTCAAGTTAAAGAAAAGAATAAATTCTACACTATATTATTAGTCTGAAAAAAGAGGACAAAACTATAAAAATTTTCATGTAACAAATACAACTTTAAAATAGGAAATTGGACCAAATAAATATCTCTACTAATTGAGGCAAGCACACAGTGGTGGAAAAGTGAATTCGAAAAGGGATAATGTAAAAAATGGTGCATAAACTTTTGCAAAACGTTCAATTAGATGCCTAAAGTTTAGTTTTGAATAATTTGATACTTGAAGCAAATTTTCGCAAACATTTTTATTACCAAAAGTTTTGTTTTGATAATTTTGGTATTTGAAAGAAGTTTTCATGGTACTCAAAAGAAGTTTTCATGTACATTTTTTCCACCTAAAGTAAGTTCAACGATGTTTGAAAATTGTAGGTGAAAACTTCATTTTCGTATAAAAAATGTCAAAACCAAACTTTAGGTACTTTATTGAACTTTTTTTGTAAAAATTCAACTACCAAATTATTCAAAACAAAACTTCAGGTACCTAATTGAACATTCTATGAAAGTTCAGGTATCATTGTTTACATTAACCTTATTGAAAATGTATACAACTTTCGAAGGTTTGAAACAGTAGCAACCTTACTCTCTCTATAGATAGTATGTTTGTGTGTGTGTATTACTTTATACAACATATAAAGATATTATAGCTACACAAATCTAAAACCCTAGAAAATCTACTCCAATGAGTGGAACACACACATACCAAGAATTAGACAAAAATCAGAACATCAATTAGTGGAAAAGTTGAGAAATTATAGAAATTGGGAGAAGCTCTTATTACTAAGTCATGTTTAATATTGCATAATATATATATATGTACAAACTAATGCCTGTTTAGTGCTTATTGTTTCCAGTGACATCCTATACAAAATCTACAAAACACACCCCGTAAACATCACTCTGCCAACATCATGAATCCTAAAGCAAGAATTTAATGCAATTAAACTTAAATCATCAAAATTTATTAAGGTCATAGAGCATCTTTGGATCAATTTGTGAAACCATGTGTACTGGTCTACTAATGTGGGGGGTTCTAGATTTGGAGGTCTTGCACTATATGCAAAAAGCTTGATAAATTCACTTTGCCAAAGGTGAACCAAAAGCTTATGAACGATGAGTTTCAATCTTGTTTCTTTTTTTTTTTTTATCTAAATCAGTTAATAATATTAAAACTGCCCTAAAAATTCCCAAAAAAATTGTTCCTTCATGATTCTTGGTGTAGAATCACATGTAAATTGAATTTTACAAATTTGAACAGGCACTATGTGGTTCGACAATGCAATTGGCTTAATCTATTCAAATGGAAAACAATGTCCAGCCATTAAACTATAAATGCCTTAATAAGTGCTAAAGAAAATTTATTTGTAGAAATATTAATGTAATAATGTAGTAACAATAAATAAAAACTATGGTATAGAGCAATTTGTCATACCCCGCTTGACCAAGTAGATTCTGGATGGGTATTGAGAATTACCGGACATGGTATGAGTATAGTTTTCTCGGACCTAGTCTCATAGGATAGGACATGAGTATGAGATCTTGATACCATGTACCCATCTTCAAACTTATGTTTTATTACATAAAGGGTATAGGTTCCATGCTATCTTGTACCTAACTTGAAACACATACTCTATCAAAAAGTATAAAATTATATAAAATAAAGTAAAAAATAAATAATAATATTTTATTATTCATTTTAGGATCACTTTTGTTTCATATTACATTTTACAATTTTTATTTTAAAAAGCTTATACTATTTTATTATGAAAGTGTTAGGAGAGGGAGAAGCCTTCAACAGGGAGAAATTCTTTAAATGGGCTTTGTAAATGATACACAAATAGGCTTAACACTATCTGTAACCCAGAACCTTAAAGTATTAGTTAATGGGTCTTTCCTCTTATAAACCCTTTACATAAGTCTCATATTTTCCATATAAGATTTTTTCAACCTCACATTAGCACCCTAACAAATCTGCCCCTCAAGTGTGAGTCTCCACAATAGGCTAGGTCATATTCCCTCTCAACAAGAGCTTGTCCAAATTGACTCAATCAAATTGCTTTTTGTAAGTGGTCACTTCCTTACCTACTCATCATACATGAAGGGTTTCACAAACGAGTCACACTACAAAGCTCTTCTTTCCACATGGATAGCTAATCATGGAAGTTTCCTAGCTGAACCATCGGCTCCAATACCAATTGTTAGGAGAGAAGCCTTTAATGGAGAGAAATTCTTCAAACGGGCTTCATGAAAAAGTACACAACAAATGGGCTTGACACCATCTATAATCCAAAACCTTAAGATATTAAGTTAATGGATCTTCCCTCTTATAAACCTTTTACATAAGTCTCATATTTCCAATACGGAATTTTTTCAATTTCACACTTGCACCCTAATAGGAAGTATTTGTAATTTTTATTTTGGAAGAATTTTGATGGTATCCAGTTGAACTTCTAAGTTATATAGAAGTGTTAATCGTCTTTTAAGACTTATCAATATAGAAGTATCTCTAAAGTTTTTTTTATTTTGGAATTTGCTAAATATTTTACAATTTTGTTGAACTCGTGTAATAATATTCAATAGATATTTGTTATGGATTCCTATTTTAACACATGAATGATTTCTGCATATTGTAATACTTGCAATATTAAAAAAAATGTTGTTTAATTTCTTTCAATATGTTATTTATAATGAATATATAAAATAAAATAGTTATAAAAATTATATAAACTATATGTATTATAATAAACTCAAAATTTGAAAAAGAAAAAAATTACACATTCTGCAAGGTGGGGACAAGGTATTACAAGGTAAATTCTAGGTGTAAAATTTCATATCCTATACCGTAGGTTACGAATAAGGTATTATATCTCAGCCACTCTAGATTCGCTCACCCTATTGTTATATTGTAGATTTTAGTATCCAAAATTAAAATATTATATATATATTATATATATGTATCCATTTTCCCAGTGAAAAATCAATGAAAAATGGCCAAGTCATGATATGATTTTGAATCAAGATGCGCATCAACATCCTCCTAGATGGAGTAATGCAACTATGAATTCTTCTAATTATGCTTGCTCAAAATACAAGCAAATGAAAGTAAGAACCATTAGAAAGAAGAAAAAGGAAAAAAGAAAAAGCAAAAGACTTGTAATAATTACTTCCACCAAGATAAAGAAAAGAATTGATTCGACACAAGACTACTTGATACTAGTCACCTCTTTTCCTTCTTACTCTTTTCATCTCTTTTCGTCACACGAAATGGACAAGGTCAGCTTTCCCTTTTTATTTAATTTCCTTCCTGTTCCCCACACACCACCACCCCCACCCTTTTTCCTTTTTCCTTGATGGAGTAATATTGTACTGAAAACTTCTACCAAGTAAACAAAAGAGTTGATTCTATAATATATTACTGGGTACTTTTCGTGTTTCTTTTTGTTTTCTTTTTTCCTCCACTTGAAACGGATAACTCAGTTCGTTCCTTTTTATTTGATTCAGTAACTCATGGATTCTTCCTTATTGTTATTTTTTTTTTTTTTAATTCTATTTTCCTTGATGGAGTAATTTAAATGTGAAGATCCAATTAAAGAGGGAAAAAAAAAACGTTTTGAGGCTCAGCAAGAGGATTATAGTATCTCATTCTTTTATATAGTGTTATCCGCTTCCCTTTTCAGTATTGTAAGTTCTAATTCAAAAGATGAGATTAATCATATATGCAATGGATATGACGCTACATGTATGTAATTCTTTTTTTAACGCGAAAATTTTGTTATGGATTGAAAAGTTATTAACAAGGGAAAACATCTCTGCCCACCATACAAAACTAGATGAATAAAAGAGAAATTGGTTCCAGCGAGAGTCAACTCTTCAAGATTCCTTTCCTTTTTATTTTTGTTTTGTTGTCTTCTCTCCCGCGGAGCCAGTGAATTCTTGTACACTCCGATCTACAACAAGAAGGCAATACTAATTGAATAGGTGAACACAGGAATGGCTGGAACAAGAGGAGATGATGACGGCAAAAGAGAGGCAGAAACAAGTAATAGGATAGAGAGCTGGGAAAAGACGAGGAGGAAGCTTTCTTTGATTTCGCTGGCGATAGGCAGAACTGCGAGCTATCCGGCTGGACTATCTTCCATGGATGCAAAGGAATTGATACCAGGACTTTATAAGGGGGTGCTCATAGACGACAACAAAATGGCAAGTCTCTTCCCAACATGCTACCTAGTATTTTCTTTGTCCCAATGATTGATTTAGCTGCTAACGGTTGACATGCCAATTTCTATTTGCAGAAGTTCTGGATTGACGAGAAGCTTCACAAGAATTGCCTCATGCTGCTTGCTAAGGGAATTTCTATGAATTATGCCTATGACAGTAAAAAGGACTATTGGAGCTGGATTCCTTACAAGGAAGAGTGGTATATATCTATAGTTTTCAATAAATAATTATCAAATCCGAATAATTACGTATCTGTTGGTAATCATTAATCCAATCATCAGTCTATTCAACTCTGATTTTGCTCTGCTGAAATTAGATCATCAATTTTCTATCCTGCAAGCTTAAATTCAATATTATCTGATCTGGAGGAAATTTAACTGATAGATATGATTTGGGCATTATTGCATGCATTATTCAGCTTCGGGGGCCCTGTTGAAATTCAATTAGCAAGACTAAACTATATCTGGACGTTATATGTTTTGGGAAAGATTCCATCCATCATGCTTTCTCCCATGACCACCTACGAGGCCGTGTTTGTGTTGATGATGGCCAATAATGCTGAAGGATGGCTCTTGCCGGTCAGGTTCACACTTAGTCTGCCGGACGGAACCACACATTATCCAACGGTGGGATTCGGCGATAAGCCCAGGGAAGAGTGGCTAGAGATTCCATTAGGCGAGTTCGTGGCCAGTCGTGAGAATGTCGGCTACATCAACGTCTATCTTCCCGAAACCAATTCTCTCAACGTGAAGAAGGGCTTAGTCGTGAAGGGTGTCATTCTTCGTCCCAAACGTTAACGATTCATTTTAGATATCTCTATCAAACACACTGATGGCTATTTGTCTTGGTTTGTCACTTCTATTTGAAAGCTGGCCTTATAGTTTAATTAGATGATCAAGTGTTAAGGACAATAGAGGAGTGTGTACGTTTGCATACATAGATATATATATATATATATATATACTTTCCCTCATTTTCCATCCAATTACTTGAACTTTAGAAATAATACGGACAATGCCTCCATTATCATAAACATAATAACAAAATGAGATAATAATAGTGGAGGACTTTCAATTTCCACTTCCTTTACATTCCAGTCTCAGAACTTAATCTTGTTGAATTACCTATTTGTCTGTTTGTCTATTATTATTAGTAGTAGTAGTAGTAGTAGGGATATGACAAAAATAGTACCTGAACTTTCACAAAAATAACAATTAGGTACCTAAAGTTTGACTTTGAATAAGTTTGACTTTGAATAAGTTTGACTTTGAATAACTTAATAACTTAACAAAGTTTTAATGAATAAACTTTTCGTTAATCTTTTTCATACCTCATTTCAATTGTTTTAGGTATTAAAAAATTCAATAAAAACTTTATTCAGATACAAAAATTATCAAAATCAAACTTCAGGTATAAAAAAAATCAATAAAAGCTTTATTCAAACATAAAATTATTTAAAACTAAACTTTAAGTATCTAATTATTCTTTTTACAAAAATTTATTTACCATTTTCATCATTAATCCGTATTATTATTATTGGCATTTTAGTTTAGCTACTCTTTAGAAAATGCAAAAAACTCATTTATAACTGCACATAGAAATTATTGAAAACAATGTTAAACCACAATAGAAGTAATAATAGCAATTGTAACAACGGACACGATGACAAGCAGCAGCAGTAGTCACAATAACAATAATAAGAAATTCAACAAAAAAATTATTTCGATAAAATAAATCACATATTGAGCTCTTCACGCTCCATTCCAACCAAGTCCTCGATCCTTTGGTGGCTCCATACCGGCAAAGTTAATCATATAACCTTCATTATCCACCGGGATAATGACAAAAATGATACGTGAACTTTCGCAAAAAAAAAAATTAGGTAATTAAAGTTTGGTTTTGAACAATTTGGAAATAAAGTTTTCGTGGAATTTTTTCAAACCTAGATTTTGGTTTTGACAATTTTAGTACATAATCAAATTTTTCATTGACTTTTTCATACCACATGTCACTTCAAGTATGAGAGGTATTGTAAACTTCTAGATTTTTATGTCAAGTCTTTAAGTTCAAACCTTAGAATCGGAAGTCAACCGGGAAACCCTAAAGTCAACAAAACCTATATTAAACCCTAGAATTTAGATCCAGTAATTCCGCATTCTTAAACCTTAGACAACAGAATTGAGATAATTATAGATAATAATTCGTAATAATATAGAAAAGCTTAAAAATATCATATTTGCTAATTTTTTGGGTGCTTCAGATTCAAATAGGATTTGTTTTCGAAAACCATGCCTTGGTATACTAGATAGTAAAAATATTCCTATAACGCCGTTAGATTCGTAATAATGTAAGGAATCCAAAAATATCAGTTTTATAATTTTTCGGTTACTAAAAATATCAAATATCACTTTTATATGCGTATTTTCTTTACTACCGGTAAATTATTAGTCTTGTTTACTATTCATTATCCTATTCTACTATTCATCTATATATACTTTTTCTTATTAACTATACGTCGATTTTCTTACCTTTTACCTTCCTCATACATCTTATATCACATCAAATCTTGCATATTAATTACTCTTCGTTACAAAATACAAATTAAATAATTTCTCTCCTCCATAAACAACCCCAAAACCGGCACTACCCCCTCTTAATCTAATCCATTATTATTTTCATTTTATTTTATTATACTCAATTTCCCTCTATCTTTAACTATAAATACCTCATCTCCCTCCCTTTCTTTCACACATCCACTTTTACGTAACAAAACTCTACTAAAATCACTCTATAATTTCTCTCTACCAAAGAATCCTCTTTAAACAATTTGTTCCAACTTTCTTTCCTTTACACAAAAAAACCATCTTCCATATATTACTACTCACGTCTTTCTACATCCACCACTTTCTATCTTCAATAAATACACATCATAGGTAAAAATTTTCCATATTTATTTTCCCATGTCATGTTACTTAGCATGGCCATGGTATTATTTCTTAAAGCTCATGTGAGTTATGGAAGCAACAACATGTTCATGTTTTGTTCTTGCACATGCTAAGAATTCCGATTTTGTTATTTTGTCGATATTGTGTTTATTATGTTGATATTATTGCTATTATGCTTCTAATCTAACTTTGTATATACATTATTAAATATATGTATATCAATATATTTCAATGAGCCTAAATGCTCACTAACTCTTACTAACATGCTCTTACTATTCTTATTATTATTGCTCTTATTATGCCTTTTCATTTCTTTCTTTTTCTTTGGGACTAGTCTATTCTTAATCTCATGATACCTTGATGAAGCTAAGGTTTTCAATACCTGACCTTACTATTTTGCTTATTATTGCTCCTTATATCTTTCCTATATTATTATGTGATATTTTCATCTTTTTCATGCTACATAATCATATACATGCATCATTATAATGATATTGTCTCAATAAAAATAAAGAATTTTCTTTAATAAAGAAACATGAAACCAAACTTGTTTAATATATAACTTTGTCATTAAATAAAGAGTTTATCATCAAATACATAGAAAAATTATTTTAATAACTTCTTTTCAAACACATCATGAATTTTCTTAAATGACAATAAGGATAACTTTATCAAAGAAATTAACTAAGAAATAAACACCATCTTTTCATGACAAGTAACATGAAGTTTATTAAAACTTAGTGGAAATAATTCCTTGATATGCAATTTTTTCATAAAAGCTTACTTGTAGGATTTTTACTAACTCCATAATAAAAACCAAGGACTAGTTTCAAAGTTAAAATAAAATCAACTTATTAGTTATAAATCCACTTAGAAAAATAAAAGTTTTCCAAGTTTCTAAATGATAAACTCATTTTCAAAGAAGTGGAAGAATATAAACATGATAAACTCAAAAACAATATATATCATCAACAACTCAAGAAAATATTGAAAGTGTTTCCTTCCAAGTGAAAATTAGTAAAGAACTTAAAAGATCAAGTTTTTAGAAATAAAATTATTTTTTCAAAGAGAAGTTAGCAAATAAAAATAGAAGACGAGAAGACTTACTTATAATTTTCAATCAAAACCGTTTAAAAGGAAAAACATATGTAATACAACTCAAATTTTTAGAAATTATCAACAACTTATGAAAATTTTGGAAGCTTCATTTTATCACTAAAGGTAAAATTTGTAGAAGATCAAGTTAAGAAAAATTAACTTACCTTTAAAAAACTCGAAAATAAAATTTATAAGAATATACTCATTTATAATAATCCAAGAATTTATAAAGTTCTTTCCAAATACTTAGAAAAGAAATTGTTAAGATTCAAGTTTTCAACACCCTAAGACAAATTGTTTTATGAAAAATAATCATTAAGTCAATACCATGAAAATTTTGCATATAATATGAGTCTATATATGTGTATTCAAAGGATTTTCAATCATATAAATATCTATTTTTATGCTAAAGGATTTTTGAATAAAGGAAAAATTGGAAAATTGTGTTTAAAGAGCTAAGATTTTCGTGGTGAATCTATACCGATCTTTTTCACAACCCCAAAGACTTTTTATGACATAAATAACCTTAGAAATGGATAAATCTTTTTTCAAGTAGGTAGAAAACAGTATATTATATGCGAAATTCTGAGTTCAAATGAGCAAGTTATGGCTATTTTAAGTTGGAATTTCACTATATACGATTTTTTTGACGAACTTAGTAAACTAGAATTAGCAAGTTTAAGTAGAACTTCCAAGAAACACTCATTTTGGTTATTTCTGTTGTATAGGTGATGTGGAGATCGAGTTCCCGTACCCCGAGGATTATTTTGACCAAAAGTTTCTGCGCAAATGGCCGAGTGAGTTTATTTTTTACATTTTTGCACTTATGATTTTGCTTCAGCTTGTAAATTAGTGGCATTAGAATTAAGGAAGAGATAAAATAAAAAGGTGCATGTGCTTTACATACATGGTTGAAATTATGATTAAGTATATAGAGGTAGGAATTGTTTATAATGGATGTTTGATCTAGTATATAATGATTGTTTGCAAATTTTATGATCACCCATAAAACACTTAATCATGCCATGAGTACTTAATTAAATTGATTCATGAATACCATTGGGTGAGTTCATTTCATTTATTAATATATCTTTGGTGGGACAAAGGCATAGTAAGGAGGTTCGTAGAGCCCATAAGATCTAGAAAACGGCGAAGAGTCGCCCGAATTAAATTGCGGTGCATAAACACCTGAATAAACTATATTTTGCAGCTGGGTAATGGCTTGAATAAAAAACAAAGAAATGAATTATACTTTTGTAGTTGGGTAGTGGCTTGAACAAAAACTACAAAGGTATTATATTTGTAAAAATCGGTCTATACGACCTGGAACACCTAACCCCGAATGGAGAGTAAATCTATTCAACATATGATTCCCAGAAAATCATATGTATTGTGTGCTCACATGCTTGTGCATCTCATATGGTTGTTTAAATTATCTTGATTTGATTATTGAATGTTGCGTGTTTAATTGTGGCAAATAATTCTCACTAAGCGCGTAGCTTATACCCTCTTGGATATCTCTTGCAGCATTCGTATCTTTGGTTAGAGCCTAGAGGATATTTCGCCCAGGTAAACCTTCGAAGTTAAGAGCTTTTTGGATAGAAGTCAAGAGTTAGAAGTAGATAGAGACTTCCATATGAAACTCAACAATGTATTTATTTTGAAGATGGACTCTGTTAGACTTAGTTGTTTTTATTAAGGGAATGCCCTGGTTTGTAAGACTCTTTATATTTTGGAATCTTGATTATATTGTTATGATTTACCTTCTTAATTGCTATTATGTATAACCACTTAAA
Organism: Combretum micranthum; assembly: GCA_024138025.1. NCBI lineage: Eukaryota > Viridiplantae > Streptophyta > Magnoliopsida > Myrtales > Combretaceae > Combretum > Combretum micranthum. Next base: position 2,024,142 of record JAMXBD010000061.1, on the reverse strand, counting down.
CGGCTTGTTCCAAAGTTTGGTCCGCTACGATCGTGAAAGTACGCCTTACACCCGATATTAAGACTTTTGGGATGACTAAGGTTGTCATACTTAAGTCTTAATATTGAGTGTGGCAGGCTGTCACGTTTAGGATACCCTTTGGAGTATGACATGTATGAAAAAAGTCAACAAAAACTTTGTTCAGGTATCCAAATTATCAAAACCAAACTTAGGTATGAAAAAGGTCAATGAAAATTTTATTCAAGTACCAAATTATTCAAAACCAAATTTCATATACCTAATTGTTCTTTTTATGAAAGTTCATGTACCATTTTCGTCATTAACCCTTCTTCATTGTACCCATAAATCCAAATTGAATACTTTTATGTTCAAAATATTTTTTTTCCTTTTCATTGCAATGAAAAAAGAGGATTAAATCTTATTCATCTTTAAAAACTAGTGCTAATATGATCAGATATTATAATAATTTAAACCACATATACTTAAAAATTTGTATCCATATGTTTACCTTTACATACGATAATCGAGTTTCAAACCATATATTAACAAAAGGAGTGACATAAACTATACACAAAAATTTAATTTGATATATAAATTTTCAAATGATTAATTGAATACTCAATTAAATTCTTTGTGACCATTTTTACTAACTTTTTCATAAAGTTTCATCTAATTGTTGATATGGAAAATTTAGCCTATCATTAAATTTTTACTATCTCTCCGAAGACTTTCTAATACTAATAAGACGTTTGTTATACATTAGCAAACAAAATAAACTACATTAAGTGAAGTAATCAAAATAGCCAAAAAAAGGATTATTGAGTATTAAGTTAATCAACTAAAAGTTTAAGTATCAAATTGAATTTTCAAGAAAAGTTTAGCTACCAAATTTGGCATTTTCGCTAGTAAAAATCTCATGAACTGTACTTAATGTAAAATTATTATCAAGAGGTTATTCCAAATTGGTAAGATTTAAAGAAAATTATTCCTACTACCAACTTCATCAAGATACAATATAACTTAATATTTCCCTATAGAGGTATTTTATTATTATTGACAGCCTATTTCGAAACTTGTTCCATTAGAGCTAAGCCCAACAAGTATTAAGGTTAGACCACTCTACCAGGCTCCACCCTAAACATCACCACGGGGCGGTTCCGAACCGCGAACAGCCTCAAACCGTCACCGGCGGTTCCTGACCCAGGAACCGGCCTGTTGGTGATAGTTCCAAACCGTCCAAGGACCCACGCAGAACCGGTGGGTCCAAGCGATTAGGTGTGGCGGAACCTGCGGTTCCAACCCGCCAAATATTTAAATTAAAAAAAAAAAAAAAAAAAAACTTATGCATGATGCAGGTCCTGAAAGGAGAGTGGGGGGGGGGGGGGGTGAGGGGTTTGTTTTCTTCATTTTTTCCAAAAAAAAAACGATTCACTTGAAACCGGAACCGGAACCAGTAGTTCTAGTTTGGGTCCGGAACCGACCCAAATCGTGCCGATGTCTACTCCACCCTTTTGACAGAGTCATTGTGTGTGAGCCCGCCTTTAAACTACTAACTTAGCATTCACTCAGTCATCTATACTGAGGTCACAATTCGACACATATGGCTCATTTGAACTAGGTCTCTATGTAGTAAAGTATTGGGTCTGGCCCATATCCTCTACCACTACTATCAACCATCCACTGGCCTCCTAATCCATACTATCCATGACCGCCAAGTTAGCCTCCTATAAATACTAACCCTCCTCTCAAGAGAAGGGTAATATTGCACTCAACCACTTGTTCCTATTCAATTTACGAGTTTATTACCAAAACATGTAACTTAAGCAACAAAGTATCCTTGTAAGGCCCATTTCCGACATGCCTCTAACTAAGTTTTTTTCTTTGCAGGCCTATCCTCTAAGCACTTATATAAGCCAATATCGTCCAGGTCTAACCTCTATTGAATTCGAGCAAGTGACGTTTGGCACATCTATGAGAAGAACTTACCCTCTAACGAGAATTTTCCTATTAGAAATCTGGTAACAACTAAGAGATGTGGACTATGCCTAATGTCGATTTCTTTTCAAAACTTACAGTCTAATTTAGGCACAACAATAAATGTAAACAACAATAATAAAAGATTTAGGGATATGAAAATTTGCATCGTGATATAACATGGAGTTTAACCCACTCTATAATCTTCATGGTCCACATAAACACCTTTCTTAATGGAACAAACAAAATGTCTCAATAAAGAACTTCAACACACCAACAATACAAATGCTTTAGTTGAATCTTTACAATACCAAACACACTAGATTCAACTCGACAGCTCGCCAAGAAACTCTAAACAAAACTATAGTATAGTGCTCTTATAAAGATAGCAATTACAAAACAATTAGCACTATATTAAGTTTCTTACTCTCAAAGAGTATAAATTGAGATACAAGCTTCAGTGTGTTTACAATGATTTTTTATACAAGAAATAAGCTCAATCAACCCTTTATAACACTTCAACAACTTTTACTTAGAAGCTATTCTAAAATTCTAGCTATTGTTCCCCAAAAGCATCGTCAATGGTTGGATAAAAAAAAGTCCAACGACTAGTATTAGCTGTACTGGCTTACCAGTCGTTTCTCTACCAGCTCACCGATCTGAGAACTGCGTTTGTGTTCTCTAACACATTTGAAGTTGTTTCTTGCTTGACATATGCCGGCTCGCTAGTGCACTCAGATCTGTAATTCTTAACAGAATACACAACATAGAAACACAAACACACACACACATATATTTATATTCAAGCATTTTATTCATTTAAATTGTTTGGTTAATTAAATGTAACTTATTATAATTGAGTGGTTAATTATGCAATCAGTTTCTTATCAAAATTCATGTTGAACATACAAGTTCAACAATCTCCCTTTTTTTTATAAGGACAACCATGCATAATTAACTCATGCTATATTTATCCTTTCCCTCAATTAAGCATCTAGGTTTTAAATAAGTTATAAAAATAGGATAAAAAATTGTGATGCTTAACTCAAAGGAACATTTAAGTTACACTTAATTACCAAACACAAAGACATATACTTATACAAGCATGTTAATTGTGCATAACATTTCTCTCCCTTTGGACTCATCAAAAAGGAAAAAAACACTTCATGCCATAAAAAGATAAAAACACAAGTAACATGCAAGTTTTAAAAAGAGTTTTGAACAATGTTTAGCAAAGAAATTTTATATAAAGCCACTCATCACAAATTTGTGCATGTTTTTGTCATAAATTGTATGATATGTTTCTCAAGAGTGTACAAACTTGTCCAAAAAGCTTTCCTAACAATTTCAATCATTGAAACAAGTCTAGAAAGCAATATTAAACATGTGTAAACATTGTTTATGTATTCAAAACCCAATTTTAGCATAAATTTAGTCCAAAAGTATGCATTGAAACCACATGTCATAAAAAATTTCATGACCAACACTTCAAACAAGTTTAAAAAGTTATATAAATCATGTTGAAACTAAACAAACTCATATAAATTCAAACATTGCATATTTGTGTCACGCCCCAATGGGTACCCTAAACATGACAGTCCACCACACTCAATATTAAAGCTTAAGTATGACAACCTTAGCCATTCCCAAAAGCTTTTATATCAAGTATAAGGCGTACTTCCACAACTTTAGAGGACCATACATGGATTTATGAATCTTAAGGAGATATGAAAACATATTAAGAAAAGAAGAATCACAATGATTATCTGTTCATGGCAAAAGCTTTACAACTTAGGGACAACTCCCTAAATTACTAATCTATTATATACATATTAACATGCTAATACTAAGCTATACTTTATTCAGATTTCTAATATTCAAAAGGGATTACCTGCCCGCATGGTCCACGTGGCCTTAACCATAAATACGGAAACTGCAAAAGGTAGCTATCGGGGTATAAGCTAATAGGCTTAGTGAGAACTATTTCCATAAATAACTTCTTGTAACAAGATTCAAACAAGTTGGTTAATCACACATATGTAATGCATCAAACACGTGGGCAAACAATCATATAGCTTTCCGGGAACTATATGTTGAATGAATTACGCCCTTCATTCGGGGTTGGGTATTCAGGCCAATTACAGCCACAACTTTAAAAACATTTTTATAGATCTTACCGGCTCCTATACGCCATCAAAAACTTGTATTTATTACAGGCTCCTACTAGCCATCAAAAACTTGTAGTTACTACAGGCTCCTACTAGCCATAAAAACTTGTAGTTATTACAGGCTCCTACTAGCCACTCACATGATATACCGGTTATGTCTACCACCACTATTATACACTTGTCCCACCAATTGTATAGTAGTTAATGCAATGTGACTCACTTCGTGATATGCATGAGTTCCTTAATTTATAAAGTCATAACATAATTATTTTCAATTTTATGGCGATCAAGGAGTTTCACACAAATCAATATTAGACTAAAACAATCACTTAGAACAATTTTGGCTTCGATATTCTTAGAATTCTTTCAAGGAATTATTTTACATGCATATCGATTTATCTTTTCCTAACTCTAGTGCAACTAATTTACAAGCACAACAAGTATAGCATTTAATGGAAATAAACTCACGATGCCATTATCGTCTATTCCTCTAAGCGATGAGTCGTTCACACACTCCACTTAATCGTAATAGTTCTCGGGGAAGAAATCCTTCTCGGGGTCACCTAACCAAAAAATACCCATAATGAGTTTTTCTTGAAGATTTTCTTGAATTTTGATAAAACAATGTCAAAGAACGTTAAAGTTCGTATAGAAGAATGTTCCAACTTAAAATGGCCATAACTTGGTCATTTTAACTCGGAATTGCATATATAATATACCGATTTCTATCTACTCGAAAAGATCTACCCATTTCTAAAATTATTTCTCAAAACAAAGCCATATAGGTCCCAAAAAAGTGGCGACAAAATTCACCACGGATTTCCAAGTAAAAACAACTTTGGTTCAAGAAATCAAAATTTGTTTGATAAATACTTAGTTATCTATATAGTTGAAAAATTCTCTTTTTATAACTATATAACTCATATTTAAGCATGCTCAAGTGTCTTGTTGTCCAAATTATTTTTTTTTTCTTAGGTAAAACAATGTCGGGTTGAAGCGTTTCGGAAATTGTTTTTGTGAATTTCTTTGAAATGAATACCTTGTTTTCTTTATTTTCTAAAACCGTTTTATGTTGGTTTCATTTATCTTTTCTAAGTGACCTTTGAAAATAAAATTTCCTCCTTGCCAAGTTACATTAATACTATATTTGAAGTTTTCTTAGGAAATATGCTCTTCTTCATTTTTCTTGTGTAAATTCTTTTGTTTACTTGTTTTGTAAAAATCTTTACTTGATATTTCTCATTCTTTTTCTCATGTCTCATATTTTTCAAAAATATTCATCCATGCATGAAAATTTGTTTTCTTCATAAAAACAACGAGGAACAATTTAAGGACTTTTTTGTAGAAAAAAATCTTATTAACTTCTTCTTGTAACTTGAAAAGAAATAACTTTATTATTTTCAAATCATAAATTTTCTTTGCCTATTTGTTTGTAAAGGTCTTTACTTAAAAATCTCCTAAGTCATCCATCTTATTTTCTTTCTTATGAAAAGAACCATTTTAACAAAATTATCTCCTTTTGAAAAACAAGGTGGATTAATAAAGATTTTAGTATCTTTTCAAAGCAAAAGTAGTTTGTAAAATTATAGTGAGTTCTCTTTTTGGTAACATGAAAAGAAATGAGTTTATTTTGTGTTGATTTTATACTTTACATAAACTTATTCCTAAGTGATAAAAGCCTTCTTTTATTTAATTATCTTTAGAAAATAAAACGTTTGGACAAAAATCTAATGAACATGATTATAGATAATAATAAACAAAATAACATAAAGCATAAATAATAAAGTCAAGTATTGGAGTTTTAGCTTTTTCAAGGCTCCCGGGACTAAGAAATAAACTAGTCCCATAAAGAAATACAATGAAAGAAGAAAAGCTTGTTTTGACTTGATGAGGACAAGTCTAAGACTAGAGACTAGTCTTAATTCAACAAGGAATAAATAAATAAATTGCAATGGAAAGGTAAATAAATTGCTTTGCATAAAATAAATAAATTGCAAGTGAGCTTATATGCTCTAAAGAATATGTATATATATGTATAGATATATAAACAATAATAAATCAACATAAACATGAATGGATTGGCATGAACAAGAACAATACATGAACATAATGTAGTTTCCACAACTTGTAGTATTTGGAAACTCACACTATGGTCATGTAAAGTTACATGACATGAAGAAGAAGGAAGAATTATAAATGGGTTACCTAAGGAAGACTTTGATATGGTTATGTGGTTATGGGTTTTTGTTGTTGGTGGAAGTTGTTGTGGAATTATTTTGAGAGAGTTTTGAGATAGTAACTTGAGAGGGCTTTGAGAGGAAAAATTGAGAGAGTTTTGGTAAGAATTTGTGGGTAGTGAATGTGTGAAAGAAGTGAAAGAGGAAGGGGGTATTTATAGGAAAATGTGGAGTGATTTTTGTGTGATTTAAATAAATAAAATTGAAACAAAAAGAGAGGAGAAGGGCAAAAGGGGCGCCGGCCATTGTGTGATGGGGGGGGGGGGGGGATTTGATTTATTTTTGTGACTTTTTATTGAATGAAAGATGTAATTTGTAAAGTAGATGTGATATAAAGTTATGGGAAAGGTAAAAAGTTAAGATTATAGGTTATGTAGAGTGTAAGAGTACGTGTAAGAAAAAGTAGAGATAAAAGAATAGTGTAGAATAGTACTGAATAGTATAATGTAAAGTAGATATGATAATTAAAGTACCGGTAGTAAGAAAATACGCGTATAATAGCTATATCTGTTATTTTTACTTACCGAAAAATTATGAAATTGATATTTTTGGAAAACTTATATTTTTACGAGTCTAACGGTATATTCGGAATATTTTTACTATTCCGGGCTTCTGGACACGTTTTTCGAGAACTATGTCGGATCGGGTTCGAAGGACACTCGAATTTCGCGAAACTAAAATTTTTATAAAACCTATGTTATTGCGAACTATTTTAGCTAATTATCCCAACTTCGTTTTTCCGGGCCAAAGAAAACGGCAATGCCGGATTTAGCTTGATACGGTAAACTAGGGTTTTGTTGACCTTTAGGGTTTCGTTTGACTTCCGGTTAGGGTTTTATGCTAAACCGATTCCGAAAATTTAGGGGTTTACAATTTGTGCATGTTTTATTCATCAAAAACATGAATTTTTATGAAAAGTGTGCACATATTTTTTAAAAAACACTTTCATTCAAATTTGACCATTCATATAAGTTTTTTTAAATCTATTAAGCATAAAAAAGCAAGATTTAAGCTCCAAGAACATGAAAAACCAATGTTATGCATTTAAAACTCAATTTTTGGCTAAAAAGCTGCCTAAATCATGCACAAAAACATTTTTATCACCAAGAAAGCATAATTTAAGCACATGCACTCATTATATACATAAACATCAATGGTACAAACCATTGAACTTAAGCAAGTTAAGAATATACCTTATTTTCATCATTGTAGCCACTTGGGAAGCCTATAAAAACACAATAATCTCTTTGGTACCTATTTTTGTTTGGGTCCTTTGAGCTTATTCAAAGCAAATATTTCCCTTCTTAGCAACTACACAAACTTGCTTGTGTGATCAAAATGTATAGTTTTCCTTATTGCATAATTGTGTGTGAAATCACGAAGCTTACCACAACAGTTAGATGTTCCATGAGTAGCTTTCACAAACCAAGTCTTATGGGGCTTAAAACTATTGTTCCTATCATAGTCAATTACATACTTGTTAAAATCAAATTTTTGCATGCCAATGAGAGTACTTAAATTATTGTCTCCACTAGTGGATTTGACTATGGTAGTGTAAACCTCGAGATTTTTCACAATAGTATACGATAATAAAATAGAAAACGTAAATTAAACAGTGAATTTAGAACCCGAAAAAAATCCTAGAATATATCTATGAGTTGTAATAAACTCATTTCTAGTTTGAAAAACCCAAATAAAAATTTCCTTGACCTTAATAGACACTAAAAACGAGATTTTGTATCTTGAATAGATAATCAAGATATAATAAGAAGTAGCTTTAAATTTCAAAACCGGTAAGATATAGTCTATTAATACAGCTTATTGGTACAAAACAATAATCTAAAGATGAATTACTAGGATTATAAATGCATAATAGGTACTAATATTGATTAATAATTATTAATTTAGATTTAAAATGAAAATTTCAGAACCCATTGTTATATTTGTTTGGGAATTCTGAATTCATTAAGACTTGGTTCCTAACTCGATTTATTGAACTTGAAAAATTTAATCGTATAAGTTAAAATACTAAAAATAATTAATCGTGTAAACTTTAAATTAAAAATTTGTTTATACAAACAATCTAGATTTTTTATAGGAACTTAGAAAATTTTATCTAGATAAAACTCTTACTTAATGGTTATAAATATACGTTTATAAACTAACATACGTTAAAATATTTTAATTAATTGACAAACAAATAAGGAAAAAAATAATAATAGAATCCGCCAGAAATTGCCTCACGTTGGAAATAGAGGAGTCGGCTATAAAATTCTTCACGCACGAAACAGAATTCTTCATGTACAGCAGGGGAGGAATTTCTCGGTTGCAGCAAGCTGATTTCCATCCAACTTTGCTCCAAATTTAACACCCAAATTCAACTTGAAAAAGACACCCCAACCAATCCAAAAGCTTCACCTATGATCCACATTAAATGCACAAGAATTTCAGAGCAAATTCAAGAGTAAAACAGCTGCAATTGGAGCTTGAACTATCGTGGAAAAGTAGCAGTAGAAATTCTCGGCTGCAGAAGTTCATCCCTCACATCCAACTTTTGATCTAAATTTGAGCTCTCAAGTTCAACTTGAAAATGACATGAACTCCAACAAAAGAAATCCACATGTAATCAACATTAAATACCAAGAATTTTAGATCAAATAGGCAATCAAAACAGCCTCAAATGGCCTTGCAATTTCTGATCAAGCAGGCTGCAGTAGAGGGAATTAAACAGAATAGCAGCAACACACAAACTAATTCCAGCTCCGATATTTGTAAAAATCATAGGCTCATTTGAGTTTGTATTTTTTACTAAATAAACACCAATAGAAGGCTTCTAAATGGAAACTTCCAATACCAATAATTAATTAAAAATCTGATGAAGAAATCTGTCCAAAAATCCATGAAAACTGCAACAGAAATTCAAACATTTCAACTCTAATTCCAACGCTATTTTGATCTGATTTTCAAGCAAATTGAGCTCCTAGTTTACACATATAAATGACATTAATTAACTACCAAATAAACACAATTAATGCCCTCAAAATAAGCCATAAATCTATCAAAACTAGATAAAAAATTCGTCACCCAATGCAGCAAAATTCGTATCCAAAATTCCAGCTACAAATTTATGTTTTTCCTAAGCCCAAAACACTCTCTTTAGCCTCCTAACTTTAGCCTAACTTTAGTACATATATATAGACTTAATTTTGACACAAAACTAGCTCATATTCCCCACAAAACAAGTTGACATTCTAGCTATAAGAGGAGTTGCATCCAGCCTCTTTTCTTTGTTTTACCTTCACTTGGACAGCCCTTAGAGAGTCCCAAAACATAGTAAAAACCCCTATTTTACTTCCATATTCTATCTAAATATCAAACACTTTAAGAACATCAATTCACTCCCTCTAACAACATCATAAACCAATCCAAATAGCTCTTGGTTTGTCATAACACCAAGCTAGAACTCAAGCTCAATAAGGTAAGAAAATTTAGTTAAAGTAGTTAACTTATAATTTAGCTAGAAACTCACTAATCAACCTTTGATATAGGTTTGGTTCTTACTAACTAGAGGAGTTTGGAATTCTTTTCCATCTCAAGCTAAGGTAATTTCTAAACTATCAATACATGCTTGTTACATTTACGTGTAGACATTAGGATGAAACGTGTAGCATTGAAGAGAGGTTATGTGGTTGGGAGAAATGACTATTCCATTGATGAATTCAAGTAGATGGATTTTTGATATTTTAGAAATGCTTAGATGTTGTTGGTTAAGAAAGACAACAACTTAGAAATGTTATAAACATAGGAATAGAAAATTCGGATCTAGGGAGGAATAGGCCAAAACCATGCTCAAATTTCATCTAAACTAGTTTAAATTCATGTCTAATGCTTCTAAGACCTTATATGAACATAAAACTTGACAAAACAAGCTTTAAAAGCATGATTAGGAGTTTTAAATTACAAGAAAAATGTTATGAACAAATCATAGAAATTACACATAGTGATAATTTTACAAGTTATGAGTAAGCTGAGGAAATGAATAAAGATTTAGATGATGAAATGAGATCCTCTAAAATAATACAAATTCTAACCCAAGAGAGCAGATAAGGTTGATAGGCAAAGTAAAATAAATAAATAAATAAATAAAAGACTACTACTAATAAGGACATTAAACAATGCAAGACTTGAATAGAAAAATAATAGAAAATTTAGTTAAGCTTATCTTGGATACAGAATGAGTAATATGTAAATCAAAAGAAATTCAATGGAACTAAACAATAGATATCCTTCTTCCATAAGAATCAATATCTTAAGAAATTGATATAAGCAGTAGAAATAATATCAAATACCGACATATGACACTTAGACACTCATAGGAATTTAATGTTCTATTTATAAGTATTGTTGATGAATATTTTCATCTTAATAGGTGTCACGCCCTAAAGGGGACCCAAAACGCGATAGTCCACCACACTCGATATTTAAACTTAAGTATGACAACTTTAGTCATCCCGTAAGTTTATATATCGGGTGTAAGGTGTACTTGCACAACTTTTAGGATCACACTTTGAATCGAATAGTTTAAAGAAGGCATACATTAGCGTTAAGAATAGAAATCACAACGAGATAAATAAGTTAAATCTTTACAAAGTCAAGGGGGCATACCCCCGCCAAAATAATAATGGAAGTCCGTCCATTCTAAATTCATATTTACAAATACTAGGGTTTATATCAAGGAGATTTTCCTAGAAGTCCACGCCTCTAGCTAGGTCCCGACTTCTTCAAAAGCTCCTTCATCCAAAAGATAACCCTGTGAAAAGTGTTCTCTCAGAACAACAAAAAAATAGAAACACCACAATAAAACTATCGGGGTGTAAGCTACAGGCTTAGTGAGATTCAATTCCAAATATTTAATACTCAACAATAGTATGTAAAACAAACAAGTTATTAGCAGCCATATGAAATGCACAAGCATATGAGCATACAACACATAAGACCATCCAGAAATCTTATGTTGAATGGATTTACGCCCTCCATTCTGGTTAGGTGTTTCAGGCTCATACGACCATCATTTAAATACTTCTCACTTCTTATTATGGTTGATACAGGTGCCCATCCACCACTTTTTAAATTTTTACTGTGGTTGATGCAGGTGCCCACCCACGCACATTTTAATTCCAGCCCATTCGCCAACAACCGAGTTTACTGTTTACCGACCCCTCGTTGCCTGAATTACTATGCCTTCTTCCCACAAAGGTATAATAACCCATGCAATGTGACTCACTACGTGGTATGCATGTACAGTTTATTCATATAATCGTGGCATATTGATTAGACAGATTAAGTGCGATCATAGAGAATTTCAAGCAATCCCAAGTCTATACTAGCTCATACAATGATTTATCAACAAGTCTCGTCTCGATATACTTATCATTCATTCAACCAAGATTATGTCACACTCAACGTAATTTTATCTTTTCCTAATTCTAATGCCACTACAATTACAAGCACATACATGAGCACAACTATTTAAGAAATGAACTCACTCAGCCATGGAGAGAAATCCACTAGTCGTAGTAGTCCTCGGGGAGTGGAAATCCGTCCTCCAATTCACCTAAGTACAAGAAATACCCGAAATGAGTATTTCTTATAAGGTTCTAATAACTTAACAATTCTAACTACTAAGTTCGTCAATTTCCGCATGAGATAAAGCCCTAACTTTAAATGACCATATCTAACTCATTTTAACTCAGAATTGAGCATATAATATATCGATTTCTATCTACTTCGAAAGATCTATCCATTCCTAATATTATTTTCAAGTTTCGAAAATATTTAACTCACCAAACAGAGGGAACATTTCTGGTTGTTCGAACGCTTCAAACCTGAAAAATGATTTTGTGAATGTTTGTGGTGTCTTCTAGCATAGAGTTCAACTACACATGAAATATCAATGATTTCCTATCATGAATGATATGATATGAACTTGATGCATGCATGCCTTTGAAATTATTTACAAAGAGGAAAATTAAGAAACTTCCTACTTGTGTAACTCCATGATTATACACTTTCAAGAAAACTAGATTCCTAACTTTGACTATCTCATTGGTTTTGAAGTTATTTCCTTAAGAAAATCAATTTATCCTTATCTAAATTAAGTCTTCATTACACCTATTATCCAAGCCTTCATTTCTACATAAAAACTTACATTTTACACTTAGCAAATATGTTTTCAAATAGGATTCATCCAAAAATCCGAATTTCTTGAAATTAAATTTTTGAATGATTCTTTTGGGAAAAACTTGTTTAATGCATAAAAACTAAGGTTTTAAGATACCTATTACTTAAGGACTCCATTTTATACATAAAACTTCTATTTTGAGCTTAGATGATAGGTGTTCTTATGGGCTACATTCAAAATTACGAATTTCATATGTTGACTACTAACTCAAAATTTTTCCATCTAAATTCCACTTCTTGTTTGATACATTAATCTCATCAAAACTCATTTCAACTTATAAAAATTACTACCTAATGATACGTATTACCTATATCCTTCATTTTCCACATAAAACATGAGCTTTAAAGTTGATAAAAGGGTTTTCAAAATAGGCCTTTGAAACCATACGAATTTGTCTTTGAATATTTCAAACAAAAACTTTTCTTTACAAGTTCCTTGCTTTATTCACTAAAGATCTACCAAATACCACATCTATATATCTAGAACAAAGCCTTCATGAGTATGAATGCATGAAATATAAATCATCCATAAGATCATGAATATCAAGCATGGTTTAACAATCTAAAAGCTAGATCTACTACTTATAATGTATGAAATGAAGTTTTAAAGCATGAACATGAAATTTTTATGCTAGATCTCTACTTTACTCCACTCCAACATGCATGAACATGAAATATCCTCAACAAAAACTTGATCAAACACAAGATCTACTCTTGTGATGGCTTGATATTCATGTAGTAGCATTTTCTTTGTCCCTAGCAAGAGCTCATGGGGACTTTGAGTGAAAATACTCATGAATAATCTTGCCATTACAAGATTAAATGGTAGTAAGGCTTAGGAATTATCACCTAAAGCTTGAAATAAATGAGAAATGGAGAAGATTGAAGCTTGTGTTGTGTGTATGTGGTGGAGCTAGGGTGTCACGGCATAGAGGAGAGAAATGGGAGAGTTTTGAGAGCTTTTAGAACACATGAAGTAAATGTGAAGGAGAGAGAAATAAAAGACTATATATATTAGATGAAATTAGGGTTTGTTTTACCATTATAAAAAGAAGAAAAATAAAACAATTAGGGGCAAATTGGGGGGGAAAAAATGCACCAGCCATGTAGGTGTGTAAGAGAGGGAGTGTTTGATTTTATTTGAAATTTAAATTTGTGTAATAAATTGTATTAAATGTAATAATTTGTTAAGAGACAAAATTTCTTGGAAAAGAAAATATAATTGAGTAGTTGTAAGGATGTAAGACTAGGTATGGGTGTGTGTGTGTAGTAGGTTGTATTTGTGAATAGTAATAAATAGTAGATAAGACATCTACTTTATTGGTAGTAAGAAAAATACGGGAAAAAGGCTATAACTGTAATTTTTATAACCTGAAAAATTATAAAACATATATTTTTGGAATCTTTATAAAATTCCGGTTCTAGCAAGTATTCCAGAATATTTTTCTGAGTTTCTAGTTTCGGGGTTCGCTTTTCCTTAATGGAGCTCGGGAAAGCCCAGAATAGAAAATTTTTCGAAATCAAAACTTTGTATAGTTTGAAATATGCTATAAAACAATAATTCATATTAAATCATTCTATAGGGGTTCCTTTATATAGAAATCGAAGAAAAGCCGGAATTAGGGTTCTTAGGTTGCTTGTACTAATCTTATTTAGGGTTTTGATTTTCGATTTACGGAGTTTACTCGGTTACTAAGAAAACCGGGGTTTACAACCTACCCACCTTAAACAAAGTTTTGTCCTCAAAACTTGAACGACTTACCTGATTCTTTAAACAGGTTTGGGTACTTTTGCCGCATCTCATTTTCTGCTTCCCAAGTTGCTTCCTCATGTGTATGATTTCTCCAGAGGACCTTTACATACTTAATTTCCTTATTCCTTAATTTTTGTACCTTTGTATCCAAGATCTATACCGGGTGCTCCTCATAAGTGAGGTTTTCCTTTAGTAACACCGGTTCCAATTCGATGACCTGATCCGGATCGGCTACATGCTTGCGAAGAACAGAGACATGAAAAACATTATTTACTCTCGAAAGATTTGGTGGCAAGGAAAGGTGGTATGCCAACTCTCCCACCCGTTCCAACACTTCAAAGGGACCAATATATCGGGGGCTCAACTTTCCTTTTGAGCGAACTCAGTGAATACTCTTTATAGGATTTATCTTTAAATACACATGATCTCCAACTTGAAACTCAAGAATCCTTCTTTTTAAATCTACCCAACTCTTTTGTCTATCTTGGGCTTCCTTCATCCGTTGTTGGATCATCCGAACCTTGTCGGCAGCATCTTGCACAAGATCGGGTCCAAGAACCATCTTTTCTACATCATCCCAAAACAATGGGGATCTACACTTACGTCCATATAAGGCCTCATAAGGCGGCATCTTGATGGTCGAGTGATAGCTATTGTTGTAAGCGAACTCAACCAAAGATAAGTGCGCTTCCCAACTTCCTTGAACTCCATCACACATGCCCGAAGCATATCTTCCAAAGTCTGAATTGTTCTTTCGGACTGTCCATCAGTCTGCGGGTGATAAGCTGTGCTAAAATGCAACTTCGTTCCCATACACCTCTGCAAGCTCACCCAGAACTTAGACACAAACCTTGGGTCTCGATCTGATACAATCCCAGCCGGTACTCTGTGTAAACGAACAATTTCCTTCATGTAAAGTCTCGCTAATTTATCCATGGAGAAAGTCATACTTATTGGCAAGAAATGAGCAGACTTAGTTAACCGATCCACTACAACCCATATGGCATCATGCCCTGACGGCGTCCTTGGTAAACCACAAATAAAATCCATGGAAATCTGATCCCATTTCCATTCTGGTATAGGCAAAGGTTTTAATAATCCACCCGGCCTTTGATGTTCTACCTTCACTTGTTAGCATGTTGGGCACTTAATCACAAAATCTACCACATCACGTTTCATTCCATTCCACCAATAATGTCCTTTAAGGTCTTGATACATCTTGGTTCCTCCCGGGTGTATTGTATATCCGAAATTGTGTGCTTCGCTCATAATTTCTTTCCTCATTTCTTCATCATCGGGCACACACAATCATCCTTTCATCCTTATCACATCGTCTTCATCTATTGTGAAGTCGGTATACTTCCCTTCCTGAACTTCCTTCTTTATCCTTTGAATCACTTCATCATAACGTTGGGCCTCTTTAATCCTTTCTACTAAAGTTGGTTCCAACACCAAACTTGCCATTTCCATCTCCAAGTCTTGTATAAACCCCGGTTTTTCAGGTAACCAAGATAACTCAAGAACCGGAAACCAAAACCCTAAACCGGAATAGCTTAAGTCTGGAGTGAGAACTAGAAACCCTAAATCCGGCTTTTCATCGATTTCCAATTAAGAAAACTTTTATAAGAAAATTTAAATTTGAATATAGTTCTTGATTATATTTCAAACCAAGAAAAGATCAGATTTTAAGAAAATTTCAATTTAGGGTCATCCCGAGACGCATTATAGAAAAGCGTGCCCCGGAATAGAATTTCAAAAATTTACTTGTGAATACTCATTTGATTTGAAATAAAATGAGGATTTCAAAAATATAAATTTCATAATTTTTTGGCTTATGAGAAATACAGTTATAGCCTTCTTATTCGTATTTTTCTTACTATCGGTAATTAAGTTGTCTTGATTACTATTCATTACTATTCATATGTACAACCTATGACTACTCATTTGTACACCCTATATTTGCAACCCTTACCATCACTCAATCACTTCCTTTTCAAAGACTTTTTGTCTCTTAAATATCAATACAATTTATGACAAATTGTACTCAAATCATATCAAAGATAAATCAATCAAAACAAAAAGAAAATCAAATTTTCCCCTCCCCCTCATGCATAGTGCCGGTGTGAATATCCCAAACCCCCTCCCCCCCCCCCCCCCCCCCCCCCCCCATCAAGCTCCAATTTGCAATTTTTTTTAAATTGGTTTATTCCATTTTAACCTAATTTCAATTAATATATAAGTTACACTTTCTTTCTCTCACTTCATTCTTTCGTTTTCAAACTTTCCAAAAAGGTAAAAGCTCTCAAATTTCCTCTCCCTCTTTACCCCATGCCGTGAGCCTCTAGTGCACGCACACACACACACACAACTTGTTTCTTCTCCTTTTGTCTTCTATTTTTAACTTAAATAGATGAATCTTGCTTCATATATCCTTAAATCCTTGTAATGGCAAGGATATTCTTGGATATTTCCAACTAAAAGTCCCCATTCTTGTGCTAGGGACTAGGAAATATCAAAACAAGAATACCAAACCATCATAAAGTGGATATAGCATTTAAAGGAGCTTTCATGCCATAAGCTTTATGATTATTCATCAAAAAGTGTTTTGAACAAAATATCTTATATAAAAATATAGTTTTTATGTTTTCAAAACCTATTTAAGCACTTGATATAGTAGATCTACTGTCACGCCCCAAAGGGTACCCTAAACGTGACAATCCGCCACACTCAACATTAAAGCTTAAGTATGACAACCTTAGCCATTCCCAAAAGCTTTTGTATTAAGTGTAAGGCGTACTTTCACAACTTTAGAGGACCATATATGGAATTATGAAGTTTAAGAAGATATGAATAACACATTTGAGAAAGGAGGATTTATAATAATCATTTATTCAAATCAATGGTTTTACAAACTTGGGGACATTTCCCTTCGATCACTAATCTGTTACATGATATTTGTACATTAATACTAATGCTACACTTTATCTATATTTCTAGTATCTAATAAGAAATTACCTGTCCGCAGGGTCCTCGTGGCCTTAACCATAAGTAAGGAAACTGCAAAAGATATCTACTGGGGTATAAGCTAATAGGTTTAGTGAGAACTATTTCCATAAATAACTTCTTGTAATAAGATTTCAAACAAGTTGATTAAACAAACAAATGTAATGCAACAACCACGTGGGCAACAAGTATATAGTTTTCTGGGAACTATATGTTGAATGGATTTGTGCCCTCTATTCGGGGTTTGGTGATACATAACCTCAATTCAAGTAGTTTTAGTTAAAAAGTTTTCATGCTCGCGAGCACTCATTGCCAAGCATTTCGAATCTACTTGATTGACCTTGCTTTCGGATCTTCCGCTAAGCATTTTCCTTAAGCCGCCAAGCAGTCGCTTTCAGATCTCCTGCCAAGTGTTGCTTTCGACATGAGCTTACTATTCTTCTCACCCGAGGATAATAACCCAAAATGCAATGTGACTCACTTCGTGGTATGCATGAACTCATTTATTTATAAAGTCATAGCATAATTATTTTTAAATTTAAGGTGATCAAGGAATTTCATACAAATCAATATATACTAAAACAATCATTTAAAACAATTCCGGCCTCAATATTCTTAAAAATTCTTTCAAAGAATTATTTTACATACATGTCAGTTTATCTTTTCCTAACTCTAATGCAACTAATTTACAAGCACAACAAGTATAGCTTTTAATGGAAATAAACTCACAATGCCATGTCGACTATTCCTCTAAGCGGATGAGTCGTTCACACACTCCACTTAATCGTAATAATCCTCGAGGTAAAGGAATCCTTCCTCGGGTCACCTAACCAAAGAAAATACCCACAATGAGCATTCCTTGATGATTTTCTTGAATTTTGACAAAACAATATCAAAAGAACGTTAAAGTTCGTATAAAGGAATGTTCCAACTTAAAATGGCCATAACTTGGTCATTTTAACTCGGAATCGCGCATATAATATACTGCTTTCTACCTATTCGAAAAGATCTACCCATTTCCAAAATTATTTTCATCAAACAAAGCCATATAAGCTCCAAAACAGTGGCGACAAAATTCACTACGGATTTTTCAAGTAAAAACAACTTTGGTTCAAGAAATCAAAATTTGTTTGATAAATACTTAATTATCTATATAGTTGAAAAATTCTCTTTTTATAACTATATAACTCATATTTAAGCATGCTCAAGCTTTTTTTTTGTCCAATTATTTTTCTTGGGTAAAACAATGTTGGAAGAATATAGTTTTCAAAAATTGTTTTTGTAGATTTCTTGTAATGAATTCCTTGTTTCCTTTTGTTTTCTAAAAAGGCTTTACGTTGGTATTTATTATTTTTTTGTTTTAAATAAATTTTCTATTTCTTAGTTTCTATTATTTTTAAAACACACTATCTTTCTTATTTATTTTTCTTGTACAAATTTCTTTGTCTATTTGTTTATAAAAATCTTCATTTGAAAAATTTCTCATTCTTTCCTTATGTCTTATGTTTTTCATAAAAATTATCCATGCATAGAAATTTATTTTCTTGACAAAAACAAAATAGATCAATATGTGACTTAAGAAATCTTTTTATAGTAAAGTAGTTTCTAAAATTTTAGTGGTTTCTTCTTGTAACTTGAAAAAAAATAACTTTATTTTTGTTTTCAAACCATAGATTTCCTTCGCCTATTTGTTTGTAAAGGTCTTTACTTGAAAATTCCTTAGCCATTCATCTTGTTTATCTTTTTATAAAAAGAACCATTTTTATCAAAAATAGTTTCTTTTGAAAAACAAAGTGGAGTAATAAAGGTTTAAGTAGCTTTTTAAAGTAAAAGTAGTTTCTAACATTATAGTGAGTTCTTTTTGTAACTTAAAGGAAATGAGTTTATCTTTTGTTATCTTATAGTTTTTATACTTTACATAATCTAATCTCTAAGTGACAAAATTCTTCTTTGTTTAATTATTTTTAGAAATTAAAATTTTTGGACAACAATCTAAATGATCATGATTATGAGAATAATAGTAAACAAAATAACATAAAACATCAATAGTAAAGTCAAGTATTGGAGTCTTAGCTTTTTCAAAGCTCCCGGGACTAAGAAGTAGACTAGTCCCAAAATAAAATAAAATGTAAGAAAGAAAAACTTGTTTTGACTTGATGAGGGCAAGTCTAAGACTAGAGACTAGTCTTAAAATAACAAGGAATAAGTAAATAAATTGCAAGGAATTAATAAATAAATGGCAAAGGAAAGTAAATAAATTGCATTGCATAAAAAGTAAATAAATTGCAAGTGAGCTTATATGCTCTAAAGAATATGTATATATATATAGATAATAATATTTAGATATAGTAGCAATAATATGAACAAAAATAATAACATGAATATAAATAGATTTTTCATGAACAAGAACAATACATGAACATAATGTAGTTTCCATAACTTGTAGTCTTTGGAAACTCACACTATGGTCATGTAAAGTTACATGACATGAAAAAGAAGAAAATAATAGAAGGTGGTTACCTAAAGAAGACTTTGGTATGGTCATGTGGTTATGGGTTTTAGTTATTGGTAGAAGTTGTTGTAGAAATATTTTGAGAGAGTTTTGAGATGGTATTTTGAGAGAGTTTTGAGTTGGTATTTTGAGAGAGTTTTGAGAGGAGAAATTGAGAGAGTTTTGGTAAGAATTTGTGAGTAGTGAACGTGTGAAAGAAGTGAAAGAGAAGGGAGGTATTTATAGGAAAATGTGGAGTGATTTTTGTGTGATTAAAATAAAGAAAAATTGAAACAAAATTGAGGGGAGAGGGGGCATAGGGGCGCCGGCCATGTTGTGTATAGAGGGGGAGTGATTTTTTTCTTTTTTTTTTTTTACTTTGAAAGATGTAATGTGTAAGGTAGATGTGAAATAAAGTTATGAGAAAGATAAAAAGTAAGGATTATAGGTTATGTAGTGTGTAAGAATAGGTATAAGAAAAAGTAGAGATAAAAGAATAGTGTAGAATAGTAATCAATAGTGTAATGTAAGATAGACATGACTAATAAAGTACCGGTAGTAAAAAAATACGCGTATAATAGCTATATCTGTTATTTTTAGCTACCGAAAATTTTGAAATTGATATTTTTGAAAACCTTATATTTTTACGAGTCTAACGGTGTATTCAGAATATTTTTACTATTCCGGGCTCCCGGACACGCTTTTTGAGAACCGTGTCCGATCGGGTTCAAAGACACCCGAAATTCGAAAAACTGATATTTTTATAAAACCTATGGTTATTACGAACTATTCTAGCTAATTATTCCAACTTCGTTTTCTAGGGCCAAAGAAAACGGCAATGCCGGATTTAATCGGTTACGATAAACTAGGGTTTTGTTGACCTTTTAGGGTTTCGTTTAACTTCCGGTTTAGGGTTTTATGCTAAACCAATTCCAATAATTTGGGGGTTTACATCTACCATTTCACTACTCATGTTCATGTAGGCATTTAAGATCTCATCATTATTTTGAGTTTATGTGCATTAATGGTCTTCAATGCTTTTGTCCTTAGTAAATCACCTTGCTAGTATATGGATCTATGAGTAGATGAGTTAATAAAACCAAAAAGGAAAACACTTTTTAAGAAATGAGCTAGTGTAAATTCGGATGATTTGAGAACCCTAGTCTAAAAACCCTTTTTCCAACTTCTAAACATGTATTTTACAAGAAAAATGAAGCCTATAGGTAATAGATAATGTTTGATGATTTTTTTCATGAATTTAAATGAGTTGTATCAAAGGAAATATTTAAAACAAGAGATGAAGTCCAATAGAAGTTTTGAGTTAAAAAGTCTTGTAGGCAAAATTCGTAATAATGGATAGCTGGTTAGAAAACACTAGTTTACCAACTTTAAAAATAGTATTTCTTAAATAAATGAAGTCCTTAGGATATAGGTAAAATAAATACTTAAAGTTCTAAGTATAAAATGCATTTTTCTTAAAAGAATCAACTTGAAAATGAAAATTTCTAAATTCGGATTTTTGGAACCACCCTAGTATAAGACCCACTTAAAAAGTTACAAATGAAGATTTTATTAAAGAAATAAAGACCTTAGGATATAGTTAAAATAAGAGTCAAATTTTCTTTGAAATAAATAGGATTATCCTAAGAAAAATCCTTAGAATAAGTAGGTGTGACCAAATGTAGCAAAGTAAATTGTTAAACAATGGCATGACATAGTGTCTTAAGACAAAGTTTATTTAGATTCTTTAAGTAAAAAAATTTATAAGAACTTAGACTCATTAGAGTTCATATCATGACATTCATGTTAAGGAAAATCATTATCATGGCATTTAGTTTTATTTTGTACTTAGGAATCTCAAGTGCATTCACGAAAACCGCATTTTCGGAATCAACATAACCGCTGTACAGATATGATCCTTCATTTTCGAGGCTTAGATATTTTCAAAAATTGATTTAAACTTCATATTTAGAAATCTCTTCCGAAGTAGATAGAAATCGATATAAAAATTGCGAAATTCCAACTTAAAACGACCAAGTTATGGCCATTTTAAATCGGACTTCAAAAATGACGCGAATTTCGATTTCACTAAGTTTTCTTAGAGTTTTAGTGTCATTAGATGGTAGAATACTTATTAGGGTATCTCTTATATGAATAGGTGAACCCGAGGACGTTGAATCTTTGCCTTCGGACTATTATTACTAGAAGACAGGCGAACCTATGCAGAGTGAGTTTCTCTTCCCGATTCATTTATTGTATGTGCTTGTTAATTAGTACACTAGAATGTAGGCCAAATAAATGGAATATGAATTATGGGGAATAATGGGAAATTGTATGTTGATGATGATGTGAGAACTCAAAATAAGAATATCGAAACCGAGTGATAAATTCTGATTGTGTAGTTAGTTATGATGGATTGTCTGAGAAATTGTTTGATCGCCTAAATAAAATGACATAATCAACTACTCGGACTAATGCTAAATTTGACATATGCATATCATAATGGGAAGGAGCATTAGCATTGGTAGGTTAATCGTGATCCATAAACGATATTAAATTGGTAGGTTAATCGTGATCCAGAAACGAAATAATTGTAGGTTGACCGTGAACCATAAATGGCATAAAGTTAGTACCGCAATATTCGTTAATCTGCTAACCGGTGATGGAGGGAGCAAGTCCATCCACATATGATTTCCGGCTGGTCATATGTTTGTTGAATTCATGTGTTTGGTGCATTCACTTGCTTACTTAATTACTTGGTTGAATTGTTGTGACATGAATGTTATTGTGGAAGATTACACTCACTAAGCTAGTTAGCTTACGTCCCTATAGTTCCTTCCTTTTGCAGCTACCCCATTTGTGGCTTAGGCAGCGTGACCTGGCTGTACAGGTACAGGAGCTAGGAGTTTCCCTTAAAAGTTGAATTCCTGTTTAGACTTCCATAGGAAACTTTAAGACTTGGATGACTGTATAAGGCCATTAAATATTCTTTTGCGGGGGAATGCCCCTTAGTAAATGTAATATTTATTTATGTTTCATAAGTTATATCCTACTGTTAATGCATGCCAAATTAAGCTTTTATCTCCATTTGGACTTGTACTCTATTGTTGTAAAGGTACGCCTTACATCTATATGAGGCTCTCGAAGGACTAAGGTGGTAATTCGGGAATCTTATATGGTATGTGACAGACTGTTGTTTAGGGTACCCTATGGGGCCTGACATCTTGCCTAACAAATTCAATGTTTAACTTCTCAAATTCTTTTATCAGTTCTTTCTGATCAGTCAAAAGAGTTGCAACTTCACCATGATTCTTACGACTTAAAGCATCGGCAACTACGTTTATCTTTCCCAGACAATAATTAATTCACAAATCATAATCTTTGATTAACTCCAGCCATCTTCGTTGCCTCATGTTCAGCTCTTTTTGAGTGAACAAATACTTAAGACTTTTGTGATCAGTGTAGATTTCACACCTTTGTCCATAAAGGTAATGTCTCCATATTTTCAAGGCAAAGACAACTGCGGCTGACTCCAAGTCATGCATGGGATAATTTTGCTCATGTGGCCTTAGCTGCCTTGATGCATATGCAATCACCTTCCCTTCTTGCATGAGAATGCATCCGAGACCATTTCTCGAAGCATCACTGTGTACCGTGTAGGGTTTCTCAGGGTCTGGCAAAACCAAGATCGGAGCAAAAACAAGTCTTTGTTTTAATTCTTGAAAGCTTTTATCCCGCTTTTCCGTCCAAACAAACTTTTCATTCTTTTGCGTCAACTGAGTTAACGGCTTGGCTATCTTGGAAAAGTTTTGGACAAATTTCCTGTAATATCCCGCTAAACCCAAAAAGCTTCTTACTTCAGTCACGGTTTTAGGTAGCTTCCATTCCACCACAGATTTAATCTTTTTGGGGTCTATAGATATGCCTTCACCCTACACCACATGGCCCAAAAATGAGATCCTATCTAGTCAGAAATCACACTTGGAAAACTTAGCATACAATTTATGTTCCCTTAAGATTCGTAATGCCATGCGAAGGTGCTCTTCATGCTGCTCCCTCATCTGCGAGTAAATCAAAATATCATCAATAAACACAATCACACACTTATCCAACAAGGATTTCTATACCCAATTCATCAAGTCCATAAAAGCAGCAGGAGCATTCGTTAATCCAAAAGACATCACTAAGAACTCATAATGTCCATAACGAGTCCGAAAAACAGTTTTTGGCACATCTTCGGGTCTAACTCTTAACTGATGATACCCCGATCGTAGATCAATCCGTGAAAATACACTTGCTCCTTGTAACTGATCAAAAAGGTCATCAATCCTTGGAAGTGGATACTTATTCTTGATGGTAACTTTATTCAATTCTCGATAATCAACACATAACCTCATTGACCCATCCTTTTTCTTAACAAATAGCACATGTGCACCCCATGGTGACACACTTGGTCTTATGAATCCTTGGTCCAAGAGTTCTTGCAATTGCCTTTGTAATTCCTTCAACTCAATAGGTGTCACGCCCCATAGGGTATCCTAAACGTAACAGCCCGCCACATACTAAATAAGACTCTTGAATTCCCTATCCGAGCCCTTCGGGAGTCTTATGTAGATGTAAAGCGTTCCTTTACGATGATAGAATACTCAACCAATGGAGTCAAATAGTTTAATGTGGCATTCATTAGCCATATATAATAAACCAAAACGCATAATTATACTTTACAAAATCTAAAGGGCATTCCCCCGCAAAATAATATCAAGTCCATTACAATCATCCAGAGTCCTTTAGTTTCCAACGGAAGTCTATACAAAAAGAATGAAGTAAACTTCTATGGAAAACTCCTATCTCCGGTACCTGAGCTGTGGCTTGCCTCGGTCTAAGCCAGATAAACTCGTGCTGCAATAAGTAAAAACTATGAGGGTGTAAGCTAACTAGCTTAGTGAGTGAGAACTTCCATATCACAATTAAGTACAATTCATTCAAACAAGTAATTATTGAAGCAAGTGTATGTATTAAACAAATGAGTTCAACAAACATATGACCAACCGGAAATCATATGTGGATGGACTTACGCCCTCCATCCCGGGTTAGCAGATTAACGAATCCTGCAGTACAACGCCGTTTAAGCTCACGGTCAACTGAACAATAATTCGTTTTATGGAACACGATTAACCAACAATTTCGTTTTATGGATCACGATTAACCAACATATTCGTTTTATGGATCACGAAAAACCGACCAATGCTAATGCTCCATCCCCATCGTGATATGAATGAATCCAATTACAATTAAAGTCGAATATTCATTAGTTCAATTCTTTTAGGTGGCCAACAAGTATTCGCAGACATTCAATATAAGATACTAGCTAATCAGTCAATAGCTTAACACCCGGTTTCGATATTTCTTAAGTTCCATTTCGCACATCAACAGCAGACAAATATATAATTCCCATATACCCCAACATATATATCCATTTTTATCTTTGCCTACACCACTAGTGCCACTACATTACAATCACAATCATTAATTGAGAGTGGAAGTAAAACTCACTCGGCCATTGGACGCCGGTCTTTTAGTAGTAATAATCGGGCGATAAGGTGTCGTCCTGCTCGGGATCACCTACCAAGTAAGAATAATCTTAATGAGATCCTCATCATGTAACTAATCCAAGCTATGCATCTAAACTAGATGAATTCGGAATTCTCGCTATTTGCGGAAGCTCAGACTTAAAACGGCCATAACTTGGTCATTTTAGCTCGGAATTTTGCAAATTTTATATCGATTCTATCTACTTCGAAAGATCTATCTATTTATAATATTATTTTCAAGTTTTGAAAACATTAAGGTCACGGAACAGTAGGATCAGATCTGTTCCGTAAGTCCTCAATTTCCGAAAAATTGTTTTGCTTTTGATGAGAAATGTTCCTAGTTGATGATTCATGGATGAATGGTATATGAATGAATTCCTAACATGAATGCCATGTAATGAACTCAATATTATGCATGGTCATGATGATTTTTGATGATAATCTTATGAATCCTATTGTTACAAAATTCCATAAAGGTTATTTCTAAAAAGCTATTCTTCCCAACTTTACGTTCCTTAGGGTTTCTTTTATTTTTACTCTTGAAATTCACTTGTTATCTAAATAAAAATGAGTTCTCAAAGGTCTATATTAATCATGGCCTTCATTCATACATAAAATCCCCATTTTTCATTTGGTAAACATGTTTTAAAAAGCCTCTTGTAAAAATCCGAATTTCTTTGAAATTTCATTTTCTTGCATTTTTCCTTATGAGAAATCTTGTTTAATGCATTAAAATTTGAAGCTCCAATGTATATATTATCTAAGGACTTCATTTAGCTTATAAACATCCAATTTAGACTTAGATACTAAGTGTTCTTGTAGGCATGGACTAAATTACGATTTGACTATTGATCCACATATCAATATTTTTATTCTAACTCACTACTTGTTTTACATTCTTATCATGCCTAAAATCATCTAAACTTATGAAAATCATTCTTTTATATATCTATTACACATACCCTTCATTTTTCATGTGAAAATATGAGTTTAAAGATAGTTTTTGTGGTTTTTAAAGTAGGGTTCTAATTTCATCGAATTTTAACCATCATATTTGACAAAACCTTTTATCTTTCAATGTTCTTGCCTCCTATATGTGAAGATCTACTATCTAACATATCCATACATATATAAGACTACATTTTTATGATCATCAATGCATGGAAATAATATAATCTTGACCATAATGTAAATGAAGATGTGGTGTCTAAACTCTTGATCTACTAAATATAGTGCTTGAATCATAAATCTCATGGCATGAACATCAATATATATACAAGATATCTACTTTACATGCATGACCAAGATGATATTTCAAACAAAACTCTTTCAAATACAAGATCTACTTCTTGTGATGGCTTGAGATTCTTGTAGTAGTGTTTTCATGTCCCTTGCTCATGCTTATTGGGATTAATGGTGGAAAACACACAAGAATTCTTGCCATTACAAGATTTGGGATGAACAAGACTTAAAAATCACCTACCAATGGAGTCTTGGAGTAGAAAAGAGGAGAAAAGAAATTGAAATTGTAAGAGTGGGGGAGGGGGAAAGCTCACGGCACAAGGGAGGAGAAAGGGAGAGTTTTTCTCTTTTGTAAAAATTTGAAACAAGGAAAATGAAGAGAGAGAATGAACATTTAGTATATATATTAAGTGGATTAGGGTTTTGGTTAATAAAATTGAGTAAAAAATAAATTAAATTGAGAGGGAAAACAAGAGGGGGGGGGGGGGGGGGGGGGGCGCGGGGCGCGGCCATGGGGCATGTGTGTGTGTGTGTTTTGAATTTTGATATTTGTAATTTAAGCAATTAAAATGAAATAAATGTAATAATTATTTAAGAGACAAAATTCATTGGAAAAGAAAATTGAAATGAGTAGTTGTAAGGATGTAAGAATAGGGTATGGGTAGTGTGTAGTATAGGTTGTACTTGTGAATAGTAGATAAGACATCCACTTTACCGGTTGTAACGAAAACACGGGAAAAGGCTATAACTGTAATTTTTATAGCCCGAAAAAATTATGAAATTGATATTTTTGAAAACCTTATAAAATTACGGTTCTAATGAATATTCCGGAACATTTTTCTGAGTTCGTGGTCCCGAGGCACGCTTTTCCGTAATTGAGCTCGGGAAGGCCCGGAATTGAAAAATTCCCGAATTTAAAACTTTCAAAAGTCTAAAACATACTTTAGAACAACAATTCAATTTCATTTACTTTATAACATTTCTTTTATTATGAAACCAAAGGAAAGCTGGATTTAGGGTTCTAAGCTTCTCTTACTAGACTTGAATTGGTCCGGATTAGGGTTTCACTTCTAACTCCCGGGTTTTCCTAACTACTGAGAATACCGGAGTTTACAATAGGGGCCATATGGTAAGGCGCTTTGGATATCGGCTCAGTGTTCGGCACCAAGTTAATCTCAAAATCAATTTCTCTCTTAGGAGGCAAACCTGGTAGCTCATCCGGAAAGACATCGGAAAATTCCTTGACAACTGTTATATCCTCAATTTTAGGTAATCCTTCCTCTTTTTCCGTTGCATTAAGAAAACTTTCACCTTCACTTTCAACTTCTCCATCCATGATCAACTCAAATGAACCTAGGTCTGTTCCTCTTGAAGATACGGTCTCACCCGTGAACTCAACATCCAATCCATTATCATCCTTAAAACTCACTTTCTTCCTTCGACAGTCCACAATGGCTTTAGCAACGGCTAGCCAACTCATTCCCAAAATCACCTCATACTTACTCATCTCCATCACTATTAAATCACACCTCATACCATGCCCATGAATCTCCATTGGACAATCCTTTAACATCTCATTTGTTGTCACAATGCTTCCAGTAGGGGTTTTAACACGAAAGCTAGAGGCAACAGTGACTATTGGTAAACCAACTTGTCTAGCCAATCTGGTGGTGATAAACGAGGGTGTGGCTCCCATGTCAAACAAGCCATAAGCAGCCGTTTTAGCTACCCATATGTGTCCTGCGTCCAACACTTACTAATCACTAACTTCATACCATTCCAGCTTACTTTCCCTAACTTTCTTAATTTAACTGAGCTTTTTTTCTTTCATTAAACTCAAGTCTTAACAACTTAAAAACAACAGATAAACAAGAGCAAAAAGTAGGAGATGTACCTGTAACAAAGCTGAAGTTCGGACCACTATCCTCTTCGAGAGCAGCCAATCCGCAATCTTCATCTCCCATCTCCTCGCATACCCATCGTCCTGCGAGGTTATATATCCTCATCCCATGCATCGCTGATGCAGAGCGGCTACCATTATTTCCACCGATCCTATTCCCAGGTCTTGCCACTACCGATCCTCCAAAAGATTTAGCTAGGGCATCCTTCCTCTGTGGGCACTAATTGGCAAAGTGACCCTTTTGCTTGCAAACGAAACATATAGTGGTAGCCTTCCTTGGGCAATCAGTAATCTTGTGAGATGGTTCACCACAGAAATAACACTTATCCCTCAACTGTGGGCATCTCTTAGGGTAGTGCTCCCCCTTACATTTCCAACAACTAACACCTTTAGGGGTAGGCTATCCCCCATTAGTGTTGCTCTTAAAGCCAAAAGACGGCTTGAACTTTCTTTGAGAGAATCCAGATTCTGATCCCCCATAAAACTTCCTTCCAAATATCGAAGGCGTCCTTTCTGCACTCTTACCCTTTCTCTTCTTAGCCCCTTCCACTATCTGGGCTCTTTCCACTAATTCTCTGAATGATCTAATATCGAATTCCTCCAACCTCATCCTCAGTTCCTCATCCAAACCATTTAAGAAAAAATTGTCTTTTTAGCTCCTCACTATACTTGTAAGAATCCAGAGCATACTGCAGCAACCTACTAAATTCAGTTTCATATTGCTCCACTGTTCAACCCTTCTGAGCAATGTGCAAGAAATCTGCACTAAACTATACCCGGAGACTACCTGGGAAGTAGTTTTCCAAAAACTCATGGCGGAACCTTTCCCAAGTAATTGGTGGCATGAATTCTCTTTGCTTGGAGTCCCACCAAACTCGTGCGTTGAGCAGGAGCATGTAAGTGCCGTAGTCAATTCTTAGGTGGTGTGGCACCTCAAATGCATTGAAGGATCGCTCTATCTAAGCTAACCAATCTTCAGCCTCATCCAGTTTCCCATAGACTCCTTCAAAGTACCTGTTACTCTTAATGAATTCAGGTAGGGAGCTCTTATATGGCCTCATTGGGGGCGGAGGAGGCAAGGGCGCGGTATGAGAATGCGCGCTTTCTTATGCCGGCATCCCTACAGAAGCTTGTGGTGCCGGTGGTGGCAGAGCTAGAGATGGTGCCTGTGCCGGTAAAGTCTGCCGAAGTGCTTCAAGCACTTGAGTCATTTGTGCCATCTGTCCAAGCATGGCCTGTAAGGCTACTTAAGTAGCATCGGCGGGAGGGTTTGGAGGTGGGGCAGCTTCTTGCTCTTCTTCCATATTGGGTTGATTGGAGGCGCTTTCCTCCTGACGTCTCCTTCTCCTACCATGGTTGTTTCAAATTTTATTTTGTCTAGATAAGTAATCTTCTCAATATTTTATTAATGTTTTTAAACAAGAAAGCGGAAATAAAGGAAGCTGTAGTAAAAACGAAAAAATAAAAGTCCAAAAGGAAATTAGGAATTTAAGCAATAAAATCTTGAAATCACAGAACATAATCATAACTTTATAGAAATTTAAACAGCACATGCAAAAATCCTCACATGTAACATTCAAGTATAATCTTGTGTTTTATGTCACAACAAAACAACCAACATTTAATAATAAAAACGCTATCCTGAAAACAATCAATACCACCTAAGCAATATTCTATTAGAGTCTTATTGGGTCGCCTATGGATGTTTCGTAATGCTAAGTCGATTGCCCCCTAGTGGTTACTATCCACAAGAGATAGGAAATAGGATTCTATTACTCGTACCCTGGTCATCATCCTATCTAAGTCTTTCTTTTTAATTCTATTCTATCTTTTCTTTTTATTCTTCTTTAGTGCTATTTAGTTGTAGTTATGATTATAAACTCTTAACCATGCTCTGATACCAACTTAAACTGTCACGCCCCAAAGGGTATCCAAAACGCGACAGTCCACCACACTCGATATTTAAACTTAAGTATGAAAACTTTAGTCATCCCATAAGTTTATATATCGGGTGTAAGGTATACTTGCACAACTTTTAGGATCACACTTTGAATCGAATAGTTTAAAGAAGGCATACATTAGCGTTAAGAATAGAAATCACAACGAGATAAATAAGTTAAATCTTTACAAAAGCCAAGGGGGCATACCCCCGCCAAAATAATAATGGAAGTCCGTCCATTCTAAATTCACATTTACAAACACTAGGGTTTATATCGAGGAGATTTTCCTAGAAGTCCACGCCTCTAGCTAAGTCCCGACTTCTTTAAAAGCTCCTTCATCCAAAAGATAACCCTGTGAAAAGTGTTCTCTCGGAACAACAAAAAAATAGGAACACCACAACAAAACTATCGGGTGTAAGCTACAGGCTTGGTGAGATTCAATTCCAAATATTTATTACTCAACAACAGTATGTATAACAAACAAGTTATTAGCAGCCATATGAAATGCACAAGCATATGAGCATACAATACATAAGACCATCCGGAAATCTTATGTTGAATGGATTTACGCCCTCCATTCTGGGTTAGGTGTTTTAGGCCCATACGACCATCATTTAAATACTTCTCACTTCTTATTATGGTTGATACAGGTGCCCATCCACCACTTTTTAAATTTTTACTGTGGTTGATGCAGGTGCCCACCCACGCACATTTTAATTCCAGCCCATTCGCCAACAACCGAGTTTACCGGCCCCTCGTTGCCCGAATTACTTTGCCTTCTTCCCACAAAGGTATAATAACCCATGCAATGTGACTCACTACGTGGTATGCATGTACAGTTTATTCATATAATCGTGGCATATTAATTAGACAGATTAAGTGTGATCATAGAAAATTTCAGATAATCCCAAGTCTATACTAGCTCATACAATGATTTATCAATAAGTCTCGTCTCAATATACTTATCATTCATTCAACCAAGATTATGTCACACTCAACGTAATTTTATCTTTTCCTAATTCTAATGCCACTACGATTACAAGTACATACATGAGCACAACTATTTAAGAAATGAACTCACTCAGCCATGGAGAGAAATCCACTAGTCGTAGTAGTTCTCGAGGAGTGGAAATCCATCCTCCAATTCATCTAAGTACAAGAAATACCCGAAATGAGTATTTCTTATAAGGTTCTAATAACTTAATAATTCTAACTACTAAGTTCGTCAATTTCCGCATAAGATAAAGTCCTAACTTTAAATGACCATATCTAACTCATTTTAACTCAGAATTGAGCATATAATATATCGATTTCTATCTACTTCGAAAGATCTATCCATTCCTAATATTATTTTCAAGTTTCGAAAATATTTAACTCACCAAACAGAGGGAACATTTCTGGTTGTTCGAACGCTTCAAACCTGAAAAATGATTTTGTGAATGTTTGTGGTGTCTTCTAGCATAGAGTTCAACTACACATGAAATATCAATGATTTCCTATCATGAATGATATGATATGAACTTGATGCATGCATGCCTTTGAATTATTTACAAAGAGGAAAATTAAGAAACTTCCTACTTGTGTAACTCCATGATTATACACTTTCAAGAAAACTAGATTCCTAACTTTGACTATCTCATTGGTTTTGAAGTTATTTCCTTAAGAAAATCAATTTATCCTTATCTAAATTAGTCTTCATTACACCTATTATCCAAGCCTTCATTTCTACATAAAAACTTACATTTTACACTTAGCAAATATGTTTTCAAATAGGATTCATCCAAAAATCCGAATTTCTTGAAATTAAATTTTTGAATGATTCTTTTGGGAAAAACTTGTTTAATGCATAAAAACTAAGGTTTTAAGATACCTATTACTTAAGGACTCCATTTTATACATAAAACTTCTATTTTGAGCTTAGATGATAGGTGTTCTTATGGGCTACATTCAAAATTACGAATTTCATATGTTGACTACTAACTCAAAATTTTTCCATCTAAATTCCACTTCTTGTTTGATACATTAATCTCATCAAAACTCATTTCAACTTATAAAAATTACTACCTAATGATACGTATTACCTATATCCTTCATTTTCCACATAAAACATGAGCTTTAAAGTTGATAAAAGGGTTTTCAAAATAGGCCTTTGAAACCATACGAATTTGTCTTTGAATATTTCAAACAAAAACTTTTCTTTACAAGTTCCTTGCTTTATTCACCTAAAGATCTACCAAATACCACATCTATATATCTAGAACAAAGCCTTCATGAGTATGAATGCATGAAAATATAAATCATCCATAAGATCATGAATATCAAGCATGGTTTAACAATCTAAAAGCTAGATCTACCACTTATGATGTATGAAATGAAGTTTTAAATCATGAACATGAAATTTTTATGCTAGATCTCTACTTTACTCCACTCCAACATGCATGAACATGAAATATCCTCAACAAAAACTTGATCAAACACAAGATCTACTCTTGTGATGGCTTGATATTCATGTAGTAGCATTTTCTTTGTCCCTAGCAAGAGCTCATGGGACTTTGAGTGAAAATACTCATGAATAATCTTGCCATTACAAGATTAAATGGTAGTAAGGCTTAGGAATCATCACCTAAACCTTGAAATAGATGAGAAATGGAGAAGATTGAAGCTTGTGTTGTGTGTGTGTGGTGGAGCTAGGGTGTCACGGCATAGAGGAGAGAAATGGGAGAGTTTTGAGAGCTTTTAGAACACATGAAGTAAATGTGAAGGAGAGAGAAATAAAAGACTATATATATTAGATGAAATTAGGGTTTGTTTTACCATTATAAAAAGAAGAAAAATAAAACAATTAGGGGCAAATTGGGGGGGGGAAATGCACCGCCATGTAGGTGTGTAAGAGAGCGAGTGTTTGATTTTATTTGAAATTTAAATTTGTGTAATAAATTATATTAAATGTAATAATTTGTTAAGAGACAAAATTTCTTGGAAAAGAAAATGTAATTGAGTAGTTTTAAGGATGTAAGACTAGGGTATGGGTGTGTGTGTGTGTGTGTGTGTAGTAGGTTGTACTTGTGAATAGTAATAAATAGTAGATAAGACATCTACTTTATTGGTAGTAAGAAAAATGCGGGAAAAAGACTATAACTGTAATTTTTATAACCCGAAAAATTATAAAACATATATTTTTTGGAATCTTTATAAAATTCCGGTTCTAATGAGTATTCTAGAATATTTTTCTGAGTTTCTAGTTTCGGGGTTCGCTTTTCCTTAATGGAGATCGGGAAAGCCCGGAATAGAAAATTTTTCGAAATCAAAACTTTGTATAGTTTGAAATATGCTATAAAACAATAATTCATATTAAATCATTCTATAGGGGTTCCTTTATATAGAAATCGAAGAAAAGCCGGAATTAGAGTTCCTAGGTTACTTGTACTAATCTTATTTAGGGTTTTGATTTCCGATTTACGGAGCCTACTCGGTTACTAAGAAAACCGGGGTTTACAATAGGTAATTTCGACACTGTTGAGGACTTTTCGATTGATTACTATGATTGACCAATATGAGCAGGTGAGTAACTTAGACTTATTACATTGTTTGTGATTGTAGTTTAGCTGCATTAAAATACAAGAATAATAATGATGAACTCGTGTGTGTATGTGTTGTGGGTATTGCCTGCTGTTTGGAATTACTTGATTGCTAAACAATACTGAATAAAAGTGATAATGGAATGCTTGTGAATTTGTTGAGTGCACGGCATGTTAAATGTTTGTATGAAGCTTAAGCACCTTCAACTTGACTAATAAATATTGGCATTACAAATAAAATAAACATGCATGGCATTAATTGCATATACTGCATTGTAATTATGTGATAGCCTACTACATGTTAAAATTTCGATTCTCTTGTAATACTTGGTTTTTCGAGGCAAGAGGCTAGTAGTTCTACTCAAGATTACCTTTCTTCTGTCAGTTCTATGGTAACTAATTGGTAATGAAGGACACCGCCTATGGTATCGCTGTGAAATGTTTAACACTTAGTAGAGTTTCTAAGGCTTAAACAGGAAATGAGTGTTTAAAACAACATTAACATAAAGAGATAACAATTATGAGGATTGTGGTTTTCTTGTGTACTTAGTTTCTCCTGGGTAGGTGATTCATAGATCGATTTTCTTTCAACCCTGATGAGAGAGTGTAAATCTTCATTCTGTTTGGATTTCAGATTGTCTAAGCTTGTAATTGTTCATGTGTTTGATTGCTGCATTACATATGATTAAAAATAACTTACTTATTGTGTGATAAGTTCTGGTTATTCACTGAGCCCATGCTTTATGCTCACTGTCACGCCTCGAAGGGTACCCTAAACGTGGTAATCCGCTGTACACAATATTAAAGCCTAGGAATGACCGCCTTAGTCACGCGAAGGCTTTCATACTACGTACAAGGCGTCTAACACATGGAGAAAACACATCGAAGTAATACATTTTATATTGGTACCACTTGAGTAACAATGTAAAGGAAATACACTTCACTATACTTCATATTACAATTCATCAAAAGATTTCACTACATAAAACTATTACAAAGCAAATCATAAAACTTAGTTAATAACTTTAAGTATTCATACTTCCTGCTGGAATCCCGAAGTCATATTCGGCTCCAACCATCTCGGTCTATACTTAGCATTCTTGAGATAACTTGTTCATTTAAACATCTATTGGGGTATAAGCTATACTAGCTTAGTAAGAATTTCCTTACTTTCGTACCATAACAAGCAATTTATAAATCAATTATATGCTATGCATGAACAAACATATGAGAAAATAATTATGTATGAGTATCCGGAACCCACACACAGAACGGATTTACACCCTCCGTATCTTGGGTTAGGGATGGTATTAAGAGTCTACACGACCGCTGCTAGTCCCTAAGCCCTCGGCTAATAGCACTCGACTCGGCTAGGCTCACTTATGGAATGCATCCCCGATGCACCTTAGTTCCCTATGAATGAGCTCTGGCACCGGGTCTTATTATCTAAACGAGTCATCGGACCATACCAATCAACCTGCATAGGAGTAACACGCTACCAAATGCAACATGTCCGATGCGATGCATGACCAATTTAATTTTTTGCTTCGGTCAAAATATTAATATATTCTTTAGAGTGACCAACCAATATCGTACACATAACAGAAGTAATATGAACAGTGCAGTTATCCAATCGAATCATGGTTTCGATATGCTTTAGTATTCTTTGGCATACATACATCAAAATCTCACCGATTATCCCTTCTCCATTCAAATCGGTTTTTATCTTGTTCCTATAATTCTAATGCATCTAGCTACAAGCACAAACAAGGTAACAAAATAAGAAGAAGACTCACTTGGCTATTGGATCACCGGTCTCTTAGTAAAAGTAATCCGGTGGTAGTGAATCGTCAATTTCGAGGTCACCTAAAAAGAAGAAATACCATAATAAGTATTTCATCACTTAACTAATCAAATTCATAATTCTCGTCCTAAGCGGGAATTCCAACTTAAAATAGCTATAACTTGGTCGTTTTAACTCAGAATTTAGCAAATTATATATCGATTTCTATCTACTTCGAAAGAGCTATCTAATTATAATATTATTTTTAAGTTTTGAAAACATTTGTGTCACGAAACGGAAGGATCAGATCTGATCAGTAACGATCCCCATTTCCGAAAAATAGTTTTGTAATTGTTTGAAATGTTTCTAATTGATAATTCAAGTACACATGAAATATGAATGATTTTCTGACATGGATGACATGTGAGGAGTCTAATGTATGCATGATCTTGATGATTTTTGCTAAAAGAAAATTTTATAACTTTTCATTTTGCAAGACCACAATAACAACTACTTATGAAAGAAAATCTAGTTTTCTAACTTTGACAACACACTTGTGTTTTGAAATTCATGCTTAGGAATTTCTAGTTATCTTAGATAAAATTGAGTCTTCATAACATATACTACCTAAGGCCTTTATTTTTACATAAAAATTTGCATTTTGTGCTTTATAAATATGTTTTCAAATAGGATTTACTCAAAAATCCAAATTTTTAGAAATCCACTTTTTGAATAATTCATTTGGGAAAAACTTGTTTAATGCATTAAAATTTAAGACTTTACTATACCTACTACTTAAGGACTTCATTTAATACATAAAAATTTTATTTTGAACTTGGATAATAGGTGTTTTCATGGGTATCATCCAAAGTTACGAATTTTACAAGTTGACAAGTTGACTACTAACTCAAAATTTTCCATCTTAATTTTATTTCTTGTTTTACACATTAATCTCATCAAAACTCATTTCAACTTGTAAAAATCACTACTTAATGATACCTATTACCTATACCCTTCATTTTTCACATAAAACATGAGTTTTAGAGTTGATAAATGGGTTTTCAAAATTGGTCTTGGTTGAGATCCGAATTTACCAAATTTATTTTTGGACATATCTTTTGATAAAATCCATCTAAACTTAGGAAAAATCATCCTTTATATATCCTATCTTAAGAGTCTTCCATTTCTTGAATAAAATCTTCATTTTTGAGTTGTAAAACATGTTTTTAAACTATGCCTTGGCCAAAATCCGAAAATGAGATTTTTATTTTGAAAATCACCTTTGATTCTTGTAAAAAGAAGTCTTGATCATATACATCTACTAAACCTTCATTTTCTCAACTAAAACTTTCATTTTGAGACTTGGAAAGTGGTTTTTAAATATAGGTTTTGTCAAGATATGAATTTTACTATTTTTATTCAAGTTCAAATCTAAGATCTACATATAATATGAACATGAATATAAAAGAAATGCATGGTAGTAAACCATAAACTCATAGATCTAAACTTTACTCCTAAAAATTATTCATTTATGATATCTATTCCTTAAGCCCTTCATTTTAAATGAAAAATAAACATTTTAAAGTTGAAAAATAGCTTTTCTATATGGTTCCTTTTTTATCCGAATTTTCAGTAGATCTTGAGCTTTCTAAAACTTTTCTACTATCATCAAGCTATTAGAAGTTATTTAAGAAAATAAATCAAAAGTCTAATGCATTCATGAACCTAAAAAACTAGATCTAGTTTACTATACTAGTTATAAATGTATGAACACTAAGATAGTTATGTAATGATGAATATATGCATAAATCATTAGCAATAACAAAATAATAACTCATATAACAAGATCTAAAGAATAAACAAAATCAAAGCTATAAGAAAAAGTTATATCTATAAAATATAACTACTTTTAGCAAGAAAATAACAATGATACAAGAAAACAAGCATGGATAAGAAGAGTGTTTCATTTTGGCATCATCATCCTTAGCTTTTAAGCTTATGGAAGGTCATTTGATGCATGAAACTCTCACATACCTTGCCTATATCATTTATGGAAGCTTAAGAAGAAAGTTTACTTAAAAATCTTCAAGAATGAAGTATGAAAGCAAGATTTAGAGATGGGGGCAGCTTGTGTTCCTTGCAAGAACAAGGCCAAGAAAGTGATAAAGAAGGGAAAAAGATAGAGTAAATGGTGTAGGGTTTCAAAGAAGGGAAATGGTGTAAATGGGAGGCATTAAATGAAGAGAGAGGAGTGTATTAATTAAAAGAAAAAAATAAAACAAGGGCAACAAATTGGGGGGTACTGCACGTGAAAGACCAAGGGGAGAGAGAGAGAGGGAATTTGGTTTTCTTTTGACTTGGAATTGTAATATAATTAATGATATGTGTAGCTTCTTGAAGAATGATTTGAAAAAGGGTTATTTTAATTAATTTTGTGGTATTTCAAGAGACAAAAGGGCAGCAAAAAGGAGTCAAAATCTGCCATGAAGTGATATAATGAAGTGTAGAAAGATTGAAGTGAAAAAGAAGTGATGTGTGAAAGGTGTACTTAAAGGTATGGGTTTGTAAGAGTACTTTCTTAATAAATAAAATAAAATAAGAAAAATATAGAAAATATATTCCAAATATTTGTAGCAGATTTTTCATAATAAAAATAATTTAATTAATTAATTTATTTTATGAATTATCAAATAAGTTACCGGTATGATCAAAATACGCAAATATGAGCTATAAATGATATTTTTATAACTCGAAAAATTCTAAAAATTTATTTTATAAAAATAAAATATTTTTCAAATATTTTCAATTATTAAATTAATTTATTTTATTTTTAGTATCGAGTCTTAAATAGAAATCGTAAAAACCCAAAACGAACTAAATTTTGGAAAAACAAAATTTTCTATGATACATAAAATATTTATCTAAAAATATAAGGTTCATAAGAATAATAAAATTGTATAATGAATAGTCATGAATAGTACCAAAAGGCTAATTAATTACCGATAGTAATGAAATACGAATAAAATCGCAAAATCAAATAATTTTAGTTATCGAAAAATTATAAAATTGATATTTTAGAATCCTTATAAAAATACGAGTCTAACGGTATTAATGGTATATTTTTTATATCTCGAGCCTCAGGACACGCTTTTTGAAGTCCATATCCAAACGGGTTTGAAATAGGTAAAAAATTTACTAATCTGATATTTTTAAACGACCTTATATTATTACGAGCTACACTACACACTTAAACCATACCTCAGCCTCTAGAGCTAAGAGTGCGGGATTGCCGGACTTAGACTACTGTATTCCACTTAGGGTTCCTGGGTGATATTTCGGTTTATATCTTTGCTAATTTGGAAACTAATGTTTTATGTTTATACGACATTTTTAATTTGAGAAATTTATTTTAAATTTTGTTTTTGTAAGTATTTAATATCTCTTAACGTTTTCGAAATTCTTGAATTGAGTTTTATTTCCGAAGGTTTATCGTTATTTATTTTTTTATAATTTTTTTGAGTTCTATATTATCTGATTTTACAATTCATAGTTAAGTATGGAATTTGTTGTATGTAGTGGTTTTGAATTTGAAGACTGTTGAGTTCTTATTTTATTTTTTAAGGAATCTTATTTTCTTCAGATTAATAAATTTCTAGATTCGTTCATGATTTAGAACTAGTCAAAGTTCGGTTTTAATTTGGAGTCATTTTTAGGGTTTATTTTCAAGTTCATTTTGGAATTATTTACTGGAATTTTCTAGGGCTTACACTCACACTCCTATAGTCCTTACAAGATGACGCTTAAGCCTTGGCTGGTGGCTTCTAGAAGTTTAGAGCCGGTATGTTTCTAAAGCTGGAAGAGTCTTGGAAATAGAGAGAATAGTTTTTATTACTTGTATGTATTAATTGATGTTAAAACATCAATTTTATTATCTTAGAGCTTAGATAAGTTTCATGGTTTGTAATAGTTGTTATTCAGACGGTAAGACTCATTTATGGTATTGTGATTTTACTTGCTTTCATCATTTCTTATCACGCAACCAAAAATATCATGTTTTGTTAAACTTATGTTATTTTCCAAAGTAGATCTAGTAATAATGTGTGTATGTGATACTGTCTGGGTTATCAGGCTGTGTCATAATATATGTATTACTACTAGGGTACTCTTGTGGCATGACAGGTAGGATTGCATCACTCAAGCTAGCCTTCAACCTTTCATTTGCAATTTTTAGACCATCTAGCTCTTTTAGAATTTTCTCATACATCACTTTTATCATTACCTTTAGAAGTCTTAACTTCTAACTCAAGCAAATCATTTTCAACTTTTAGCTTTTCATTCAATTTTCTTGACTCATCATTCTTCCCTTTTAACTAATGATATTTATTATTCATCTTATTATTATCCAATTTCAAAAATTAAATTTCTTCTTTCAACATGTTGTTTTCAATTTTAAGCTCCTCATATTCATTCCTAATTTCATCAATTCGTCTCCTACTTTCTTCATTAAAGATTTAAGTATGTTATTCTTTTTATCCATTTTAATCGACATGCTTTATCATACATTTCACCAATCTCATCATAAAGAACTTGCGAAAAAATAAAGCATACCTCATCATCTAAGGACATTGGACAAATATCTTCATTTGAGTCGGATGAATTCTCAATGCTCCATGTGGCCATAAAATGCCTTCTTCTGTTCTTCTTTGTTTCCTTTCTTATCATTTGGGCAATATTGTTGAATATGTCCTGGTTGGTTGCACTTGAAGCATGTGATGGCTTTTCTCTTAGATTTTGAGGACATGGTGAGCTTTCTAGTAAGCTTGTCTAATTCTTCATTATCTTCCACACTTTCTTCCTCTTCACTTGAGCTTAAGTCAAAGTAAGAGACTTATAGTGCAATTTCCTTCTTATTTGACTTCTCTCTATGCTTCTTAATCATTTCATGGGTCTTGAGGGTTATAAGAAGTTCTTCTTTTCTCGCTTAAATCATATGCCTCTTCAATGGCGGTTCTTTTTGCCTCTCACTCCTTTGGCAAAGATCTAAGAATTTTGGAATTCATCTCTAAGTTAGTATATGTCTTGCCAAGGATTGATAATTGATTTCAAATATGTGTGAATCTATCATGCATTTCATCAATTGTCTCATTAGCCTTCCTTTTGAAATTCTCAAATTCACCATAAAGAAGACTAATTTTAGTATCTCTAACTCTACTTGTTCCTTCATGTATACTTTGTAAATTATCCCAACTTTGTTTAGCAAAAGTACATGTGCAAATTCTATTAAAATCACTTTCATTTAAACCATAATATAAAATATTCGTTACAATTATTTAGTTGAACCTTTTCTTTCTCACCCATTGTATAATTTAAGTCATTTTTGTCTTCAATAACTATGGGGCTATTCTCTATAATACTCCATAAGAAAATATGTTAAGCTTTTAAGAAAATCTCCATCCTACATTTCCAATAAGCAAACTTTTTTCAATAAGATAGGTGGTCTATTTATTACTTGTCTTTC
The DNA here is from genome assembly GCA_024138025.1 of Combretum micranthum. Classification (NCBI taxonomy): domain Eukaryota; kingdom Viridiplantae; phylum Streptophyta; class Magnoliopsida; order Myrtales; family Combretaceae; genus Combretum; species Combretum micranthum. The sequence continues at coordinate 1,982,724 of JAMXBD010000061.1, read as the reverse complement.
TATGAAACCTAAGGTATTACTAGCCATGATCTTAAACTTTAGATACAATTAGGTACTTATCCTAGAGTCCTAGCTCTGATACTAATTGTTAGACATCTAGTAACACCTACGAGATGTGGATTATGCCTAATATCGATTTCTTTTAAAAACTTAAAGCCTAATTTATACACAACAACAAATATAAACAACAAGAATAAAATAGATACGGATAGGAAAGTTTGCATCGTGATATAATGTAGAGTTCGGTCTACCCCGTAATCTCCATGGTCCACACAATTGTCTCATTCAATGGAAGACTTCACCACTTTATTCGTAATAAATAAAATGCCTCAATAGAGGGCTTCAACACATCAACAAGTTGAATCTTTATAATATCAAACACACTAAATTCAACCCAAGACTTCACCAAGAAACTCTCAACAAAACTATAGTATAGTGCTCTTACAAAGATAGTAGTTACAAAACAATTAGCACTATAGCAAATTTCTCACTCTCAAAGAATATAAATTATCTTATAAGCTTTAGAGTGTTTATAATGATTTTGTATGCAAAAAGTAAGCTCAATCAATCCTCTATCACTCTTCAACAACTTTTTCTTATAAGCTTCTCTAAAAGTCTAGTAGTTGTTCTCTAAAAGCATCTTCAACAATTGAATAAAAAAAAGTCCAATGGCTAGTTTTAGCTGTACCTACTTGCTAGTCCATTGTTCATCGGCTTGTTAATCCAAGAACCGTGTCCATGTTCTCTACTATGTTTGAAGCTGTTCCTTGCTTGACATGCACCGACTTACTGGTACATTTTCAATTGGCTCACCAATGCACTCAAATCTACAATTCTTAACACAGTACAGTACACAAAAGCACAAACACACACACATATATATTCAAGCATTTTATTCATTCAAATTGTTTGGCAAATTAAGTATAAATTAACACAATTGATTGGTTAATTGTGCAATCAATTTCCTCATCAAAATTCATGTTAAACACACAAGTTCAACATTTCTTACTTTTCCTTTTCAAAAGTCATAGTATTTCAAGAAGTTTTTGTTTAGCACTCTAGATTTACCACCCCATACAAAAAACCAAAAGCCTTCCTAAGGCGATTACTCAGAGGTGACCTGAACTCGACTTCACATCACCCAGTTAATAAAGGACAAAAGGATCCTAAGGGAGTCCTAATATTTTTCTAGCCTTTGATGGTTCTCTAGACCATAACCGTTTAAGTCGCTTGGAGGACATGCTCCATCAACTGGTGAAGCAGAATGTTAAGATCATCAAATGAAATAGGGATGTTGAATAGTGCCTTAAAGAATTGGAGTTAGGGGCACGAAACTCCCAGTTGCAGCTCAGTAGTAGTGAAACTTCACCACAACAAGACGATTGTTGGCATGTCTAGGAGGCAGCAAATACCCACCCCCCCCCCCCCCCCTCGCTATCCTAGTAGGGTCCCAAGTGCAAGTCTTGCACGGCATTAGAAATCCCACCATTACTCCAGCAGCATCGAAGACCTAAGCTGAGGATCTCTTAATTTTGGTTCTCCCAATGTGTCAAGGGAAATAATTCAAGGATATGATCTCCCCACACTAAGATGCTCTTGTCATAAAGGTACGAGTATCGAGCTTAAACATAATGAAAGTTTTGGTTGACACTAGGAGTAATGCAAGCATCATCTTCTATCATGCTTTTAATAGGCTTCACGATGATAATATTAAAAAAAATTGAAACCATACAAACACAAGTTATTTGGATTTAACAACTAACCAATTAAGTTCAGAGGGACAAACACCTACCAATGAGATTGGTGACGATAAAAATAAGGTCTACAATGAAGTAGAGTACGAATAGTAGTGTAAGCCTCGGAAAATTATAATAAATAATTCCAAAATAAACACCGAAAATAAACTTTAAAAATGACTCCGAATTAAAACCGAACTTCAACTAGTCCTAAATCACGAACGAATCCATAAATTTCTTAATCTTGAGAAAATGAGATTCCTTAAAAATAAAATAAGAACTCAACAATCTTCAAATTCAAAATTACTATGTACGATAAATTCCATACTTAACTCTGAATTGTAAAATCGGGTAATATATAACCCAAAAATAAATTATTAAAAAGTAAATAACGATAAACCTTCAGAAATAAAACTTAATTCAAGAATTCCGAAAATGTTGAGAGATATTAAATACTTACAAAAATTAAATTTAAAATAAATTTTTCAAATTAAATATGTTGTATAAACATAAAACATCAGTTTCTAAATTGACAAAGATCTAAACCGGAAAATCACCCAGGAACCCTAAGTGGAATATAGTAATTCACGTAAACCCCTAATTTTTAGGGTAATATCAAGTTCAAACCCTAAACCGGAAAACCTAAGTCAACAAATTTCCAGGAAACGCTAGTAGTTTAGATCCGGCAATCTTGTACTCCGAAACGAAGGAGTCAAAATATGAGTAAAGGGTGTAGTTTAGTTCGTTATAATACTAGGATACTTAAAAAGATAAGATTAGCGAATTTTCGATCTATTTGGAACCCGATCGGGTACAGACTTTGAAAAGCGTGCCCCAAAGCTCAAAATATTAAATATATGATATTAGTACCATTAGACTCGTAATTGTTGGGAATTTTCGATCCAAATCTGAATCGTGCAGCGGAAAATCGTTTTTTTTTTTTTTTAATTCCCAATTGGATCCAAGCGCTCCAATTAAATCAGAAAGAAAAGGGAATCATGTTATACCTTTTTGTCTTGATGATGGGATCAAAGGAGATGCAGATTACACCAACTCCCTCTACCGGTATCCACACGAATGAATTGGATCTTCGTGTGTGCTAGCACGTCGAAAAGCTTTGACCTTTGGGAATCCCTCACACTCTCTTTCTAGGTTATGAAATTTCTTTCTAAACGACGGCCAGCGTCAGATAAATGAAAAATTAACCTAGTGGAGAATATATATAGTGATATATATAAGGGTTATGTCTCTTTAAATTACCCTGATATATATAAGGGTTATGTCTCTTTAAATTACCCTGAACAAATTAGGGTTTATATAGAAAGACATATATATCCTTATTATCCGAATTTATTTATTTGTTAATTTAAATCTAATTAAAATTGACAAATAAATAATTAATCAATTCCCAATACGATTATCGAAGATCCATTTTATTCATTCTTTGTGTGTGACCCTGTAGGTTCACTTAAAATTGGTAGTAGCTCTTAAACATTCTTTTAGGACTACAAGACATAATTGGTCTCTAGCAAGACATTATGTCTACCCAATTTTAGTGAAGATCGATGATCCGACTTTATCTACTAACAGTTAGTCATTCAGTCCTTTTGTTACACGATATCTTATAATCAAACATAAGGTGTGGATCAAAACACTCTTATATTGTCTAATTACTTATTTCTTGAATCTAGAGTTTGACTGACTTAAACAAATGATATTGATAACTCTTTATCAATTCATTCGAGCATGGCCATGCATTTCTCAGTCTTACTCATCAAGAGGCCTGATAGATATCTCTCTCAAATTAATTAGATGAACAAATCCCTTTAATAACACTCACATTCCTCTATATAACATATTGCATGCCCAAGTTTATTCTTACAATCATCCGATTAAAGATGATGAAGAGATGAATCAAAACATGGAAACTACTATATAGGAATCCATGGTGCCATTAGGTCAAAGGACTAAAACAACATTGTAAATAAGAATACTTATTGCATTGATCCATACAATATTCTTATAGTTGGTCAATCCAATACAATACACTCCTGTTTGTATCTATGTGCTGAATTGATATCCCATATCCATGATCAGTAAAACTTGATCATCATACAGCAATCATACTAGTCTTAATTCATTATCATTTCACATAATGAGTGACTAGGGTAATTTAGAATAAAGTTATAATTCAGCTTATGGTTCTACTATTAAAGTCACATACTTTAACGACATAAGGTATAACTAAATATTCAAGGAATAACATTACCAAAATAAATAGGCCGAAAATAACTTTGATAATTAAAATGACTTGATAACAAACATATAAATGATAAAGAATCCATATGGCCTAGGGCACATCACTAGCAGTAATTTCATAAGATTTCCAAATATATCGGTTATATAATTTTTTGGATTATAACAGTTATAGTTATAACCTTTTATCGTATTTTCATTACTATCGATACTTTAAATGTCTAATCTACTTTTTTATTTCTTCTACAATATTCACAAGTACAACTACCCATAACCTATTTCTTACATCCTTACATCCTACTCTTACAATTTCATCATTTTTCTTACAATTTATTTTTCCAATATAACTTTATTACTTAAATTACTTAATTAATTTTTGAATCTTACACAACACAACACAAAACATATTTCCTCTCCTCCTCTTGAAACCGGCGCTACCCTCTCCCTCTTTCCCTCTCTCCAATTTGTTTTATTTTCCTTTCTTTTATTACACAAACCCTAATCCACAAGTCTATATATACTCCTTTAGACCAACTTCCTCTCACTTTCTCACTTTTCACAAAGCTAAACTCTTGCAAAAATTTTTCTTTCTCTCTTCCTCTCCTCTCTCTAAAATTGAACACACATACACACATACATTCACATATTTTTCTTCAAGTTCTTGTTCCAATCTTCCATTAGGTAATAGATGTATACTTTATTATCTTAAAACATGTAATGGCAAGTTCATTCATGTGTGATTCCACACAAAATCCCCATGAGCTTCAAGCTAGGGATGTGGAAACACTTGAACATGATATTCTTACCATCACAATGTTATAAATCTTGTTATTTGAAGTTATTTTGCTATTTTTTTGTTTTATTTTCAAGTTATGTTGTTATTACTAATGATTTGTGCATATATTCATCATTCACATAACCATCATAGCGTTCATGCATTTATAATTAGTATAGTAAACTAGATCTAGTTGTTTGAAGTTCATAAATGCATTAGACTTTTGGTTTATGTTCTTAAATAACTTGTAATAACTTGATGATAGTAGAAAAGTATTAGAAAGCTCAAGATCTATTTTAATTTCAACAAAAATCAATTTTGGAAATTCGGATAAAAAAGAAACCATATTTAGAAAACCTATTTTTGAACTTTAAAATGTGTATTTTACATTGAAAATGAAGGGCTTAGGGAATAGATATCATAAATGAGTGGTTTTGATGAGTAAATTTAGATCTATGAGTTTATAGTTTACTATCATGGATTTTTTTTATATTTATGTTCATAGTAGGTGTAGATCTTGGTTTTGAACTCAAACAAAAATGGTGAAATTCGTATCTTGACAAGACCCACATTTAAAAACCACTTTCCAAGTGTCAAAATGGAAGTTTTACTTGAAATAATGAAGGCTTAGTGGGTATATATCATCAAGATTTCATTTTATATGGTTCAAAGGTGATTTTCAAAGATTATTTTTCAAAACAAAATTCTATTTTTGGATCTAGACAAAGGCATAACTTAAAAACATGTTTTCCAACTCAAAAAATGAAGTTTTTATTCAAGATATAGAAGGCTCTTAAGATAGGATATGTAAGAGATGAATTTTCACAAGTTTAGATAGATTTTATCAAAAGATATGTCCAAAAACAAATTTTGTAAATTTGGATCTCAACCAATATCAGTTTTAAAAACCCATTTTTTAACACCAAAATGAAGGATTTTTTTTTTAAAAATGAAAGGCTTATAGAATAGTATCAATAGGAGATGTTTTTGATAAGTAAATGGTAGATCTACTAATAGAGATTTTCAAAATAGGAAGAGATTACAAAATATAAAATTTGAGTTTATCCTAACTTTGTGAAATTCGGATGGTTTCAAGAGCATGCCTTTAAAACACTTTTACAACTCAAAAACTTGTATTTTATATAAAAAATGAAGAGTATAGGTGATAGATATCTTCAAGTAAAGATTTTTATAAGTTAAGATGGGATTTGCTAAGAAAAATATGTAGAACAAGGAGTAGAAATAAAGTAGAAAATTTTGAATTATTGTCATTTTAAGAAATTCATAATAATGGGGTAATGGTATGAAAACCCATATTTTTTAACTCAAAATAGAAGTTTTATTAAAGAAACAAAGTCCTTAGTAGCTAGGTATGGTTGAGCCTTAAATTTCTAAGTATCAAATGAGTTTACTTAAAGGAATCACCACAAAAACAATTTTTACAAAATTCGAATTTTGGAATGAACCATATTTAAAAATATATTTACAAAGTGTAAAATGGAAATTTTTATTGAAAAACAAAGGCCTTAAGGAATATACATAATGAGGACTTAATTTTAACAAGAATAAATGAATTTTATCAATGGATTTTTCTAAAAATAAGTGGGAATTGTCAAGACTACAAGATTAGCCTTTCTAAGTTGATTTTTCATAATGTCTTACAAGGAAAAAGTCTTCTAAAAATTTCTTTTATTCTTTATCATCAAGAAAATGTGTATATATATCTCATGACATATCATTTATGATAGTAACTTGTTCATATTGCATGTATACTTGCTTTGGATAATAGAAACTTCATGAACTTTCACAAAATCAATTTTCTAAAATTGTTTTCGCTACTGATCTGGACTGATCAGATCTTTTTGAAACTTTAAAATTTTCAAAACTTAAATATGATATTATAATTAGATAGATCTTTCGAAGTAGATAGAAATCGGTATATAATTTACTAAATTCCGAGTTAAAACGACCAAGTTATGGCCCTTTTAAGTTGGAATTCCTGCGTAGGACGAGAATTACTAATTTTCTAGTTTTGTTAAATAGTTTGGATTAGTTAAGTGATGAAATACTTATTAGGGTATTTCTTCCTTTTTAGGTGACCCCGAAATCGACGATTCCCTACCACCGGATTACTTTTACTAAGAGACTGGTGATCTAATGGTCGAGTGAGTTTTCCTCTTATTTTGTTACCTTGTTTGTGCTTGTAGCTAGTTGCATTAGAATTATAGGAATAAGATAAAAGCCGATATGAATGCGGATGGGATAATCGATGAGATTTTGATGTATGTATGCTAAAGAATACTAAAGCATATCGAAACCATGATTCAATTGGATAAATGCACTGTTCATATTATTTATGCTTATGTATATGATATTAGTTGGTCACTCTAAAGAATCTATGAATAATTTAACCTAAGCAAAAATAAATTGGTCATGCATCGCATCAGACAAGTTGCATTTGTAACATGCTACTCCTACGCAAGTCGATCGATATGGTCCGAGGACTCGTTTGGAGAATGAGACCCGGTATCAGAGTTCATTCATAGGGAACTAAGGCGCACCAGGGATGTATCTCATGTATGAGCCTAGCCGAGTTGAGTGCTATGAGCCTGGGGGGCTTGAGGACTAGCAGTAGTCGTATAGACTTTCAATACCATCTCTAACCCTAGATACGAGGGACGTAAATCCGTTCTATGTATGGGTTCCGAATACCTATACATAATTGTCTGCTCATGTGTTTGTTCATGCATAGCATATGGATGATTTATAACTTGTTTGTTATGGTACGAAATTAAGGGAACCTCATAAGCTAGTGTAGCTTTTACCCGAATAGATGCTTGAATAAACAGGTTGATGGGAGAATGCTACATGGGGACCAAGATGGTTCGAGCCGAATATAACTTGGGGATTTCGGCAGGAAATATGAATACTTGAAGATATTAGCTAGGTCTTGTGAATTGTCTTGTAATAGTTTGTGTAGTGAAATCTTTGGATGAATTGTAATCAAAGTATAGTGAATTGTAATTCCTTTACATTGTTACTCAAGTTGTATCAATATAAAATGTATCATTCTGATGTGTTTCCTCCATGTGTTAGATGCCTTCTACATAGTATGGATGCCTTCGCGTGACTAAAGCAGTCATTCCTAGGTTTTAATATTATGTACAACAGACTGCCACGTTTAGGGTACCCTTCGGGGTGTGACAAGTAGACTGTTGGTCGCCTTACAATATGATCCTTAGCCAACCCTCCCTTTTTTTTCACATGGTCCCCTCTCCAATCCACCTTAAGGTAAATTACCTACCCCAACCGGGATTGGTGTATGTGAAGGAAACCAAGATTTGTCCCCTAAGTTATGAGCCTTAGCAAGGAATGAGGTATGCCAAATAGACTCATTCCTCAATCAACTAACCCATAAGAAAGCTGGCCAAGACAAAAGGCAAGGACAATCAACTAAGTTAACAAAAGAAATCCCACTCTATGAAGATCTTGTCCTATTCACTAAGATTAGCTCCACTTTGCCACGAAAATTCAAAGATGAATTAATTTGTCGAGGATCGACCTAAAGGTAATTACCCATAAATTTAGCATCAACCCGAAGGTAAAACTAGTAAAAATAATTTATGTCACTTCACAACCCCTCAACAAGCTTCCACAAAAGAAAAGGTCCAAATATTCAGACTTCATTTCTTGGTTCCGATGGCGAGCTTCTGAGTTGTGGATATATTGGGTCATCAATTCTTCCAAGCTAGGTTTCTTTTCTTGTGGAGGCGCTGGTGGTAATTATGGAAGTTGTTGTGGAGACGGGAGCTGTGGCTTTTGAAATCTGGGTAGGAAATTTGAAAAATTTTGCCTTTGCACATTTTGGTTGTTGGTATATGAAAAATTAGGATGATTCCCCCGCCCTTGGTTGTATGTTTAACTATATGGATTATTTTGATATCTTCCTTGATTTCCCACATAATCCACTTGCTCCAAAGCTTCAAGAAAGTAATTTTCAGCAACAAAATTTCTAGATTGTACTAGAATTGCTTGTGGCTTCTTTGCTTCCATTACCTATTTACTCAAAGCATCCATTTTAGCAAGCAAAGTAGTCATCATATCAATTTCATACATACCTACCACTTTTTGTTTTCCCTTGTTATTGCCCCATTGGTAGTTGTTTTTCGCCATATCCTCAAAGAGCTTAAGCGAATCCTCGGGGGTCTTGGAATTCAAAGTACCACCACCTATAGCATCAACCAACTGACAAGTTGTTGTATTCAGACTATTGTAGAAGGTCTGCACTTGCATCCAATTTAATACCTGATGATGAGGACATTTCCTCAAAAGATCCTTCCACCTTTGCCATGTATCATATAGAGTTTCAGAATCTTGCTGATTGAATGATCAAATATCATTTCTCAATTTAACAGTTTTAGAGGGTGGAAAATAGTTATCAAGGAAGTGCTCAACCATGTTTTTCCATGTTGTTATGGCTCCTGGACCCAGTGAAGATAACCATTGTTTGGCTCTTCCTCTTAATGAGAAAGGAAAAAGACAAAGCCTCACTGCATCATCTGTTACCCCATTATTTTTTAATGTCTCGCAAATTTCCAAGAACGTCTGGATATAAGCATGTGGGTCTTCATCAGGTAGGCCATCAAATTGATAGTATTGTTGCAACATTTGCATCACCACACTTTTGATTTCAAAATTGTTTGTAGTAATGGTTGGCTTCACAACAGTCAGGCCAGTACCATCTAAAGTAGGTCTGGCATAATCTATATTGGTCTTGGGAGGTTCTTAGTTATTAGCCATGGGTGGATCTCTTGTTTCTGGCGCTTCTTCTTCATAAATTAATTCTCTAGCAACGTCTTTTGTACCATCTCTTAACCTCCTGTGGAATGTTCTATCTATCTCCGAGTCCAAATCAAGAAATTATGAAGATGAACTTCTTGTCATGCACTGCAAAATTTCAAGATTGAAGTTAGGTTTCTTCAAGTTAAGTCTAATGAAGAGCAAAAAGAATTTATCACACAAGAAAAAGTTAAATTAGCACAATTTAAGGGTTTCTAATATTGCTCGATTCCTCAACAACGGTGCCAAAAACTTGATTGATTGATTTACCTTCAAGCGTAGTTTTAAATTTATAAAAGGCTCATTTTAATCCACTATAAAGGTAAATAGGCAGTGTACCTATCGTTAATGTAACATAGTGCTAAAAAATCGGGATCGTCCTCAGGGAATAAGCAAGTACTAGTATTAATTCATTTTCTACTATCTAACTGAACAATTTTTATGTTTTACTATTTTATCTAATTTACTTTGAACAATATTAACACAAATCCAACGACAAATAAGCAAGATTCAATAAAAACAAATGATCCAGGTTTTGTCTTACCTCTAATTTATCATGTGAATCCTAGGCAACTCATACTAGATATTTAAGATTTAGTTCTAAAGCTATAGGGTTCCTTAAGAAAAATGTCAATTCTTTCAATCTAATAGTTTGTCTAAACCTAGGTTAATCAATTAGGATGTCTCCTCAATCAATAGCAACCCAAATTTGCATTAATAACATGAACTCATTTCATTTTCATAATAGAAGATTCTTGATATTCTAGTCTAGAATTACAAACAAATCTCTTCAATTGCATAGATCAAATCATAAAAGCAATCTTTCAATTAACTTAAATGAAATCAGTCATAAATCTATATTTCCGGACATACAAACTTAAGAAACGGTTAAAAACATGCAATTGAACAAAAGCACTTCAATCTTTCATTAAGCTCAAAGCCTCATTGCATGATAAACATAGAGTTCAACAAAACCCAGATCTACAATTTCACTCTTCCATAGTGTATAATGATAATACATGAAATTCAAAACAAAAATTTGAAATCATGATACCACCCAAAAGAATAAAGCTCAAAAAATTCGAATCTTCAATCCATGATAATCTTGACTTGTTGCTGGAATCTCCAAAATTTTCTTTTCTTATATTTTCTCTTCTTGCAAAACTCTCGTGTGTCTCTTTCTCTCTCCCCAAAATCTTCTTTTGTAATCATCTTCAATTAAATGGAATTGGATGTTCATGATGAGGAGAAGTGGAGAGTTACAGAAGTTACGGGTCTCTTAGCTTTTTAAGTAACACTCCTTCAATGCCCAAAATAGACGTTTCTTTACTAAATAAGAGGTTATTGTTTTAAAAAAAAAAACGTTACACATTAAGTGACTCCTTGTTAGATCGACAGGGTTGGTGATAGGTCATGTCACAAAAATGTCCCTTGTAAAGCTGAATTTCCAGATTGACACGATTTAGGATAGGTCATGTCGCTCAAACGTCTTCCAAAAACTTGATATTTAGCCCTTGATTGTCCCTTGCAAAGTTGAATTCCCAGTTTTTGTCATGTTGAGCTCTTTTTGGTCCAAACTTTGCATTTTTTACCCTTTTTGCTTTCTTTTGAAAAATATCTCCTTTAAAAACCTGAAAGCTTAACTTCATCATTCATCAATAAAATGACCATCAAACATATATTTTAGCACTCATCAAATAGGAATAATTTTGGTTCATCATTAGGCCCATAAATGGCTTTGCCACATTTCATGTGATTGATGCACTAATGTCTTACCACCTTCTCATAGGGAGGACATGGTTGCAAGAGCACAACACGGTACCTTCAACACAATATTAGTACACAAAAGGTTATTGGAATGGAAGTGATATCTTAATCCATGCAACAAAGAATCTATTTAACTATAGTAAACTCCTTTTTGCTTAAACTACTTTCTTCTATGAACATGAAAATGAAAGGAAGATGCCTCTAATGGAATCCCATGGGGAATCACTACCTATGGGGAAGAAACTCACACTTAAGAATTTAAAAAGAGAAAGAAGCAGTTGACATAGAGATATAAAGAAACACAAGAGAGCTTATGGTAGCTTAAAAATGCAAAGCACTATATGAATAAAAGAATGTGAGGATTGTTTGCAATCAAGAGTACCATTGTTAAATTTCTCTCGTTTCCTTTATCTTTGTGTGAAGACAAAGCTTTAAAAGCCTTTTGCTAATGAATGAAACGCATTATTCGATCAATGAGTATTGTTCATGAAAATATGATAACGTGCTCGCTTATCTTCATTTTATTGCTATTGTCATTGAAAAGTGACAAACTAGACTTCTTAGCATGCATAATTAGTCTCATGAAACAATAGACATTGCATTGGTGGAACTTTACCCTTTGTCAATGAAAGAAAAATCATAATGAATATAACATATGATTTAGACATCGTTGGTGATAGGTAAGAGCTTGGCTCCTAGGTGTACGATAATGATAAGCCACCATCGCATATCTCTTTATATTTCTAGTTGTCAAGTAGTAAAGAAAATCCCCTTGACAAGCTCCATTAAGCCAAGTAATCCTTGGCATATTACAGTTATTGTAGCTAAGATTTGTAACAACCACTTAAGTCTAGGTAATGCTCTAGCATCTCAACTTGAGTGCCTTAAGCTTATATAATATCCTAGCATCATAGCCTTTGTACTCTACACTCAAGTGATATCCTGATAAGTAATGCTAAGTAGTTGAGTAGTGGGGAATACCCTCTTGACTAATAAAACTTATCAATCATAGGTAATGAGTGCCATTATCATTGAATACACGCGATTGATAATGAATTCCATTGTCATTGCATGACTGTGATTGATCATTTATTTAAAGGGATCATTTAAACGTTATCACTAGGAAGCAACATCGTTTCCCCAAGGGCCATGATAGTGTGAGAATCCCCTTCAATCCTAACATTAAATTCATTAAGCTAAGCATATGCTTTCATCCCTTACATTAGATAATTTCGCTACTTGGTTGAAGCTTTGCTCTTAAGCACGTAAGATCATAAAGAATAAAGTGCATTCTAAAGTCAAGTATTACATTTCATGACAACCCTCATTACTAAGACATGCTTCTTATTTGTGATGTTCATCATAACTTCATAAGTTAATGCCTATTACGAACCAATGACTTTTAAGTGTAATGTACATTTGTATGCAATCCTCGATGTATGAAATGCTTTCTTGTGCATGATCTTCACTTATGTGAGACCATGCGATGTTTTTTTATGTAATATGCCCAAAGCATGTGCACGCATGTGATTCATGATGCTATATTGTTATGGCTAATCAAAGATGGTCACAACAAGAAAGGAAATGGATGAGCAGCCTTTGAAAATAAAAGCATTTACCATGTATAATGTCAAGAGAATAAGATTTTAAGGAATACAAACAATCAAGATGAAGTTCAACTTAAAAGGGCTGCACTAGGGGTTGGGGCGAGGGGGGTTGGTGTATTTGTGAAGGGTAAGAAAGCTTACTAGTTACCTTAGCTCGTGACAAAATGATGAGGAATGAATGGTTCTCTCATCTCCCACACTCCCTCACTTCTTTGAAAGTGAATTTCTCCATTTTTCCTCCTTCATTTCACATTTTAGGCTTTAGGGTTTCAAAAACTAAAATTTTACTAAGAATGAGAAGAAACCAATTGTTTAAGCAAAAGGAATATAAACAAGGAGACGTTTTACATTATGCAGGGGAGTAAGACATTTAGAGGAATAATACAATGTTGTTGGGTTGTGATACCTCATCACTATGGGTAGATACCTAACAAAATAAAAATGGAATGCAAAATATCTTGTTAGTATAGTGAATTAAAACCAAATTGAGTTGTGGCTAGACACTGTTATAATATTTACCTTGGTTGAAATGAAAATTTTCCAAGTTTAGGCAAGAAGTAAATATACGCCTAGTCATTATGATATGATAGGTAGATTCTTTAAAAAAAATCTTTCAATTAAGGTAGGCTTATGGGCTAATTATTGTATAAGGCTAGAAGTTACATAAAAATGTGGGTGATTTTTGCATGTACAAAGATCCTATGATAGTGTTAATCCCTAAGAAAATGTACAATGTCTTCATGAACAAGAGAAAGGAGCTCAAGCTACTCTTATTTGAATGGTTAAAGATATGGAGACTTAATAAGTAAACATGTAATGCCTAAATTTAAGGTCATTTATAAGCTACCACATGTCTATGTTAAGGTGAATTATACTAGAAAGTCCAAACATTTGGAAGTAAGTTCATTTAAGGTGTCAATATTTAAAAATAGGATGATTTGGGTCCCGAAGAACACATGTTAACAAGAAAGAATATTTAATCAAAACTCAAAAGACTCTTCTCTTATTGACACGTGTCATTTGAGATCCAAATTGACCAATTTCTTCAACCGTTGGGACCTTAAATTAACTTACCCCCAAACATTGGGATCTTTGGTGTAATTTACCCATTTATATTATATATGGATATGCAAAGGCTTAGATGTTGCTATAACTGCAATAAACATAATGAATACTCTAAAAATCACTCATTCATCAATAATCTCAACATTTTATAAGTTCACATATTTATAAACATAATCAATTACATAAGTATTCACTTATAATCTTTAAGAGTTAAACTGACATCCATCATATAAACTCTATAAGGACTATAATTTATTACTAAAAGCTTCTCGACTAGACACTAAGCTCCTAATATACTTCAAACTAACTTCACATGACTAAGGTCCATATTTTCCATTAATCTTCATATGTACTCCAGGCACCACTTGGAGGGACTTTAGCGCTAGTGATCTTCTTAACCCACTAACTAATGGTAACTAGTGATACAATGGTTTACATGATCGTTACTTGTACCTAAAAATAAAAGGATGAGCTAAAGCCTAGTACGATATACCAAAACACACACACATATGATTCAACAAGCATACATTCACATACTAAACTAATATTAATGTAACAACTAATGTCTTATTACTTTGTATTTAAGTCAGGAGATCAACATAGGGATAACTCAATATCTCACCACACATAAATATAATAATATACATATATACGATGTTGGGTACTCCTCAACATCAAAAGTCAAAAACTGAATATTGGATATTTTCCTAATATTCTCAAAACTGAAACACCTAGACCTGCCTATATCATTTCCATACACGACTCCCCTCAGGACATCATCACACATGGAATATCGAGATGCCATGATTATAGTATAGATACTCTTCACCTATTACCAACAGCCACACACAAGCAACAAACACATTTATTTAGCATGATAGTTATTTAGTGTATTAAGTTTCTACCCTAAACAAGTATAATTAACAAACAAGATATATACATACCTAGAAGTCGTTCCATTCCAAAACCAGTATCTACTACCTAAATTACATATACATAAGTTATTTAGAAACTTCTATATGCCTAACATAAACTCTTAGTTTATTGCTATCACTCTCAGTCTTATTTCGTTACTACCTACGTTCTCAAGATCTTAAAGTATACTTAAATTTTAAAGGAAAGAGTTAAACATATCCCAATCATTTTTAGGGACAAAGAAGATTATTTTTAGGGTGTTATAATGTTCTTAAACCAATGTACAAGTGTGTATATAATTGGGTTTCACTTAAGCAGAGAAAATAAGTCATAAAGGAGGTCCATGGAGAAGAACATGCGCAAAACAAGGGGTCCATATGGAAGAACATGACCGTGTTTCTCCTTATGTTCTTTTCCATACAAAGTTTCAAAATTCATAGAGAGGAACACATGCAAGAACGTGGGACCGTGTATATATTGTGTCCTTTGTCGGTCTTCTTTTGTTAAAAATACAGATAGCAACATGATTGGATACATAAGGCCGTGTATTAGTTGTATGCTTTTGGAAAACGTCTTTTAACCTACAAAGAGGTATATGGCTAGGAACAAGAGCCGTGTACTTCTAGAAATTACCTTATTTATCTGAAATTCTTCCATCTGTGCATCTCTTCTGAGACCAGGATCTTTTATCATCACTTTTGCTCGTTGCATACCTTGATATATTACTGTTCTAATAGCATTTCCTCTTGTAGTTTGAGCAGCAAATGATGTACCCCATCTTGTGCCTTTGAATCCACAAGTATCGATGGAGGACCAAGAAACTACTTGACCCCATACATTCAAAAATACTTTTAACTCTTCTTATGCCTAATTTACCACATTTAACTCGCAATTGCATGAAATCTTCTATATTGTACACATGAATAAACACACTCAAATTCAAGGTTCCTACTTAAACACAATACCTTTTGAAATTCTTCGATCTTTGGCCCCTCAAAACTAAGCTCTCATTGTAACGATTTTCTTCAAGAGAAATTGTTCTCTTAACACAACACGTATCCTGTAATGGGTTTACCATCAACATAAATCTCATGATCTTTCTAATCCAATTGCCCTCCTCGTAGAGGAAAATAAGAGAAGGGAAGTCTCAACGTTTACTTACCGTGGAAATTCTCCACGAAAAACGCTAGGGATTACAAACTTCGTCTGGGCACAATGTGTTTTCTACAAAATGCAATGATAGGAAAGAAAGAAGTGAAGGCAGTTATTTCTTGGCATGTTTTTATTAAACCAATGTACTTTTAAAATTTTAATATTTGACAAATTTGCCCCTCGTATAAAACTAAAATTTCTTGTTATGCCCTTGTCTATAATCTTATTTATTCTTAATTTATTTTTAGGGTATTTCAAAACATTCAGTCTGTTTTGGTTCTATAAAGACATGTAAATATATACATGTGCATAGGAGCAAACAGATCATCAAAAGAGAAGCGATGGGTTCATGCTTTAGAGAGAAGAGATCACAAACATGTTGAGGGATCAATTAATTCGGACATCGACATTTACGAACAAATGATTAAAACCTCAAGAAAATTATATTTGCAGTCCCAAATGGAGTAAAATCAAGACTATTCGCATATATGAAATAGAGAAGGGAGACCAAGTCATACAAAGAAAGCTTTCTATTGAAAATATTTGCAATTCCCTGGAAGTAATACGACTCTAATTAACCGCGACAGCACATGCAACCGGTTAGTGTCGTAATATACGCACTAGAAACTTTATTTATTATGTGACACTGGCGTTAGACCAGTATATACAAATTGCTGAGAAAATGGCGTGCATGATCATGAAAGCACGCGAGAGCAGCATTGCATCCATCTCACATCACATGTGTGCCAGGCGAAACGTTAGTCATTTGTTAAACATAATCGATTCCCAAATCCCATCGGCATAATCTAAAGCATTTTGGTTATTGGGCAAAATATAGAAAGCTAAATTTGATTTTAGGCTTCAATCTTGGTAATTATTTAAGTTTAACTCTTTTTGTTAAAGTGACAAGATTCAAAAAGTCAAGCTCATATGCTATTGAAGTGATCAAAGGAGAATTGACAATGTGGACTTTGAGTAGGACCCGTTGGAATTGACTGCTTGATTTAAACTTTTCTTTTCTCATAAATACTCATGCACTAACAAATAAAGACCTTAATGAGTTTGATTCCATAAGGCACCTACTTAAATATTCATTATGAATGGAACTCATCTTGGTCATTGGTCATATGGATGACATCGACAGTTAGAGCCCCTATATATATACTATTTGTGTAATGTCTAAATTTAATTAAGGTATTACCATCATGTATAATACTTTATGCATTACATGCTTAGGCTTTCCTGAATGATATGTTTATTATGAACATTTGCTACTCACTTTTATATTAGGATTACTTTTATTATTTCTTTTGCATTTAACAGTTGTATAATAGTTGTATATTCTGTTTTAGTTAGCACGTGTTGTGTTTAGTTTTTCCTTTCTTTTACATGTGTCTGTTAAGAATATAAGTTTAGGGTATTGTAACTTGGTACTCGGAATTTATAATTGTTCGACAGCCATTAATCTCTTATGGTATCAGAGCAAGATACAGGTTACGATTCGTACTTGTTCTTGTTCTTCACGTTTGTGTCCTTAGTGATTGTTATACAAAGCTTTATCTCAATTGATTTTTTTTAGATTCATTTTTTTTTTCATCATGAATCCTGGAGATAATGTTTTGTTTGATCTTCTCTACATTTCTAGATCGGATAATCCTAAAGTTAGTATAGGAGGATTGATTTTCAATGGAAACAATTTTCTTCCATGGAGTAAGTAAATTAAAAAGGCGTTAGGGGCCAAATTGAAGCTAGATTTTATTGACGGTTCTATTGTTAAACCTAAGAATGATTCATTTGATTGTGTGAAGTGGTTACGATGTGACTATATGGTTTGTTGCTAGTTGCTTAATTCAATGACAAGTGAATTAGCTCAAATTTCCTCTTTGTTAAGTCGGCTCATGAGCTTTGGCAAGAGTTGTTGAACAGTATGGTATTGCAAGTGGTCCTATGATATATCAGCTAGAGCATGAGATAAGCAATTTGAAATAAGAAAATTGTTCTTTTAATACATATTATAGCAAGTTGAAACGATGTTGGGAGGAATTGAGTGATTTACATGCCTATCCGAAATGTGAATGTCATCATTCAAATCAATGAGTTTGTAGAATGAAAGAAAGAATTTATGAATTTGAGTCTAAGAGCAGATTGATTCAATTTTTGATGGGTCTTAATGAGGCTTATGATGGAGTTAGAAATCAGATTTTGTCCATAGAGCCTATGCTTAATGTCAATAAGGCTTTTTACCTAGTTCAACAAGTGGAAAAACAGAGACAAGTCATTGGTTTAATGCAATTTGAAACTGAGATGGTTGCCTTTTTTACAAACAAAATTATCAATGTTGGAAAGTTCTATATAGATAGAAAGAAAAATAGGAAGATTATATGTAAACATTATCATGGTGAAGGGCAAGCAGTTGAAAGTTGCTTTCAATTGATAAGATACCCCAACTGGTTTAGGGGGAAAAGGGTGAATAAAGGGAAACAAATTGATATGGCATCGACATCATATGTTCAGGGAGAACACTTGGAGGATACTCCTTTTGATTGTTTTGCATCAGAGATCAAGGAGTCAAATCGAGTTGGTGCGATTGATAGGAGGATGATTAGCAGCATGTGTGAAGAAATGATCAAATTGTCCAAAGAAAAGGGAGGGTTTGATTAACCAGCTGCTACTGTTAATCATGTTAAATATGTAGGTACTTTTTCGCATTCCTTGCATTCCTTCTCACATTCATCATGCTTTAATTCTTTAAGTAATACTAAGGCTTTTTGGATAGTAGACTTTGGTGCAACTAATCACATGACTCCATTTGAAGAGATTATGATTAATACACACAAATTCACTGAGCCTATACACATTAGATTACTTGATGGCCGAATGATTGCTGTGAACAAAGTTGGATCTATTTTTACTACAGCCACCTTTATCCTTCATAATGTGTTTTTTGATCCATAGTTTACATATAATCTATTATCTGTTCACAAACTTACCTTATGCAGTCACTTGAGAGCTAATTTCACTCATGAGGAATGTTCTTCTTAGGTACTAAAGCATGAGAAAACACTTGCTAAAGCTCGTGTCATCAATGGGCTATACATTCTTCAATCCAAAGTTCTAGGTGTTTTTAATACTCTAGTTGATTCTACTTGTCTTGTATCAGCTTGTAATAAAAATTTTTGTATGAATAATAATCGTATAAATCTTTTACATGCTTGGTTATGACATACATCTCTTTCTAAGCTTCTTCATTTGGAAGAATGTAAATATTTTTCTTGTGACAAGTTTGTTTGTGACACTTGCCATAGAGCAAAGTTTCTTCATTGCCTTTTAATAGAAGTGATAGTATTTCTTATTTTCCTTTCCATTTATTACATCTTGATGTTTGGGGTCCATATAATGTGAATTCTATTTCTGGAGCTAAATACTTCCTCACCATTGTTGATGATAACACAAGGGCAACTTGGACTTATCTTCTTCATCATAAGTCTCAAGTTCATTCCACTCTTGTTCATTTTTCCAAATACATTCATAATCATTTTGGTTCATATCCTAAATTTGTAAGGACTGATAATGGTGGTGAGTTCTTATCCATGTCTTGTAAATCTTTGTTTCATTCCTTAGGAATAATACACCAATGCACTATGCCTTATACACCACAAAAAAATGGGAGGGTGGAAAGGAAACATAGACACTTGATTGAAGCTTCAAGAGCATTACTTTTACATGCTAACTTGCCTAAGGAGTTTTAGGGAAACTATGTGCTCACTGCTACATATTTGATAAATAGACTACCCATACCAGTTTTACAATGGAAAACACCATATGAGAAACTTTTTGGCAAACAGCCTTCTTTACATCATTTGAGAGTGGTGGGATGCTTGTGTTATTATAGGAAACACTTACCAGCTCAAGATAAATTTGACCCATGGAGTACTAAGGGTATTTTTCTTGGATATGAACAAGGAAGGAAAGGATACAAAATCTATGATTTGAGTTCTAAAAAGGTTGTTGTCAGTCGTGATGTTGTGTTTCATGAAAACTTTTTTGCTTTCAAAGATAATACATCTCAACCCTCTTTTACTAAACATTACAATACTCCAAATCAATCTGATTTCTCTGCTGATGACTCCTCTGATTGTCATTTTTCACCTGATGTGTCTAGTTTTGGTTCTTCTAGTTTGTTACCTTCCATTCTTGTAGCTATTGATACTTCATCTAAACACAATGTATCTTCATCTCTAAGTCCTTTAATGCATTCTTCCCCTGCTGATACAAATTTGAGAAGGTCAACTAGAGTTAGAAAAACACCTTAATGGCTTCGTGATTTTGTTCATCTTATTAGCAATAATATTAAACTTGCTAATATGAATCATAAATCAACTAAATATCCTTTGTTTTACCCAACTGATTTTTCTTCTTACCCACACGATTATGTTGCATCATTAGCTAACATGTTAGCTATTAAAGAGCCTACTCATTACTTAGAAGCTATTAAACATCATGAATGGGTTGAGGCAATGAATAATGAATTGAATGCTCTAGAGCTTAATGATACTTGGGAGTTGATAGAACTTCTACTTGAAAAGAAAGCAATTGGCTCTAAATGGATTTTAAAAATCAAATTCAGACTTGATGGTAGTGTAGAAAGGTATAAGGTAGGGTTAGTAGCAAAAGGATTTACTTAAGTGGAAGGTCAAGATTTTAATGAAACGTTTTCACCAGTGGCGAAGTTAAGTACTGTTAAGGTGTTGCTTACTGTTGCTACTGCTTATAATTGGACTCTTCATCAAGTAGACATCAATAATGCCTTTTTACATGGGAATTTGGATGAAGAAATCTACATGATTCCACCCAAAGGTTATCATAAGGCTTTGCCAACTTAAGTATGTAGATTAAAAAGATCATTGTATGGCCTAAAACAAGCTTCTAGGCAATGGAATATTGAATTGACTAAATTCTTATTTAGTCAAGGATTTATTCAATCACCTCATTATCATTCACTATTCACTAAACATTCATATTCTAGGTCTATTATTATTGTATTGTATGTTGATGATATGTTACTCACGAGTATAAATGAGACGGGTATTATTGAGTTGAAGGTTGCATTACATCAACAATTTACTATTAAGGATCTAGGACAAGCTAGATTCTTTCTTGGATTAGAGATGTGTCGCATATTTACTAGGACTTTTTATTAATAAGAAGAAGTACATATTGGACATGTTACTTGATGCACGGCTTACAACTGCGCGACCTGCTTCTACCCCTCTTCCTAGCGGTTTTAAATCTGATATGGAGTCTGGCGAGTTAATTGAGGATCCCAGTTTTTATTGCCAGTTGATTAGAAAATTATTGTATGTTAATCTAACCCGACCTGACATTTGCTTTGGAGTTAATTGTCTGAGTCGTTTTGTATCACAGCCAAGAGGTCCACATTTACAGGCTCTATTCCATTTACTACGTTATCTCAAAGGGACATCTTCACTTGGGTTGACTTATGCATCAAAAAATTCTTTTTGTTTGAGTGGTTATTGTGATGTAGATTGGGCAGAAAATTCTTTGGACAAGAAGTCAATCTCAGGATATTGTATTATGCTAGGATCATCTTTGATTTCTTGGAAAGCTAAAAAATAGTCTACAGTAGCAACATCTAGCACAGAGGCTGTGTATCAAAGCTTAGCTTTTGCTTGTAAGGAATTGTTATGGATTTCATACATCATGAGAGATCTTGGTTTATCAATTTCTCTTCCTATTACTTTGTTTTGTGGTAATAGGTCAACCTTGCTCATTGCTTCCAATCCTTGTCTACATAGCTGGACAAAACACATTGATATTGACATACATTTTGTCAGAGATCACATCAAATTAGGTTTTCTTAAAGTACAATATCTCCCATCTCATCATCAAATTGCAGATCTTCTCACCAAGTCTCTATCTGCTTCTCAGATTGCATTCTTAAATGACAAGTTGCATCTTCATGGCGATCCAACTTGAGGGAGGGATATTAGGATTACTTTTATTATTTGTTTTGTATTTAATAGTTGTATAATAGTTGTATATTCTGTTTTAGTTAGCACGTGTTGTGTTTAGTTTTTCCATTCTTTTACACGTGTCTGTTAGGAATACAAGTTCAGGGTATTATAACTTGTTAGGGTTAACAAAACAAAATTCATTTGAAATAAACCTCTCATTAGTTTCGTTCATGTTCCTCCTCTGTACCAAACTTTGACTCGGAATGTATAATTGTTCGATAGCCATCAATCTCTTATTTTAGATTAAGAAATCATTAAATTAAAATCTAAAAACCACTGGATTTACAATTTACAAAATAAACTTTACAGAACAATTTATTATCTACTTTCATGAGTAGACTCACATTCATAAAATAAAATATATCATTAGGTATCTCATATACCATTTTAGATGGTATACAAAACTTTAAAAACTTATTTTTATAAAACATGGGCTTCATCAAGCCCCTAAAAAAAATTACAACTTAAAAATATCAATCAAGTCCTTCATACAATAACAAAACAAAATAAAATAAAATATACGGCTCTAATCGACTTCACTCCTCAAACATTGCCCAAAATCCGAGCCAGATATCACCAGCATCAATTAACAACATCAACAACAACTCCATCATCAACTTTATCACATTCATTCTCATCATCATTAAATCATTATCAACATCATCATCACCATCATTATCATCAATTCAGTAAAATACCTAGAAAAATATCAACAACAACAACAAATAATGAGCCGAAGCCTAGAATACAGTAATACTGACACACACAGAATGACACAAAAACCTAACTAAATGCAATGCAACAAATAGCTATTTATTATCTTTTATTTTAATAAAACAAGCAATACGGGAGCACTCACACATTGAAAATAAGCCATTGGGAATCTAGGGGTCCTGAGTAACCACACGATGCTTAGGGGATTGATATAGACAGCCCGAATACCTATATCTCCTAGATGATATAAGCGAAAAGGAATAGAAGCATCATTTAGGATTCACAGCCATTACATACACTCTACCCATCTCAATCCATAATATAAAAGAGTTCAACTGGTCCCATAAATGTGAACCCATTATATTACTTCTCACTGATCAAGATAGATGTTACACTGATACTGTTTATCCCATCTGTAAGCCCTGAAAACTTTCAGTAAATAATTCAAAGATGAACTTTGAAAATAAACCTTAAAAATCACTTCAAATTAAAACCGAACTTCGACTAATCCTAAATCACGAACGAATCCAGAAATTTCTCAATATTGAGAAAAATAAAAATCCTTAAAAACAAAATAAGAACTCAACATACTTCAATTTCAAAATACTACGTACGATAAATTCCATACGTAACTCCGACTTATAAAATCAGGTAATATAAAGCCCAAAAAAAAATTATTAAAAAGTAAATAATGATTAACCTTCAGAAATAAAACTCAATTCAAAGAATTTCGAAAACATCGAGAGATATTAAATAATTACAAAAATCAAATTTAAAATAAATTTCTCAAATCAAATATGTTGTATAAACAAAAAATATCAGTTTCCAAATTGGCAAAGATCTAAACCGGAAAAATCACCCGGAAACCCTAAGTGGAATACAATAGTTTTAGTCCGGCGATCTAGTGGCCTTAACCCTAGAGGTCGAGGTCTAGTTTAAGTATGTAGAATAGCTCGTAGTAATATAAGTTTGCTTAAAAATATCAGATTGGTAAATTTTTGACCTATTTCGAACCTGTTTGGATACAGACTTTGAAAAGCGTGTCCCGGGACTCGAGATATAAAAAATATATCATTAGTATTGTTAGACTCATAATTTCATAAGATTTCTAAATATATCAGATATATCATTTTTCGGGTTATAAAAGTTCCAGTTTAACATTTTTATCTGTATTTTATTACTACCGGTAATTAATTAATCTTTTACACTATTCACTTTCATTTCATTACACGATTTTATTATTCTTCTAAACCCTTATATTGTTAGATAAATATTTTATATATTGTAGAAAATTTTGTTTTTCTAAAATGTAGTTCGTTTCGGGCTTATACGGGATCAGAATCTGTTTAAGACTCGATACTAAAAATAAAATTAATTAATTTAATAATTGAAAAATATTTGAAAAATATTCTTATTTTCATAAAATAATTTTTTAGAATTTTTTGGTTTATAAAAGTATCATTTATAGCCCATATTCGCGTATTTTGATCATACCGATAACATATTTGTTAAGAAACTAATATAATTCAAATAATTATTTAATTTTATTCATAAAAATTCTGCCACTTATTTAAAAATATTTTTTTCTAATTTTATTTTGTATTTTTCTTAATCAAAAACACTTTTTCCAACCTATACTTCAAGTACACCTTTCACATATCACTTCCTTTTCACTTCAATCTTTCTACACTTTGTCCCACACTTCATGGCAGATTTTTTTCCCTTCTTTTGGCTTCCATTGTCCTTTAATTTACTCCTATTTTGACCAAAATAAATATATTTCAATCCTTCTTCAAAAAGCTACACATACCATTAATTACACAATTCAATTTCAACTCAAAATTCAACAAATTCCCTCTCTCCCTCCCTCTCTCTTTCACGTGAAACCCCCCAATTTTTCTGCCCTTGTTTTATTTTTTTTCTTTCTTTCATTTATTTAATATACTCATTCTCTCTCTCTTTCATTTACACATTTTTTCCTTTACCATTCCTTAACTTTTTCTCTCTCTTTTTCCTCTCTTTCTTTCTTCATTTTGCTCTTGTTCTTACAAGAACACAAGCTGCCCCTCTTTCTTCCATGAGCTCCTATACATATTTCTTGAAAATTTTTAAGTAAACTTTCTTCTTAAAGCTTCCATAGATGATATAGGTAAAGTATAATGAGAGTTTCATGCATCAAATGACCTTCCATAAGCTTAAAAGCTAAGGATGATGATGCCAAAATGAAACACTCCTCTTCTCTATGATTATTATCTTGTATCATTCTTATTTTCTTATTAAAAGTAGTTATATTTTATAGATCCAACTTTTTGTAGCTTTGATTTTCGTTTATGCGTTAGATCTTGTTATTTGAGTTATTATTTTTGTTATTGCTTATGATTTATGCATATATTCATCATTCACATAACCATCTTAGTGTTCATACATCTACAACTAGTATAGTAAACTAGATCTAGTGTTTTGAGTTCATAAAATGCATTAGACTTTTGTTTTATGTTCATGAACAACTTGTAGTAGCATGATGATAGTAGGAAAGTTTTAAAAAGCTCAAGATCTATTTTATTTTCAACAAAAAATCCGTTTTGAAAATTCGGATGAAAAAGGACCCATATTTAGAAAAGTTATTTTTCAACTTTAAAATGTGTATTTTTCATTTAAAATTAAGGGCTTAGGGAATATATAACATGAATGAAAGATTTTGATGAGTAAAGTTTAGATCTATAAGTTTATAGTTTACTACCATGGGTTTCTTTTAGATTTATGTTCATATTAAGTGTAGATCTTGGTTTTGAACTTAAACAAAAATGGTAAAATTCGTATTTTAGCAAGACCCCTATTTAAAAACCACTTTCCAAGTGTCAAAATGAAATTTTTACTTAAGATAATGAACGCTTAATGTATGTATATCATCAAGACTTCTTTTTACAAGAATCAAAGGTGATTTTCAAAAGTTATTTTCAAAACAAAAATCTCATTTTCGGATTTAGGCCAAGGCATATTTTAAAAACATGTTTTCCAATTCAAAAATGAAGTTTTTATTCAAGATATGAAAGGCTCTTAAGATATGATATGTAAGGAATGGATTTTCATAAGTTTAGATAGATTTTATCAAAAGATATGTCCGAAAATAAATTTGGTAAATTCGGATCTCAACCAAGACCAATTTTGAAAACCCATTTATCAACTCAAAACTCATGTTTTATGTGAAGAATGAAGGGCATAGGAATAGGGTCATAAGTAGTGATTTTTTACAAGTGAATGTTTTGATGAGATTAATGTGTTAACAAGAAGTAGAATCAAGATGAAAATTTGGAGTTAGTAGTCAACTTGTAAAATTCATAACTTTGGATGATGCCCATGAAAACACTTATTATCCAAGTTCAAAATAAAAGTTTTATTAAAGAAATGAAGTCCTTAGTGGTAAGGCATGATTGAGCCTTAATTTTTTAAGTATCCAATGATTTTTACATAAAGGAATCACCACAAAAACAAGTTTTACAAAATTCGGATTTTGGGATGAACCAATTTTAAAAACATGTTTACAAAGTATAAAATGGGAATTTTTATGTGGAAATGAAGGTCATAAGTAATAGATATAATGAAGACTCAATTTTAACAAGGATAATTATATTTTCTTGAGAAATAAATCCAAAACAAATGGAAATGATCAAAGTTAGGAAATTAGTTTTCTTAAAAGTAAATAGCCATGGAGTCTTACAAATAAAAAGTTTCTAAATTTTTTTTTAGTAAATATTGTCAAAAGCATGCATACATCAAGCTCATAACATGCCATTCATGATAGGAAATCATCGATATTGCATGTATAGCTAATCTATACAGTAGGAACATTTCAAACATTTACAAAACTATTTTTTCGGAATTGGAACTTGCCACTGTTCTGATCTGATCCGATCTTTTTGAAGCTTCAAAGTTTTCAAAACTTAAATATAATATTAGAATTAGATAGATCTTTCGAAGTAGATAGAAATCTATATATAATTTGCGAAATTCCGAGTTAAAATGACCAAGTTATGGCCGTTTTAAGTTGGAATTCCCGCTTAGGATGAGAATTACGAATTTGATAGTTCGTATAAGATCGTTTGGATTAATTTGAGTTGAAATACTTATTATAGTATTTCTTCCTTTTTAGGTGGCCCCGAAATCGACGATTTCCTATCACCGGATTACTTTTACTAAAAAACCAGTGATCCAATGGTCGAGTGAGTCTTCTTCTTATTTTGTTACCTTGTTTGTGCTTGTAGCTAGTCGCATTAGAATTATAGGAATAAGATAAAAATCGATATGAATGGGGATGGGATATATGATGAGACTGTAATGAATGTATGCCAAAGAATACTAAAACATATCGAAACCACGATTCGATTGGATAACTACACTATTCATATTATTTCTGTTATGTGTATAATATTGGTTGGTCACTCTAAAGAATGTATGAATATTTTGACCTAAGCAAAAATTAGATTAGTCATACATCGCATCGGACATATTGCATTTGGTAGCATGCTACTCATATGCAGGTCGATCGGTATGTTTCGATGATGACTCGTTTGGATAACGAGACCGGTGCCAGAGCTCATTCATAGGGAACTAAGGCACATTGGGGATGCATTCCATGGATGAGCCTAGCCGAGTCGAGTGCTATGAGCCCAGGGCTTGGGGACTAGCAGCGGTCGTGTAGACTGCAATACCATTTCTAACCCAAGATACGGAGGGGGTAAATCCGTTCTGTGTATGGGTTCCGGATACCCATACATAATTGTTTGCTCATGTGTTTGTTCATGCATATTATATGGATGATTATAACTTGCTTGTTATGGTACAAAATCAAGAGAATTCTCACCAAGCTAGTATAGCTTATACCCCAATAGTTGTTTAAATGAACAGGTTATCTCAAGAATGCTAAGTGGGGACCGTGATGGTTGGAGCCGAGAATGACTTCGGGATTTCGGTAAAGAATAATAATGTTTGAAGTTATCAGCTAGGTTTTATGATTTGCCTTGTAATAGTTTTATGTAAGGAAGTCTTTGGAGGAATGTAATTGAAGTATAATGTTTTGTATTTGGAGTATAGTAAATTGAAATTCCTTTACATTGTTACTTAAGTTATATCAACATAAAATGTATCACTCCGATAAGTCTCCTCCATGTGTTAAACGCCTTGTATATAATATGGAAGCCTTCGCGTGACTTGGGTGGTCATTCTTAGGCTTTAATATTGTGTACGGTGGACTACCACGTTTAGGGTACCCTTCGGGGCATGACACCATCGATTACTCGCCGAGCCACCTACAAATGTCATTGCATCATGACAGGGGTGGCCTAAGAGACTAAACTACTGTGTCTGCTAGGACAAGGTTGCCGCTCCCCGGACCGGATTCAATAGTACAAGCATAAGCCACACTCATTACTTAAGTCGTCTTTAAGTTTTAATCCATTTTCAATGTCTATCTTAGCATACAACACGCAAGTTACTATGTACCTTATATATATATGAAATCCGATTAGAGCTAGAGGACATATCAGAATCCATTTCAGAAGATAATCTAGAAGATTCAAAAGCCAAACTCAAATATCTATTTAAGAATTTAAAGTATATAAGCAATTAAAGAAAAAATCCATTTATCTCAAACTTTTATTAAAACTCTATTTGATCAGACACTAAATAGAAACCTCATTATGATTGCAGAAATCGCCCTGCCAAAATACGGACAGTTCTCCTTTGTCTGTCAAAGTATTTCTTTTCTCTTTGATCATAGTATTTTGTTACAAAAAAATAAACAAAATATCCATATTCAAATCAAACATACATTTGAAACAACATATTCACCTTATTAATCTAAGGTTATCTATCTCATTAACTTAAACTAATTATTAACTATTAACTTATTCTAACTAAATCCTGGTCAAATTGATTAGAATAAATTATTTAATCCAGTTACTAAGCTAATTCAATTAAACTTAATTAATCTAATCTGTTTTAACTTATTCAAGGCCATTTAGTTAAGTTAGACTAATATTATTAACTAATTCATTTTATAACTAAGATGCATATTAACTTAAGTCTATGTTAACTTAATCTTAGCTAGATTGATTAAACTTAATCAATCTAATTCATTTTGGTTCATTCAAGTTCATTAAGCCAAGTTAAATTTAGATTATTAATTAGGTTTGTTAATATCCAACTTTATGTGAAATCGAATTATTTATTAAATCTATAACTTCACTAAACTCATGCTTAATTATATCATTCAACAAATGTCACACATTTATATATCATTTATATATTTCATTTTAGTCCTAAAAGATTCATATTATGTGTAAAGACCCGACCCTCTAAATCCCGAGATTTAGAGTACCGAGTTTCCAACCACATATAACGTTTTCACATTATATGTAAGGTTATCCTAAAACTAACAATTTATGAAAATTGTTTGATCAAATCTACTAAAACTTTATAATTACTTTTAACAAAACAAGATTGCTAATAAAAGCAATCTATACATATATTTACATCATATATACAATGTTTAGTGTCAATACAAGACACTACAAAAATTACAAGTTTTCTTAAAGCAAAAAGAACCCTAGGAGATCTTAAGGTCTTTACATCTTATGCTTATCTATCAAGCCTTCTATACAAAGACTTTTCCTTTAACAAAAGCTCCTCCAAAAATCCAAGGTGTTTGAGTCCTATTCATCCCACTCATCCATGAATTTCTCAAAGTTTGACCCGTAACCCAAATCATCATAAAACTCGTCTCCATTACCTGCAAAGCAGCAAAAGTGAGCCAAAGGCCCAGTACACAATAACAAAATGCAAGAACAAGTTATCAAGCCAAACTTAAATCGAATGGAATGCATCAATAAACAAGTGATTATCTTATTAAGTTTTCATTTACAAAACAGCAGGAAGGTATTCAAAACCCCGGGATCACACTCTGGGAATTTAGGGATCCTGAGTAACAGCAGCTGCTCAGGGAGTTGATATAAGCAGTCTGAATACTTATATCTCCTATATCTATTTCATAAAGAAAATAGCTTCATTTAGGGTTCAAAAGTTGTTGCCCAACTCTACTTAAACTCAGTCCATAACATGAGCCTAGTTCACAAGTTCCCATAAACTTTAAACTAAACCATGGTATTTCCCCCTAAGTTTAAGTAAACGTTACTCAGATACTATTCCCCCTATTGGCTACCCACTTAACCAAAAAGAATCGCTATTGCATCATAGTGTACCATTGCATCATGGTAAAATCATTGCATCATGACTTGGTTAAGCGCCTAACTAACATGTCATTGCATCATGACGGGTTTGCTGCTCCTCGGACCAGATTAAACAGCGTAATAGACATCCAGTTCATCAAAACGTTAAGTCGAATCAAATTAAATCAAATTAAGAATGCCTAGTCCTAACAAACATCAAACAAGCATTTGCGTACCTAAACCCGATAGTATATCACTATAGTCACTCGGTGAGGAACTAACCCAAGAACCTTTAACTAAAATAGGAATATCAGAACAATTAATAATTGAATATAGATTTCACATTCATATATATATATATATATATATCACAATCCTAGATTAATTATACAAGGGGATTCAATAAGCTTTGCATAAAATTTTAATATCTAATTCATACATAAAACATGTTTATCTAGCTTATATATTCATTAGGAGATCATATATGAAGTAAATATTGAAGATTGAAGAAGTTTGAATTTGAAAAACTCAGGGGATACACAGCTTTCCTATGCTGGCAAAATTTTAATGAACGCCGACAGCGTGGGAAATATAAGCCGGCGGCGTTTCACCCTGGCGTTTAAATATTTTGGTTCTATTCCACTCCAACACCGCCCATACGCCGGCAGCTTTGAAGCTCTAATGGCCAGCGTGCATTTTGAAAAACAAACGCTGGCAAAAAATTTCTTGCAAAAGCCGGCGGTGTTCAAAGCGGCTTTAAAAAATCGATTTTTGTTCACTTCCAATACTGCTTCTATGCCAGCAGCATTGAAATGCCAGATGCCGTGTACGTTCAAAACAGACCTGTTCGAATAGAACTCATTTCCTCTATTTTTCACATTGTAAATTTCTAACCTATAACACTTTTAATCCTTCTTTGAGTTCATTTTTAGCTTCATATACTAACTCCTATCTATACTAATCAATCCTAGCAACTTAGAACATTAAATCAACACACTAAATCACTTCAAATCTCATTTCCACTCATCCTCAACTTCAACTACTCAAATTATCCTTATTCCTTTCCAACACTCCATATAACTACCAGAACACATAAACAAATTCACACAATAACAAAACACAATCCAAACTAATTTCAATGCATGAATAAAATAACTTATTTGATATTAAACTCATTCTATTCAAGATCTTACATAGATACTATAAGAAAGGAAAATAAAAAAAAAAGCTATACTTATATTAACTCACATGAATAAGCCTTGTCTTAGAGAGAGTTTTGATTCAAGAAGTTTGGTGTTATTATTTGATTTTGGACTTGGAACTTGAAGTGAAAGAAAAAGAGAAAAGGAAAGAAAGAAAATGGAAATTCGTATGAAATGAGAGGGCTGCCAAAAGAGAGCTTAATTAAGCAAATTTTGGACTTAATCTTATCTCAAGTTTGACTTTTAAGGTATATTAGACTTTAGGTTGAATTTGGGTTAATTTGGGGCTCATTTGAGTGTAATTGAAGCATGAATATTGGGCTTAATTAAGGAAATTTATGTCAACTATTCCTTAAGCAAATCAAAAGTTGATTTTATAGATTTAAACATAACTTAACATATTAATGTATAAAAGACACAAATAATAATTATACTATACACATATTAATATATATAGAACAATGACATTGATTTCATTACATATGCAAAATAACACATATGAAATGTTCAAATTATACTAACTTAGACACGTTTAAACTATTACCAAACATAACTCTCATAAATCAACATGCTCATTTAGTTCAATAATTAAGATAAATAAAACATATACATGGAAGTTAAATAGAATTTAAATTTAGATCATTTCATTATGCTTAACTACATATATTTAACTAGTAAAATAAGTTTTTAACTTTGTTTGAAAAATGTAGCAACTAGAAAGAATAAAAATTTCGGTCTTGATACATTTTGAACTTGTAAAAACTTAAAACATAAAATTATATATCTCTTTTTAACATAATTTGAATCATCTTAATTTGAGGTCAGATGAAAAAGTTAAGAGCAAAATTAGAAACAATGTTGCAACAGAGAAAACCAAATGGGGGTGTATGACAAGCTTTATGAACCATACACCTTTCCATATATGTCGTATGAAAAGGTGTATGAACTCAGGGAAAAACACATGAAAGGTTAGAAAATAAAACATGATGAAACATGATGCCATACATGGTGTATGGGATGTCGTTTCAGCCTAGGGGAAAAGCGAATAAAGGTGAAAAATGAAACATCTTGTCATACATGGTGTTTCGAAAGGTGTATGAGGTGTCAGTGGGTGAAATACTCTCCCATACATGTTGTATCAAAAGTATATGGCACATACACCTCCCCAAACATGGTGTTTGACAGGGTGTTTGAATTTTTCCAAATTTCCCTATTTCAAACTTGATTTAAATACTTTTATCATATCTTACCTCAACTAAAACACTACACAAGTATCATACACCGTATTACATGCTCTTAATAACTCAAAACATGTATGAACTTCATATTTCAAGCATCTAATCCACTTTTCAAGACAACTCCTACACGTGCAACCACTTATCTTACCATCATTCATCTATCTCTAAACACTTCAACACTTCTTGTTCTCAACAACCACAACTTGAACTCATATACTACAACTTCAAAGATCTGAAAGTTTTCTCAACAACTCAACAATAACTTACCATATCAAGATTACTTGAAATCCACCATGAACTAACTTTTGATAGAAATTTCTTGGAATAAAGAGGTAATAATCATCACAAAAAGACATGTAAGCTTACCTTAACTTGTAGATGATGAGTGGGAGTGAATTCTTGATAAATTGAGCAAGAAAACTTCATTAAAAAGGTTGGGAAAATAAGCTTGAAATTTCCCAAGAATTTTGGTCTTTTTTTGGTCTGTTTTTGCTTTATGATTTTTGCAAATTAAGAGTTAATATTTATCATTAACTTGTTAACTTTTGGGGGCAGATGTTTAGTGTGTAAATTAAGTGGGCTTTAGGCTTGGTTTTGGGCTTGTTTTAAACCAAAATTCTGCTATGTTTAGTATTTTGATTTCGGGTTGGGTTTGTTCTTCAAACTTAAAACATGAGTTGAACAACAATATATACTAATATCAACCGCACTAACACACTATATATATTTTTAACACTCTTAACTTATCAATCATATTTGTATATAATAAATATAATTTAAACAAATCAAACATATATAACTCATTTCACTCACAATCATAAAATACACTACTAATATTAATCACAATAACTCATCACATTTCATTAATTAGTTATTCATTAAAATTTCTATGTTTCAAGCAAACATAATATATATTAATTTTACACTAACATGTTAAATTTTCATCAGCTAAACTCTTAACGAAATTTATAATTTAATTAATTCAACATATATATTCAATTAATTATGCATTGAAATTTTGCATATCTTACTTGGGGGTTTAGGAGTTGAAATCTCATATCTCAATTTAATTGATTTTGCTAATTTAATTATATCAAATCTTCTATTCCATTCTCTATTGTTTACTTAGTTTATTCATTTAAACTATCTAACCATATTCAAAATTAATGATCTATTATATTATTCAATTAAATCATCTCTAAATTAATTAGGTGGGGGTTTAGGGTATTTCAGCTAGTCTCATTTCATTTAGATAAGGGGAAAATCCTGAAAAAACATTGTTGTACTATTGGATTTCTATCTCAAAAAATCAATCACTTGTTCTAATCTATAACATAAATTTGTTGCAATTAGTGAGATTTGATACTCTTTAGCTTCCTCACTTGTTATATATGCGTTTTAACCTACTGAAATTACCTACTCCTCATCCCTACACAATTCTTTCTTTATCATCCCCTCACATATCACTTTCCTTGGCGTGTAGTATAACAATCATGTAGCACAAGTATAATCATGGTAATTAAATCCTTACACCGACAATACAAAATCAATTTATTACGTGGATCTTGACTGAGATGTCCCCATACCAGCAAGAGTATACATGAGCATGGAAGGCCTC
Organism: Combretum micranthum; assembly: GCA_024138025.1. Classification (NCBI taxonomy): domain Eukaryota; kingdom Viridiplantae; phylum Streptophyta; class Magnoliopsida; order Myrtales; family Combretaceae; genus Combretum; species Combretum micranthum. Next base: position 1,948,582 of record JAMXBD010000061.1, on the reverse strand, counting down.
GATAGATTTATGTTTTCAAATACGCTTGTTAAGTAATGGGTCATAAATTTTCATACCCAGGTCGTTTCAACCCAGCTATAATTGTTAATATAAGTTTCCAACCTTAATCCTTAAACAAGTATCAGCTATTAATTATTGGGTTTAATTACAAAAATCTTATCTTTGTTTTTATCAATTTATAAATAGATGATCTCTGTTAATTTTTTTGATAAATAGATGGCTTGAGTTTTATGAAGTGTTAATATTATTAAATACTATTTGATTAATACATGTTAGTGTCTTATTAGTCTAAAAATATTAATTTAATAAAATTAAATAAATAAAATATTAAAAACTATTTAAAAAACCAAAATATTAAAAAAATTGTAAGACTAATTTTCTAAGGCTAGTAAGATATTGATATATGTTTATCTAAAATTATGAAATGATATTAATAATTTTAAATTAAACTTATATCACCTATTTATTTAAAAAAACATAAATCATATATTTACAAATAGACAAAAAAAGGGATACGATGTTTATAATCAATCCCAATAATTACCTTTTCACCATTTATTTTTCTTTCTCCTCAGTCCTAGACGTAACTTTTGATTTTCTGCATTATAGAAATGTGCACGCGGCCCGTGGGTCTAACTAATAATTACATAATTTTTCTTATGTAGTCTGCTTAAACATGTTTTATATTTCAACAATGAATCTAACTTACGTTTTCAGACGTCATTTTTTCTAACCTATTGCTCTTTCTTAGTAATTATTAGTCAAAACGATTATTGAACCCGTGAAAGCCCGTTTCTACATTGATTATAGAATCGTGTCATTGGCCCATTCACAATTACAAAAATAACACTCAAAACATCTGCATTTTAATATTTGTGTGCTTAGCTTAACCATTGTTTGTGATCTCAAGAGTGGATCCATCTCAACATCTCACACCATCATTTTTCCAGTCTACTGAGCTCCATAATTTATAGCAAAAATAAATTTTAAATCCCGTGAAAGCATGTTTCCATTGATTATAGTATGGTCTCGTCTGACCATTTTTAAGAACAATGATAAGCTCAAAATATGTGTTTTAGTTATTTTATTTTTTGCTTAACCATCAATTTTTTTTTCCTTTAAATTTTAAGAATGGATCTATCTCACAATTTCATACCGTCGTTTTCCTAGTCTACTGACTTTTTTTTAATGATTTATAGCTAAACTACCTTTTTTTACTTAATTTTAAGAATGGATCAATCTCACAATTTCACAAGCGAGGACGGTGGGAATAAAAATATTTTCTCTATCATGCGATGGACAAAAAGGAATTTAATTAAAATGGTAAAAATTAGACATTGACGCAGACAGGATCTGACTTTTTTATCGATCCAAGCCGCAACTAGTGAGTCGATCCGTTGGCCTGGACGCCTTACACGTCGCGACCACTAAAATTACAGGGCAGTTAGCCAGGCCAAAGATGGATTGTCTTCCCAACCCGTTGGTCCGGCGGGTCATACCGGGTCTTCTATTCAAAAAAAGAAACAACCCAAAAATAGGAAAAGATAATTGAAAAAGAAGGGAACATGGACATGCGAAAGGATTGTCCCTTGGGCCAGAGAAAAAATAAGAGGGAGAAAAAGTGAGAGAGAATGAATGCCTATTTAAAAAAAGGAAACAACCCAAAAATAGTAAAAGAAAATTGAAAAAAAGGGAACATGGACATGTGAAAGTACTATCCTTTGAGCGAGAGGAAAGAATAAGAGTGAGAAAAAGTAAGAGAGAATGAATGTCTATTTAAAAAAAAGGAAACAACCCAAAAATAGTAAAAAAATAATGAAAGAAAAGGAACATGGACGTGTGAAACAGTGAAAGTATGGTTCTTTGAGCTAGAGAAGAAAATAAGGGGGAGGAAGAGTGAGAGAGAATGAAAAGGGGGAAAAAGTGAGAGAGAGAGAGAAAAAGTTTATAGTGAAGTGAATTTTGGGAGAGTGAAGGAGATAAAAAAGTAAGGGAAAGGAAAAAAAGTAAGAAAGAGAGAGAAAACAGGTAGCCAAGGTGTGGAGGCCCTCATTTCTCGGGCAATTTGAGGAGAGAGAAAAAAAAAAAAACAAATCAAATTGATGTAATGTCAGGCTGAGAGAGAGAGAAAGAGAGGGAGCAAAGATGACAGGAAAAAAATTAAGTACAGCGGCTAGAAAGCCGCACTACTGAAACGAAGACAGAAGTCTTTCTCAGCAATAATGCGGAAGGAGCCATTGGTTGAAATCACCATTACGAGCAGATAATAATTATTGAAGCAGCAACAAGTTTATATGTTATCATAAATTCGTTCATTACAAACATATGCACAACACTTCAATTAGAAAATGTAATCATGCAAACTCTAAAATTGTGTGCACACTAAAGCAATAAAACTTTATAAATGGTAGAGCTGCAATAGTGGGCTTAGGTTACAAACTTAGAAGAATTAAACATAGATGGACTATGGATAAATTGTTGGGCTGTTGTGTGATTAATTTAGACATATGGTTATTGCTGCTTGATATTTTGGAGAGGAAAAAAGAAGAATTTTTAATATTTAGTTTGATTAGATCGTGAAGTTAATTGAAATCTAACTTAGTTAACTGTCAATCAAGTGCCAATAAAGTTTGTATATTAATATTGTTTATTTGAATTTTTTTTCACTAAATCAAATTGAAATAAATTTAATTAAGTTGAAACTGAATTCATTATCACCTTGACTTGCATTGTAACACAAATAAAATATTCGAGATTGAATTTTAAAATTTTGAACTGGGTTTCAACAAAAGCCCAAAATTATACCTTCCGGACTCAGATTGGTTTGCACCTTACGTCCGGCAGCTGCATTTTTTTTTAAGTTTTTTTTTTTTTTTTTTTTTTGCCCCATTTTTGAATTGGGCTTTTCACATAGCGTTCAAATTGTTGCACGGGGCTCGACTTATTTAATTTGCTGATTATTCAAGTATGCACGGTTGGTTCACGATACGGGCTGGATTGGAATGCTTTCAGCACTTGCGTCGAACCTAAGGCCACGGTGGGTTTGGATCGTGTCAATCGACACATGTTAATGCGGGACTTTGAATCGAATATTGGGCTTCCAAATGGATGGATCCAATTTGGTTGAATTGATGGCGTGCTTCTTCACATGGATGTCGGTCCATTTTCTTATATTTCCAGCATCTAAAATCAGTTTTTTGCGTGTATTATAAAATCCAATTTTTTTAATCGAAATATAAAAATATAAACATAATACAGTATACAATTAAGAATAAATTACATGAACATGAAAATGAACCCCTTCAAACCCATTTTTTGGAGGTCAAATTACTGACTTTTTAAACAATAAGGACCTTCATATAATTTATCCTAAATAATAAATCTATATGTTAGTGATATAAGTGCTTAATCTTTTTAAAAGTTGGATATACTACGCAATTTTAAAAGATTTCAGGGGATGTGTATATTCTAAAATTAATATAAAAATATGTAAATTTTGTATATATCATTGACCTTCAACTCGAGCGCATGGTAATATTCATATGAAAGAAGTTTGAAGGAATAGAGATAATGAGTAATAACCAAAGTAACGATGAGTAAAACAATAGAATTATAGTGATTCTAAAAACAAACGAGCACATGATAACATCCCTAGGATAAAAAAAATAAAATAAAATAACAGTCTGCTTGGAAATTCCCCACAATGCGAAAATAAGACATTTAAAAAGGAAATTTGAAAAGATTAGCAATGTACGGATAACTAATCCATTTGACCTTTTAGATAGGCACTAAAACTTAGAAATTTGTGCGGCCAAAAAAAAACTAAGAAATTTGTCTTTATAAATTTCTACGACAACTGGCGAACAAAAAGAAAAACAAAAATTCTCTACGACGGCAAGTACGAAATAAGAAATCAAGCAATTTACATACCAAATATGCATGAAAGACTCATCATAGCGGGATAAACAAATTTGTTCCATTGTGAGTAGACATCGACACGGTTCAGGTCGTTTCGGACCGAAACCGAAACCACCGGTTCACTGGTCTACATTTCATGGAATCGGAAAAGCCAGAGCCAGAGTGGTTCGCGGTTCCAAGGAACCCCGGTTCCGATTCCACGAAAATCATATTTTTTTTTTTGTAAAAATAAAGAAAACAAAAACCTTAAAATCAATATTGACTTGTTTTGTTTTGATTTTTTTTATTTTTTCAAATCTGCTCCCTGGCCCCTACCCCCATCCCCACCCCACCCCACCCCACCCCACCCCACCCCATCCCCTCTACCCCCCCTACAAACCCCCACTACCCGCTCCCCCACCAAACCCCATGCACGCCAGCTCCTTTCTTTCCTGTTTGTGTTAGTTGTTTTTTTTTTTTTAATTCAAATATTTGGTGGGTTGGAACCGCAGTTTCTGGGTCCGAATAGCGGTTTCGGACCCGGTTGAACCGCCGGTTCCACCACGCCTAACTGTTGGACTCGCCGGTTCCGCGGGTCCTTTGAACGGTTCAGAACCGTCACCGACGGGGCGGTTTCCGCGTAAGGAACCGGTGACGGTTCGAGACGGTTCGCGGTTCAGAACCGTCCCGTGGTGAATGAAATAAGAAATAAAAAAATTAAGCAATTTACATACCAAATATGAATGAAAGACTCATCATAAAGGGATAAACAAATTTGTTCCATTGTGAGTATAATTTGCAATCCTATAATATGAGTAGATAAAACAGTTCTATAAAAAAAAAAAAAAAAAAAAAAACGATTTTAAAGAATCTGGTCACTCGAGCATATGAGTATATACAAAGAAGTTCTTAAAACTCTTAAGGAATGATGATTTCTGGCTTGGTTAGGATCAGTTAAAGTTTGAGCTTGAGTCAAGTACAGGTTTTATGAAGAGGGTCATCTGTCACTAGAAAACAATTATAAAAGGTACCAATCAACTATGTATATGTATACAATGCATATGTGGATGTTTAGAGGGGAAAAAAATTACACAAAGTAGAGATTAAAAATTTATACACTTACATAGATATAAATAATTCCAAAAGAAAAACAACTTATCTCCTATTTTGTGCGTTGGAATGCAAACTAACACAAATAAATGGTTTAATGTTAAATTTGATCCATGCACTTTGATTAAATATACACAAGTCTCTCTTCCTCTTGTGTATATATATATAACCTTTTGCTAAATTTTAGTATAGCCGCCCATCTCTCTAATCCCTTCTTATTCCTTGATCATCTTAAATTCCCAAATCCATCTTTATTGGTTTTAAAATCTCCAAATACCTATCATTTCATTGAATAAAAAAATTTTAAATGGATTTTTTTTCCCCTTTAACCATTTCCACCATCGCCAATTATTGCAATTTATTGTTAGATATCTACTTCAACAGATCTTATGGCAATTCTAATTTTGGATTATCAACAATTTTTTGAATAAGCAACTTAATTTTAATTTCAACTTTATGTGTTTATCTTGTTTTTCTTCCTTTTTATTTTTATCCCTAGTGTGGGATTTATTGTGTCATCCCTATTATAGGATTTTATCTACTCACTAGGAAGGTAGGTATCGTTCGTGTGGGTATATTATCTTCTTGGTGGGATAATTTAACTTTTGCAGGGAGATATTGGTTTATTTGAATAGGTTTTAATATCTCAAACTCTTCATCTATAGATCTTTTGTTAATGAGTTCTTCTTGTATTGATGAGTTGATGAATATATTATTTTTATTAAATGAAATTCGTATTACCAGCAAAAGAAAAAAAAAAGGGCTAAATGTGCAAGCAAATAATTAAATTTTTAAATTACTCAATTTGATATTATTAACCTTTAGAAACATGCCATGTATCAGCATTTTGCATATATCTATAATATCGAAGCTACTGTAATTAGATGAGATATTATTAACCTTCAGAAACATGCCATGTGTTAGGAGATTTGACATCTTATTGTTTTTCATTTAGTTTATTTGTTTTACTTATTATTGTAATCGTAAGGATAATAATAACTAGTGTTATTATATTCTTGTAAGGTTCTTTTAACAATTAAATGATTTTGGATCCATTTCTCATAATCCAATCAACACACCTAATAAGATGGTACTTCCTATAACCCTATCATTTCAATAATTGGTTTTCTAATTATTGCTTGTTCTAAATAGGGTTAATTATGAAAAAATTAATAATGTGAGACATGAAGTATTCACTTGTTTTTCAGATGAATATATGAATATCGACTCATTTATAAAAAAATATATCATTTAAATAAAAAAATTAAATAAATATTATTCTCATATCATATTTTTAAAATGAGATACGTGTATCTATGTAAATATGATATGTCGTAGTTACGATATAGAATAAATATAGATTTGATACTGCAATAAAATCACCATTAGACAAGTGAAAATTGTGAATAAAGCCCACATTTCTGATAGAAATTAATTACCATGCTTTGAGTGAAGTATAAAATTTTGAACCAGGGAATAAAGCCTGCTTTCTGTCAGAAATTAATTAAGCCTGCTTTCTGTCAGAAATTAATTAAGCCTGCTGATAATCTCCGTTCTCTCTATTCTCTCTCCGCACAGCTTTTCATTGTCACGTTACATCACCCTGGTTTTTCCTTTGCTTTTTTTTCTCCTCACTTTTTATACTATCATTTAGATTACATGTTTCACTGATCCAACATGCATGTGTTCAAGGCAGCTCCTGTATCGCATATTATCAATATAATACAGGTTAAAAATTGATTACATTGCTAGCTTGAAAAGGTTAATTTAACCCTTTTTTAAAAAATAATTATTAAAATAGAATACATTGTAAATTAATTATTAAAACTACCTATTAAATATGAATGTTGAGGGTGAGAAACAAATTAATAGCCAAAATAAACCACCAACTTTAGATGTTAGGTATGAGAATTTTTTTTTTTTTTTGCTTTTTTTTTTTTTCCTGCAGGAGGACGGATTTGTTGCACAGATTGGAAACGCGCGTCAACTGTTGCCCGTCTTTGTAATGGATAGAAATGCAACCGAATCGGGTTTCGAATTAGTCATGTAAATCTAAATTCGAACCTGTTACACTATAGGGGATATCAAACCTAACCTTATAACCCTATAAGGTTTTTCTTCTATATCTAAACCTGTTCTATAGGATTTACTCTAAAACCTGCCACCTATCCAATTATCCGCTTGACTATCAACCTGATTATTTGCCGGACCATCTGTCCAATTATCAATCCGAACCCATCTTACTTTTTTTTTTTAATAGATTCAGCAGATTTAAGCCAATAAAATAATAATTTAATAATATAGCAATTCACAATCTTTTTACCAACCTGTTTTTATATTTAGCATGTTACTATATTTTTATTTAATAAATATAGTTACATTACATTTCTTTTACTAAGACTAATGAATCGGATGGGTATCCATCGGATTTTAGTAGTATCCAAACTCAACCCTAATATCCTACAGGATTTTTTTACCTATGTCCAAACTCGAAACTATTACCCAGCATTATAGGATTTTTATCGTATTGAATGGATCGAAAACCCGTTAATAATAGATCCGATTGCATCCCTAGTAATTGGGATGTGTTCCACATCTTAGGAGCGTGTAGGCTGATATGTCTTTTTCCGTATTTCCTATGTGCAGACCATTGACCGAGAGGTGCAACATGCTGCGCAGCTTCTGCATGTGGAGCGCTATGTTCCATTTCTTCCACATGCGTAATTCGGTGGACACTGTTTTCCCATCTTTCAAAGGCTAAATAATAGGTTATTTTGTAAATTAAGTTTGATAGTGTGTTATTTTAGTAATTAATTTATTTGGCCATATTTTAGTAATTAATTTAACAAGACTAATATGTTAAAAAATTCTTGCTATATTGCATGCTAGTTATATAATAAATATAAATTTTTTTGTATCTAATCATCAACGTATGATATAGAGATAGTATTTTAATATTTTTTAAAATATATTTTATAATTTTTTTTTATAATGACAGTAGACAAGTAAATTTCACTAACATTACATGAACTTTTTCAATTAAAATAGAAATATACTTAAACAAAATTTTATAACAAAACAATACCTAAACTTTTTGGATCTTTCACTCATGATATCTCTAGATAGATTCCATCTAATTTTTTGTCCAATTGTTGACATGGTAACCAAATCTAGTTAAAATATTTTTTTTGTCCATGTTGGCACTTCTTTTTATTTTTCTCATTCGCTCTCTCTCTCTCTCCTCCTACGCTTCTTCTTTTTCTTTTTCTTCTTCTTCTTTTTCTTCAAACATATTCAAATTAGAAAAAAAAAAACTAAAATACTAAAAATACCAAAAATCATAATCAAATTTCAATAAGAAAAAAAACCGATTAATCTAAAAAAGTCCATTTTAAAAATTTAAACTTTTCTACATCCTCTCTCTAAAAACTCCATAACCCAAAAGCTTTCTCTCTCTAGAAAAAATTGCAAATTGAACTCGTAAATGATAAATTCATTTCTGGGTATGAAAATTTGGACCCAAATCGACAAATCTAAATGATGAATTTTGTTAACATTGTTAATCAATTTTTTTTAATTAAAGTGTGATTATGAACATGATTTGGAAAAAAAAAAAAAAAACTATTCTTCTTCTAAAAAACACTATTGACAATTTGTCTATTAAATATTTACTAGAAGACGATGCACTCATATTGCGGGTGTAAAAATTAAATAAGAAAAATGAATTTTTACGATAAACAACATAGCTAAAGCTAATTCCATGCAGAATCAATAGACAAAGGAAGAAACTAAAAATAATATATAATTTGTATAAGAATACATGAAAAAAATCAATGGATTAATGAAATAACACTCTAATACATTGTAAACATTAATAATAAATACAAAACATATGAGACATTAGTAAGAAAATTTATTTAATCAAATTATACATATATGTATACATTTAAATGACATGGCTGATGCACCCACAGTGCATGTGTAAAAATAAATAGAACTATAAAGTATACTCTATGATAACAAAATTATCGAATAAAACTATTTTTCCATTTAGGTTCAAAAGAAGACAAATGGTCATCAATAATAGAAAAATAGCAAAATACTAATTTTTCAAAACCATGTAATATACTTTCATCTATGGAAAAATTAAATAAATAAATAAATATGAACAATCAAGTCATCCTCCAAAAGATCATTATTAAATTATAAAATTCTAAACACACTAATTAAAGATTTTATGAAAATTTTATATAAATATATAATTTCAAGAAAACTTTCTCATTATGAAAAATGTAAAGTAATTTCTTTAGAAAGAAAGTTTAAAATCTTGGTGCTATTGTTTAAAACATAAATTTAAAAAAAAAATCTCAAAACAACAAAAAAATCAATTGGGTACCTAATTATGAAAACAATAATCAATTGATAAGTCATTTTATAGTCATCGAGCCATAGTAGTAGGACTTATACTCGTTATTTTTTAGATACCCATTATCATAAATCATTTCAATTTTATATGTTTAAGCAAATTTCTGCTTTCCCAGAATGGATGCACCATTTTCCAACTTAAAAAAAAACTAAAAAATAAAGGATTATTATTTAAGGAAATTAAGAGATGAAAAAGAAGGAGCTTACGATATTGGAACTAATACCACCACTTTTGCTACGTAAGTGTAAAACGACAATCAATTAATTAGTTTTTTTCATAGTCATTGAACCACAATTCGTCACTCATTATATACCCAACCGAAAAATCACTAAACTGGCCTTCTAATAAAAAATACCACTCAAAGTTTATATCTTTAAGTAGAATTCTTCATTTTTAGAATGAATATACATTTTACATATTCATGAAACAAAATAATTTAAAAAAAAAGAAAAGAAATAAAGAATTGCCAACACGTTATATTGCACTTCAATGTAGTATGTAGAATGGAAGATAAGCAACAATAAAAAAAAAACAAAGATATGGAAGGAGAGAAAAAAAAAAAACATATCACTAAATGATATCAATAAACAATATGTGTAAAACAAAAGGTACTATAATGGAAACATATCAAATATGGGTAAAAAAGGAAAACTAAACATTATAGAAGACACAAAACGTATTAGAGCAAATTTAACCGATACTTACCAACAAAAACAAATTATGATGATATCCACTAGGCATTAATGACACAAAGCATAAAGCCTATGGTTGTGGACAACATCTTCTTGGCTTGTTATATACATACGATTGTGCTTCTTTTTATTAAAACTTGGTGCTTAAATATACCTTCATATAAAAAATAAATAAATAAGAAATCAATGAAAAATCAAAACAGAAAATACATTTAAATGTATAGAACAGAACAAAACTCAGTCAAAATAGAATGGAAAAAAGGTATAAAATAATTCTAAACAAAACAAAAAGGAAAAAGAAAAATCATTATGGGTTTGATGGTATGAAATAGATGTAAATAAGATTTGATTTTTTTAAATAGACAAAAGCTTCCCTCTGATCCTCAAATGTGTGGAGAGAAGAGGTAAATCATTGTATTAAAAATATAGTGGGCAGTAGAGGTAGAAGAATCCGTGGTAGAAGTGGTTTTTATGTTATATATATGTAGTGAAATAGAAAGAAGAAATTAAACGAGTCTATGAAAACAACTATACAAATTTAAAATCAATGATTATTCTTTTGCTTGGTTATTAAACGAGTATATGAAAACAACTATACAAATTTAAAATCAATGATTATTCTTTTGCTTGGTCAATAGTCATGAATGTTGTAATAAATTTAAAATCAATAATTATTCCATTGCTTAGTCAATAGTCATGAATGTTACAATAAATTAGTTTCTTTAAGTAAAACAAATATATAATTAGGGGAATTGATAAAGTTAGCATGTAAAACTATATAATATAAACGTATATGACATATGAATTGCTTCTAGCTTAAATATAATAAATAAATATATATATACATATATATAGAGAGAGAGAGAGATAAAAGGAAAAATGATGAAATAAAAGCTAAGAGAGAGAAAAGTAAGAGAGATAGAATGGATAATTAGAGTGATAAATGTGTTCTCTTAGATAAAAGTGAATAATTAATAACATTAGAGAAATTGATAAATTACCTTATAAAACTATATATTAAAAAATATGTGACAAATGAATAAATTCTGGCTTAAATTATATAGATAAAAAATATGCGATGAATGAATGAGTTTTAGCTTAAATTATACAGAAGAATACAAAAGAATAAATAAGAGTGAATAATTAATAACATTAGAGAGATTGGTAAATCATCTTATAAAAATATATATTAAAAAATGTGCTATGAATGAATGAGTTCTAGCTTAAATTATATAGAAGAATAAATAAGAGTGAATAATTAAAAACATTAGAGAGATTGATAAATGATCTTATAAAACTATATGTTAAAAAATGTGTGACGAATGAATGAGTTTTGGCTTAAATTATATAGATAAATAAAAATGAATAAATAAATGTTGAGAATATTGAAATATAAAACTTATATTAAGAAAATCTATTAAAAACATACTGAAAAGAATTGATTAAATGAAAGTTTGTAATATACATTTAAATGGAAAAAGAACTGATTAAATGAAAGTTTGTAATATACATTTAAATGAAAAAGGAAAAGGAAAAACATAGAACCTTATAAGTAGGAGATGCAATAAAGAATCATTATAATATATTCTTTTTCCTCTATGTCATACATAATTTTAGCATAATTGAATTGAAATGCAATAAAATAAATAAAAATAGAAGATGTAACCAAGAATCATTACAATACATTTTTTCCTTTGTGCTCTATAAAACTTTTAACATAGTGTACAACAATCCAAATTTACATGGACTAATCCAAACTTACAGGTCATTTTGATCCGTAGTGATGAATCCTCCTTCTCACTTTCTATCTCACAATCTAGATTTGGCTTTTGATGGTCCTTATCTAAAATCATCTGCTTATTCTATCTATGGCATTTGAGTTGTAGCGGTTTAGATAACCTAATTATGTCTCACTACTCCAGCTTGCATTCATATTTCTAACCATTTCTCTAACTAGTATAGATGAATCACGATGATAGCTAAAGTAGAAGGGTGGTTGGAAGAAGTAACACCACCTCCAAACTTGTAAAAGCATATTACCGCATGAAGCTATATGATAAAAATGTGCAACTAATGAAAAGGTTATGGCTTAAATCATATAGATTTAAATAGCAATGATGATTCTTTTCTTTGATCAATATTCTTAAATACAATGATAAGTTTGTTTCCTTAAATGAAATGATCAAATAATAATATTAGAGAGATAGATAAATTACCATATAAAGCTATATAATAAAAATGTGCTATAAATGAAAGGGTTCTGACTTAAATTATATATAATATATAGATATAGGTATAGATTAAATAGCAATGATGATTCTTTTCTGTAGTCAATATTCTTAAATGCAATAATAAGTTTATTTCCTTAAATAAAATGATCAAATAATAATATTAGAGATATTGATAAATTACCATATAAAACTATATGATAAAAATATGCAACGAATGAAAGGGTTTTGGCTTAAATTATAAAGAAGATAGATAGATAGATCAATATAAATAGATAATAAGAGAGAGATTAATCAAATTACCATGTAAAACTATATAATAAAAATGTGCAACGAATGAAAGGATTCTGACTTAAATTATATAGATAGAAAATTATCAATAACAATATTAGGAATTGATAAATTACCATATAAAACTATATGATAAAAATGTACGACGAATGAAAAAGTTCTAGCTTAAATTATATAGATGATCAAATAATAATATTAGAGATATTGATAAATTACCATATAAAATGATATGATAAAAATATGTGACGAATGAAAAGGTTCTGGTTTAAATTATACAAGTAGAAGATGCACCCGCAAGGCATATACAAATAAAACAACCCAACATATATAAATTAAATATGTTGTTTTGACAAGTTGGAAGAGGACAACCTTAACTAGTCCTAGAAATTATGAAATTAATTACAAATTATAATTACAATTATATTTTGCATAGGTAACTTCTCATGTTGGGTAACTGTCATATATAAATATGGTATCAGAGTTTTACTTGCTTAGGCTGAAAAAGGAAAAGACTATGTCTATTTATAAGCCCCTAGATTTTATGCCAAGTCTTAAGTTCAAACCTTAGAACCAGAAGTCAACTGAAAACCCTAAAGTAAACAAAACTTATGTCAAACACTAAAATTTAGATCCGATAATCCCGCGCTCTTAAACCCTAAAAGACAAATTGGAGATAATTATGGATAATAGTTAATAATATAGGCAAGCTTAAAAATATTAGATTCGCTAATTTTTAGTGTACTTCGGATCCAAACGAGATTTGTTTTCGACAATCATGCCCTGGTACACCAGATGTTAAAAATATTATGATAACACCGTTAGATTTGTAATAATACAAGGTTTTCAAAAATATCATTTTTATAATTTTTCGGTAGCTAAAAATATCAATATCGCATTTATACGCATATTTTCTTTACTACCGATAAATTATTAATCTTATTTACTATTCATTATCATATTCTATTATTAATCAATATTCATCTATCTCTACTTTTTCTTATTACCTATTCTTACTAACTTTATATCTAATTTCTTACTTTTTACATTTCCTATACATCTTAAATCACATCATATCTTACATATTACTTACTTTTCTTTACAAAATACGAATTTAATTATTTTTCTCCCCTTATCTCTCCAAAACCGGTGCCCCCTCACTCTATGCCATCTCTTTTTTTTTTTCATTTTATTTTATTACACTCAATTTCCCTCCATCTTCAACTATAACTATCCCCATCCTCCCCCCCACTTCCTTCACACATCTACTTTTACATAATAAAACTCTACCAAATTCTCTCCACAAATTTCTCTCTACTAAAAATCCTCTCCAATCAATTTTTTTTCCAACTTTCTTTCCTCTACATAAAAACCATTTTCCACGTATTACTACCCACATATTTTTACAATCGTCACTTTCTTTCTTCAATAAATACACACATTTAGATAAAAATTCTCTATATTTATTTTTTCCATGTCATGTAACTTAGCATGATCATGGTGTTGTTTTTTAAAGCTCATATGAGTTATCAAAGTAACAATATGTTCATGTTTTGTTCTTACACATGCTAAGAATACCCATTATGTTATTTTGTTATATTATGTTGATATTATTGTTATTATGCTCCTAATATAACCTTGTATATATATTATTAAGTATACATATATCTATATCTTTCTTAGAGTCTAAATGTTCACTGACTCCCACTAACTTGCTCTTATTATTCTTATTATTATTGCTCTTATTATGCTTTTTCAGTTCTTTCTTTTTCTTTTTTTTTTGGGACTAATCTATTCTTAGTCTCGGGATACCGTGATAAAACTAAGGTTCCCAATACTTGATCTTATTATTTTGCTTATTATTGCTTCTTATATCTTTCTTATACTCTTATGTGATATTCTAATTTTTTCATAACTTCATAATCATATGTATGCATCATCATAATGATATTGTCTTAACAAAAATAAAGATGAACTTTCTTTAACAAAGGAAAATGCAACCAAATTCTTTTATATTATAACTTTGTCCCTAAACAAAGATTTTGTCATAAAAAACATAAAAAATAACTTTAATAAATTCTTTTAAAAAAAAATTGGACAAATTCATCATAAATTTTCATTAGATGTCAATAAGGATGATTTCATCAAAGAAATTAACTAAAAAAATAAACATTCTCTTTTTCATGATAAGTAACATGAAGTTTATTAAAATTTAGTGTTAATAATTCTTGGATACGCATATTTTTCATAAAAGCTTAAATTAGGAATTTACCAACTCCATAATAGAAGCCAAGAACTAGACTAGTTTTTAAAGTTAAGATAAAATCAACTCATTAGTTTATAAACCCACTTAGAGAAATAAAAGTTTTCCAACAACCTAAGAAAGTAAGTTTCTAAATGATAAACTCATTTTCAAAGAAATAGAAGAACATAAACATGATAAACTCAAAAACAATAGATATTATTAACAACTTAAGGAAATGTTGAAAGTGTTTCCTTCCACGTAAAAATTTTGTAGAGAACTTAAAAGACCAAGTTTTTAGAAATAAAAATTTATCTTTAGAGAAGTTAGGAAATAAAAATATAAGAGGAAAACACTTATTTATAATTTTCAATCAAAACCATTGAAAAGGAAAAATATATGTAATACAACTCAAATTATTAGAGACTATCAACAATTTAAGAAAAAAAAAACATTTTGGGATCTTTGTTTTATCACTAGAGGTAAAATTTGTAGATATCCTAAAAGACCAAGTTAAGAAAAATTAATTTATCTTAGAAGAATTAGAAAATAAAACTTATAAGGAAATACTCATTTATAACAACCCAAGAATTTATAATGTTCTTTCAAACCACTTAAAGAGAAAATTGTTAAAGTTCAAGTTTTCAACACCATAAGACAAATTATTTTATGAAAAATAATCGCTGAGACAACACCATTAAAATTTTGCATACAATATGAGTCTATATATATAAATATATATTCCAAGGATTTTTCAATCATATAAATATCCATATTTTTGCTCAAGGATTTTTAAATAAAGAGAAGTTTGGAAAATTATGTTTCAAGGGTTGGGATTTTCGTGGTGAATCTGTACCGATATATTTCATAACCCAAAAGACTTTTTATGACAAAAATAACCTTAGAAATAGATAGATTTTTTCGAGTAGGTAGAAAACGGTATATAATATACGAAATTTCGAGTTAAAATGAGCAAGTTATAGCAATTTAAATTAGAATTTCACTCTATACGATTTTTGACGAACTTAGTTAAATAGAAATAGCAAGTTTAAGTAGAACTTTTAAAAAATACTCAATTTAGGTATTTCTTTTGTATAGATGACGTGGAGACTGATTTCCCGTACTCTGAGGATTATTTTGACTAAAAGTTTCTACTCAAATGGCCGGGTGAGTTTATTTCTTACATTTCTACACTTATGCTTTTGCCTGTAAATTAGTGGCATTAGGATTAGGAAAAGATAAAAATGGAAAAATGCATGTGCTTTATATATATGGTTGAAATTATGATTAAATATATCGAAGCGAGATTGTTTATAATAAATGATTGATCTAGTATAGGAATGATTGTCTACAAATTCTATGATCACTCATAAAATATCTAATCATGCCATGAGTACCTAATTAAATTGATTCATGTATACCATTAGGTGAGTTGTAAACCCCCAAGGTGTTACGATAAGTTAAGCTTAAACCCTAATTAGAAGGTCAACCGAAAACCTTAAAGTCAACAAAACCCTAGTTAGACGTAACAGTTTAAGTCCAGTAATCCCATTCGTAACCCTAAGAGAGTAAGCATGAGATTAGTAAGTAGAATAGTTCGTATTAACATAAGAGAGCTTAAAAATATCATATTAGTCAAATCGCAATTCATTTTAAACCCGATCAGATAAAGTTTTCGAAAAACATGTTCCGAGGCTTGGAATAGTAAAAATATTTCGAATATACTGTTAAACTCGTAAAAATATAAGGTTTTCAAAAATATCAGTTTTATAATTTTTTTATAACTAAAAATATCAGATATCGTATTTATACGCGTATTTTCTTACTACAGGTATTTTATTAGTCATATCTACTTTACATTGCACTATTCATTACCATTCTATACTATTCATCTATCTCTACTTTTTCTACCATCTACTCTTACACTCTACATACCTATTTTTCTTACTTTTTACCTTTCTCATACACTTTACATCACATCTATCTTACATATTATTATATTTAATTAACAAAAATACAAAAAAAAAATAAAACTTCTCTCTCTCTTTCTCTTGTGGCCGGCGACGCACCCCCAACCCCCTTCCCCCCCCCCCCACCCCCCCCCCCCCCCCCCCCCCCCCCCCCCCCGCCCCCTTTCACTCATTTTTTCTTTTTTCATTTATTTTAATCACACAATTTTTTCTCTTTATTTTCCTATAAATACCCCCTCATCTTTCACTTCATTCACACATTTACTACTCATAAATTACTATCAAAAACTCTCTCAGATTCTCCTCCAAAATACTCTTCTCATTACTCTCCCAAAATACTCCCAAGCTCTCTTCTTCTCCATACACAAAACCTATTTATATATATTATTTCCATCTTATCTTTATTAGGGAAAAATTCTTTTCTTATTTTTCTTACTATCATGTCATGTAACTTAACATGACCATAAATTATGTTTTCTAAACTATTTGTTATGGAAGTAACTCTACGTTCATGTTTTATTCTTGTTCATGTATCCATATTTATTCTTTTATGTTGTTATTTTGTTTATATTATTGTTGTTATTATGTTTCCTCATTTATATCTAACTAAATATATTTATGTATCTATATATATTCTTTAGAGCATATAAGCTCACTTGTTATTTATTTATTTTCATGTTTTGCAATTTATTTACTTATTTCATGTTATTTTAAGACTAATCTTTCTAGTCTTAGACTTGTCCTCATCAAGTCAAAAAATTTTCTTTTCTTTCGGGACTAGTCTATTTCTTAGTCAGAGAGCCTTGATTCAAAGCTAAGACTCTCAATACTTAACTTATATTATCTTGCTTATTATTTTATTGCTATAATTTTGCTTGTTATTATTCTCATATTCATGCAAAATAAAGGATTGTTGTCTAAACATAAAATTTAAACTATACTTTTTGCAAAAGAGATTTTTGTCGCCAAAGAAGAGTTCTAAATGAAATTTAGAGTTTTTAAATTAATAAAAGGAATCCATTTTTTTTCTCAAAGCAAGAACTCACTATAATTTTGGAAATACCACTATTTTGAAAAGTTTTTCTAAAACCATAATTATAGTATTAATAGAGTTGTTTTCTAAGATTGAAGAAGATGATTCTTTGTTACAAAAATGTTTTCCTTAAAAACATAATACAAAAGAAACCCATAAAAAGGATATGTAAGTTTTCAAGCCACAATTTAAAAAGATCAAAATAATAGTTAAAGAAATACATAGGAAACTAATAGGAAAAATGACACTAGGGTAGAAGTTTTAAAAAGGAAAAATAGAAGAAATTCATTTTTATGGAAAAGTCACCAAGGAAAATAGTAAGATAAACATAAAATACTCTTTGAAAACAAAAGAATCAAAAGTTCATTTTTAAAGAATTTATAAAAGGATTTCTTGTAAATAATGATTTTTCCAAACTTCTAGCTAGCATTGTTTTTACTAGAGAATTTTGTTTGAACAACAAAACTTGAATTATGCATGAGATATGATTTTGTATATGTATAAAAAGGGTTTTTTAATCTATATTGATAACTAATTAATTATCAAAGGATTTTTAAATATTTGGAACGATTGTTTTTGGGTTGGGATTTTCGTGGTGAATCTGGTCACCCATGTTTTATGACCTAAAGACCTTGTTTGATAGAAATAACCTAAGAAATTGATAGATATTTTCGAATAGGTAGAAAACGATATATAATATGTGCAATTCCGAGTTAAAATGAGCAAGTTATGGCCATTTTAAGTTGGAATTATTTTCTATACGAACTTTAACGAACTTAATGACTTAGTTTTGTTAAATTTCAATAGAACTATCAAGAAATACTCATTGTACGTATTTTCTTGTTTAGGTTATTTTGAGGAGGATCTCCCATACCCAGAGAACTACTTTGACTGAAGACTGGTGAACCCATGACCAAGTGAGTTTTATTTCCATAACTTATCTTACTTGATTGTGCTTGTATTTTAGAAGTACTAGATTTAAGGAAAAGATTGAATAGTATGCATATAATATTGTTTGAATGAATGATAAGAATATCGAGACGAGAATTGACCATAATCAATGCTTGATTTAGTTTGGAACTTTATTCGTCTGAAATTCTATGGTCACCTTAAATTGTTAATAATTATGCTATGAGCCTTTAATTAAACTAAAATCATGCATATCACTTGTGAGTCACATTGCATGGTATCATTACCCTTATGGGGAAAAGGGGTAGTGGTATGATCGTTAGATCTCAACTAAAAGCTTCGGAACGTTTGGTTAGAAGCACATTAATTAAAGCTTTAGGACATTTGGTTAGAAGCATATAAATTGTCGCCCCTACTCCGAATGGAGGACGTAAATCCATTCAACATATGATTATCGAAAAATCATATATCTTGTATGATCATGTGGTTGTTGCATTTCACTTGGTTGATTAAATAACTTGTTTGATTATTGCTATTCAAGTATACTTATTTGTGGAAATAATTCTCACTAAGCCAGTAGCTTATACCCTTATAGCTATTTGCTGCAGTTTCCCTACCTTTGGCTGAAGCGACATGGGCCTTGTTCCCATGTACCTCCTTTTTGGTTAAGAAGTTTTTAGATGAAATCCAACACTAGTATAGATGTAGACTTATAGAAAACTTCTTGTATACGATATAGCTTTGTTAGTATACTTTTGGTAGGAAAATGCCTTGAAGATCCTTGTAAGACTTTATATTTATAAATTAACGTGATGATTTTCATATCTTAATTGTTACTTATCTCTTAAGCTTCATATTTCAAAGTATGGTCTACTAAAATTGTAAGAGCATGCCTTACATTTAATATATAAGCTTTTGGGAATGACTAAGGTTGTCATATTTAAGCTTCAATATCGAATGTAGCAAACTGTTATTTAGGGTACCCTTTGGGGCATGACATGAGTTCATTTCATTCATTACTATACCCTTGGTGGGACAAAGGCATAGTAAGGAGGTTCGTAGAGCCCGTAAGATCTACAAAACGGCAAACGGTAGCCTAAATTAAATTATGGTGCACAAACACCTGAATGAATTATATTTTTGCAGCTGGGTAGTGGCTTAAATAAAAAGTACAAAGAAATGGATCATATTTTTGCAGTTGGGTAGTGGCTTGAACAAAAACTACAAAGGAATTAAATTTGTGAAAATCGGTCTATACGGCCTGGAACATCTAAAACCGAATGGAGGGATAAATCTATTCAATATATGATTCCGGAAAATCGTATGCATTGTATGCTCACATGCTTGTGCATCTCATTTGTTATTTAAATAAAATTGTTTTGATTATTGATTGTTGGGGGTTTAATTATGGAAATAATTCTCACTAAGCTTGTAGATTATACCATCTTGGATATCTATTACAGCACTCATACCTTTGGTTAGAGCCTAAGGGATACTTTACCCAAGTGATTCCTTTGTGGAGTCAAGAGCTTTCGGATAGAAGTCAAGAGTTAGAAGTAGATATAGACTTCCAAGTAAAACTCAAAAATGTTTCTATTCTGAATATGGACTTCGTTGGACATAGTTATTTTGATGGGGAATGCCCTTAATGTTTGCAAGACTCTCATATTCTTGGAATGTTGGTTATATTGTTATGATTTACCTTCTTAATTGCTATTATGTATAATTGCTTAAATGGCTTATTCTAAAGTTTGGTCTACCATGATTATGAAAGTATGCCTTACACCCGATATCGAGACTTTTGGGATGACTAAGGTTACATACTTAAGTCTTAATATTGAGTGTGGGGGCTGTTACGTTTAAGTTACTTTTTGGGATGTGACACTATTAAACCCCTATATAATTCTATTTAAATCCTATTTAATTTCATGATTTCAGGGATACCAAAAATATTTTACACAAAAAAGACTATGTCTATTCAACTCCTATTTAATTTTATTCAAAACCTATTTAATTTCATGATTTCAAGGATACCAAAAATATTTTGCGCCCATCTACTAAAAAAGGAAAAGCTTATGTCTATTCAAACTCTATTTAATTATATTCAAACTCTATTTAATTTCATGATTTCAGAGATATGAAAAATATTTTTTGCCCATATGCTAAAGACATTATATTAAGAACATTTACACTAAAAATATTTACACTAAAAGAGTGGTTTTGCTTTAATAGTATAGATAAATAAAAATGTGTGATGAATGAAAGGGTTTTGTCTTAAATTATATATAAGAATTATTAGATAGAAATATGCGACGAATGAAAGGGTTCTAGCTTAAATTATATATAAGAGTTGTATGATAAAAATGTGTGACGGATGAAAGGGTTCTAGCTTAAATCATATAGAAAGATATAGATTAAACAGCAATGATGATTCTTTTCTTTAGTCTATATTTTTAAATGCAATGATAATTTATTTACTTAAATAAAATGATCAAAAAATAATATTAGAAAGATTGGTAAATTACTATATAAAACTATATGATAAAAATGTACGACGAATGAAAGGGTTTTAGCTTAAATTATATAGATATAGATGGCCCTCATTACAATCCATTTTTTATTTATTATACTTTTAAATATCAAATCTGGATGCTTTATCTGACTCCAATTTTCACCGATACATTCATCAATTCTACCTCCAGATGCCGATCTTGTCCCTGTTACAACAACACCCATAACATCTATATCAGGTTTTGAAGCATAAATTTTGATTTTTTTTAAAGCATGTATGTAGCCTTTCACTAAAAAATTTGGACTTTTGCCTTCAAAGCCAAAGTACTTGGTTCTTCTTTTAGGTCGATGAAGGTAATATCTAGAAGTTTTCTTTTAGAGCAAAAAAGATGGGAGCTTGATTTTTCTTTATGAGTTCTTTTTTTGACTTAATGAAGGTAGAATCTAAAATTTTTCCTTTAGAACCATGGAAACCGATGCTGGATTTTCCTTTTAAGGTTTCCACTCCTTTTAGCTCAGAGAAGGTAAAATCTAGAATCTTTTCATCAATAGTGGAGCTTGATTTTCCTTGATGGTTTCTTCTACTTTCGGTAAAGTTGCGATTGGCTTTTCATCAATAGGATGAAGGACATGATAGAGGAAGTGCAGGATCTGGCAATAGTGAAGGAGCAATGACAACAAGGGTAGTGCAGGATGATCATAACGATTTTTGTTTTTTATTTTGATTTTTTTTTTTTTTGCCATTGATTAGTACTTTGTTTAATAGCCTATGGTTTTTTACTTTGATTTTGGTTGCTATGTGAAGATGAAGAAAGAGGATAAAAGAGTAAGAAAGGAGAGAAAGGAAAAAAATAAAACAAAAAAATAATTATAAAAGCCAACCTAGATGAAAAATAATTGTTTAATCATTTTCGGTTGCTACGTCAGTGATTAGATGAAAAATTGGACGGAATCCGTCTAAAGGTATCATGAGTGAAATATTCAAAAAGTTTAGATTTTTCTAATACGAAATTTTGTTTAGATATATTTCTTTTATGATTGAAAAAGTTTGGTACTATTAGCGAAATTTACTTAACAGTAGACATATCTTTTACCCCTTATTTCTTATACATTTAAACCTATGGCAATAAATGAACAACAGGTTTTAGTTGTTCGTTCATAATGTTTGTCTTGCCAAGACTCCATTTTAAGCTTTAAGACCTTAATAGATTAGTGCACAACATTATATCGCAATGATTGATCAAATAAAGTTTAGTAAACTTGCAATCCATGCTCTCATGATGAATATCAATGGCTTTGCTCCTAAATAGTACGAATTTTGAAAAAAGAAATCCACAAATAGGCTAGCAAGAAAAAATAATATGGATCTAGGTCATTGAAGGCGTTATCTTGGATAGTTCCTTTCATATTTATAGTGCAAGCACCTACTGGGACAGTGCCTTCAATGTCAATATTGAAGGTACCATTCAAGAAGGCACCTTTGAGCGAAATATAGAAGGCGTTATCCATAACGGCACCTTCATTGCTCTACATATAAAAGAAAAAACACATAACACAACTCATTTCCATCCCTTCTAGTAGCCATCCGAGAGCATCCCTCCACAACTTGAAAACCACAAATGGCTTCCCCTTCAAAAACTACTCCATAGCACCAGATCGAGCATTTTTACCCCAAATCTGGCTTTCTGACATCTAGTAATATATTTTTTTTTCCAATAAATGGCTCGATATTTGAATTTTACCCATTTTTAGTTTTGATTGTGAAGTTGATTGCATGCTTATTTATGCTTGATGTTTTGAAGATGCTAGACATTATAGAAGTAGTTTATGAATTGTTGTTGATGTTTGTGTAGTTGCATTGTTAGTTCTGTTTCATTTCATTGAAAAAATGTAGACACGGTGAAGTGCTTGATGAAATGCCACAAGCAATTAATCTTAGTCCATTAGATAAAATTGTACATTTTGGAGTGTGCATCATTAATGATGTTTATGTAGTTGTATTGTTAGAACCGTTTCATTTCATTGAAAAAATGTAGACGATTGTGATGGTGCTCAGTGAAATGCGCCAATCAATTAAGCTTACTTCATCAGACAAAATTACAAATTTTGGAGTGTGCATTATTGATAAATAAGTTATCGAAGATGTTTTCCACAGTTTAAGTCATGACAAATATCAGCTAACATTTGAAGTCTGTTGTCGCTAGGTTTGAGATGACTAACTATATAAGATTCATCATCTATGCGAATGGGAATATTGTAGATGGGTGTCATGGGCCACAATATGACAAGCCTCTAATTGAGAAGGTGAAGATTAGAATGGATGTGAATTTTGATTAATTTAAGGATCTGATTTGCGAGAGGATTGATGTTGATTCAAATAATTTTGAAATTAAGATAATACATAGACGATCATTATATGAGTCATGAGGTACCATATATGTTAATGCCAATTATGGATGATGTGAGCCTCGAGGATTTGATTTCAATGGCTATTGAGTTGGGGCTAGGTTAATACAGAGATATTTGTGAAAAATGTACCAGGTCAGGCTTTATTTAGGGGGTCGACGATGCTGTTAATTACCCATCTAATATCAATCATGGACAAGTGCATATGAACACTCCAAACCATGGCTTCTATGTGTTTGAACAAGAGACACAAATTTTGGTAGACAAGAATGTTCAGCTTGGTATATATGTTAGTGTACATTCACAAGATAGAGGGGTAATCCCGTTATCACCCATGCAATATGAATATGATCCCATTCCAACGCATGAGTCGTTGTCAGATTTCAAGAATGGAGTTGAGGAAGAAGTGGCACCAATGTTTAACTTTGGGGTAGAATATGATGAGGTAGATGATGATGGAGATTTTGTGGAAGACAATGAAGGTTATGAAGAGGAGGATCAATTGATTGAAGAGGTTTAAGGATGCAACATAGAATTTGCAGCCCTCCAATGCACAATGCCTAATGAAGCGATATCCATTCGGGGAGAGGTGAGGGTTGCAATCCTTTATTTTAATGTGGGTAATGGTGCTAATGGTTATGTGACATTTAAAGATGATGTAAATGCGATGTACAATAATCTTTGTGATGAGTAAGACCTAGCCAATGTAATGATGCTCAATACAAAGGATGATTTAATCCAGGCGATCAAGGCTTTCCATATAAGAACACATTGCAATTTCCGTGTTAATGAATCTAAGAAAGGCTTATGGATCGCCCATTACACAAAAAGTACACAGGATTGTTTGGGAGGATAAAGTTTACCAAAAAAAATTAGAAGGTCTCTTTGTGATCATAAGACTAGATGGCCCCCATTCATGTACCAATTCAATAATTGGGCAAGACCACTCATAGATTGACTCTAATCTATTAGCATGAGAATTTATCAGCTTTGTTCGAAAAAATCTCAATTGCAAGTCTGGAGCTTGAGTCATGTTGCTTAATCGTATATGGTTATATGGTATCACAAAAGAATATAGGAAGGTAAGAGAAAGGCAATTGCCATTGTATATGGTGATTGAGTGAGATCATATAATGAACTCTTGAAGCTTTTATAAGCAATTAGGGCCACCAACCTGGGATCACTAATTGAATGGGGTTGGACAAGACTGCCTCAACCTAATGAGATTTCAAGTGGGTTTTCTAGACTTTTAGCCTCTAGGTGGAGGCATTTAAGCACCATAGGCCAATTGTTTATATAGATGGTACCTTCTTATGTGGAAAAGACAAGCATGTCCTCCTACTGGCTTGTGGTGTGGATGGGGATAATCACATTTTACCTCTTGCCTTTTTCCTTTTACCTTCTAAGTCTATAGTTGCATGGTCTTGGTTTTTAAGGAAACTGAAGCGTAGAGTAATGGGACATAGAGGAGAGGAAACCATATGCCTTATGCAAGATAGAGGAGCTGGTATCATCAGGGCAGTAAATGATGAATCGAATGGTTGGCAGCCTCCTGTAGTTCATTGATTTGTGTTCGACTTGTTGCCAGTAATTTCAACAAAGTATATAAGAATCAGAGATGCAAAAACTTGATAACATATGCTGTATTTCAAGCACAACCTCGAAAGTTCGAAAAGAATATGGAAATTGTGAAGAACATGGATGAAGAAGCAATTGAGTGGTTTAATAAGACTGACTCAAATGGTGATATGGTTTTGCGCAAGGATGAATAGACTTTAGCATATGATGCATTGCATCGTTTTGGGTACATGATAAGCAATATAGAAGAAACTTACAATTCTATTCTAAAGGGTACGAAAGGTTTACCAGTTGCTGCACTATAGGAGAAGATATTTTATAATATGTCATGTATTGGGAAGAAAGACTTGACGCTACAATGAAAGGCATAAAAGCAGAGAGATTTTCACTTCGTATGTGAAAAAGAAACTAGATTTATGGTTTTTAAGTGCTAGCGTGCCTTAGGTAACTAATTCTAATAAAGGCACTGGTCTGTTTGAAGTGCTAATTGGGAAACGACGAGAGAAAGGTCATATTAAGCACCGGGGGGAAGGTTGGGGCATCTGAAAAGGGGGGGGGGTGTGTGGGGGTTGGGTGTGTAGGGTGGTTGGTGGGCTTTTCAAAACAAACCTAAACTTATAATAAATGACAGATATATTGAATGCCATGTTCACATGTGATGGTATCGATGAGATACACTAATGTTAACCGAGCTTCCTTTGTGGGACCATGATACAGATAGACTAACGAGGCAAGTGCTACCAATCCCATTTTTTCCCACTTGGGGATGAACTTGACTTGCCCATTCCAGACAACTTTCCTTGTTTGATGCCCAACCTAGGAATAGTATGTCCAAAAGGCAAGCTTAAGACTAAGCTGTATAAAATGGAAAGGGACTATAGAGGGCGTCCTAACAAAATAATGTACAGTCTATGGAGACAGGAAGGACACAATAGGAAGAGTTGCCAATATAGGGAAATATAGAGTGTGGACAGGTTTGATATATGTTCAGCCGAATTGTATGTTCATTAACTAATTTATATGCTTGTGTTGTGACATTTGATTTCACATATTATCTTTGTTCTAATACTTTTCCCTTTACATGTAGAATAGATGGAACTAACACCTATTGATCCATCTGTATTAATACAATAGGAGAGGCACCACTCATCGGTTCTAGATGGCTGAGGTATGTAATGTTATGTAGTTACAATGATGTTTAGTTTATGCTAGTAAACAAGCAATTGAATTGATTGTGTTACGTTATTTCAATTTACAAGCCTTTGCCAGTGCCCTTATCGTTAGACAAAAGGAGCCAACTTCTAAGCATGTGCTGGAGGGAAGACCAATTGATGACTGTCTTCTTCCTTATCCGGAGTAAGATGGCTTTTGAGGGATGGTGCACCTACCATTCATTCAGCTTGACTCTCATCTTATCAGAACATTAGTTGAGCGATGGAGATTGGAGACACTTACATTCTACATGCTACATAGGGAGATGACCATCAACCTATAGGATGTAGATGTACAGCTTGGCCTCTGAGTTGATAGCATGCCAGTTGTGGGAATCATATCGCCTTTAGTGGATAGGCAATATGTATGAATTTGTTGACGGACTACCTACAAGAGGAAAGGAATACCTCACGAAGCGAGCACTTGAGTCTACGTTAGTTGTGCACTACTTTTGTCTATTTGCTTGAGAATGCTTTAGAGGAGCAGATTATGAGGCATGCATGTGCTTACATCCTTCAGCTCATGGAAGATGTCTTTATGCTGACAAGTCTAGATTGTTGGTTCATGTCATGTTCATACCTAAACTGCGGGATATAGCGCGAGCTGGCAATATAATTTGGGTCTACGTGCCCAAGTTGATTATATTGGCAATTGTGTTGAGCCTCTAGTGAGGATGTTGTTCAGATAGGTGGAGCGGCTGTGCTACTACATGTTTGGGTATAGGATAGATTTCCTTTGGTTGCCCCACGTTTCTGTTTTAGACCTCCATTGCAGGATGAGGCACCCCTTGCTGCTTGATGGCAAATTGTTTGAAACACAATCCTCTACCCATCTCAGGTGGTTTTAGCTTATTAGTAAGCATTCAATGTTATAGGTTCTTGCCAGGTACTTATTCTTTTGCTTTATCAATGTAATGTTATGTTTTATAATATCATTAACCGGAAGGTCTTCTTTGTGCTATCAAACAGGTGGTTTAGATGCCTTACACTGATGATATTATGAGTAGGCTTCCACTATACTATCATACTAGTGTTGATGTATGGGCAGCAGGAGTCCCCCTTTTATGCTTTTGCATTGTGGAGCGGTGCTTCCTAGACTATGTCATTAGATAGTTTGGAGGAACCCAGAGAATTCCACCTTTTGCTAATATTGAATCGGATCTACACAAGATTGATTTGAGGGGGGAGGATTGAAACCAATTGGCTAGTGCATCATGTTGCTTATCATGATATATGGAATGATAGACGATACCAATTGCTTTGATAGAGCATCCTTTTGGTGTTGATCCAGATTACCTTTGATGGTATAGATATATTATTAGGCGATATGTTAGCCATACCAAAGCTATGTTCGGTCACTTGGTAAGTGAAGAATTGTCGATATTCTGCCTTCAATGACATAAGATTTCTTATTTTTCTAAATACCCACTATGTGTGTTTCCTTTTTTTTTTTTTTGCAGGCCGATCAGTTTTGTCGTACATGGTTATTAGATGACCTTCCAAGGGTTTATGCAATTACAGATGCATCCATAGAGAGGGTGGATGATCATGGAGTACTTGATCATCTGTATCCAGAGGTTTGATATGAAGCGCATGAGGAAGCTTGAGCTAAGGAGCATAACAGTGGTGCTCATAGGCATACTACCAGGGATGACAAAGACGATGAGGATGATGATGAGGAGCAGTAGGGATGTTCATGGTTCGGTTAACCGATCCATGGCCCTATTTTTTGAACCTAACCAATATGATCTATTTTTTAATATTCTGATTATAAACCTATCCACTATAAATGATTAATCATCTTAATGATCAACCTTTTTCTGGTTAATTTTTTCGGTTTTCGTTTTTTAACCATTTAACATAATGGTATGGTCTACAAAGAATGAGACAAAGCTTAGGGTTTGAAACCTTTAATTTCCGACTATTTATATTTTTAATAAAATAATTATATAAGTATATAATAAATTATTTTAATATCAAATTTCCTTGGCAGGATCACGTATTCATCAAAACTATATACTCCATCCTTCCATTAAATAATAAAATTAAAAAATCCTTATAAAGGAGATACAAGTTTGTCGACACCTTCCTAACTCGTCATACAACTAGTTTTGTACATACTTTTTTGTCAATTTGGATATCATATACATATTTTTTTGTCAATTTGGTTCCATGTCAAACCAAAAGAGGATGTATTTTACTCAATGCAAGTATATCCAACAAGTTATAATATTAAACTATTTATATTTTTAACAAATTAATTATATAAGTATATTATAAAATATATATATATATAAATACAGATAAATTAATTGAAACCGTCGGTTTTTTATTTTATAAACCAAAACCGAAACCAAAAACAAAAAAAAATTAAAAACTCAAATCCTAAACCAAAACTGATGAACTAGTTAACCAATTTTTTAGATTGGTTTTTTGGTATCGGTTTTGTTATCCTAAACATTCGGGTTTTTTGCACACTCCTATAGAGCAGGACTACCATATTGCCCAGTGAGCACCATCTATAGCTCATAGACGACATATCGCTTCCTCGGTTCCACATTCATTAGGGGTCGATCTCATATTTTACTACACTCTATACAACAAGTGTAGGACATCTTCAGGTCCTTCACATCACAAAATCAGTATGCTGTTGATGATCATGACATGGGCGAGGGATTGACATAGCTCTCTCAGTTTAGATGCCCCCCCACTGTCAAGTGCAATTCAGCTGCCTAACTTTAGCACACTGGCAGCTTCTGATGCGGGCCATTAGCACCAGAAGGGAGTCGACAATCCATTATGTCTAGGATAGCTCGAGGACTATAGAGGGGTTTAAGGAGGCAAAGATAGTTCATCATTGTTTTCTTTCTTGTTTCTGATTTATATTAACCTAGAAACATGTACTCTTGTCTCATGTTTTGTAATGGAATTTATTTTAGTTTATGAATGTATTATGCTTTGTTTTACCATTTCCATTGTTTCATTGTTGAATTGCTTGGAGTTACGCTAGAATGGAGACGATATGACTGAAATTGTTATTGTCATTAGTGTACAGGTTTTACACGACAACTCCTTTTGTTTTTGGCTTAAAGGCGCCTTCATGGATGATGCCTTCAATATTGACACTGAAGGTGTTGTCCAAGACAACCTTCACTGACCCAAATCCATATGAATTTTTCTCGTAATCTTATTTGTAGATTTTTTTTTCAAAATCTGTACTATTTAGAAACGAAAATCGAATACCAACTTCATTTTCTTCTAGGGAAAAATACTTCCATTTTCACAAATCGAACATCTCTCCTTCTCCTTTCCTCCAACACTTTACTCCTTGCTCTCGCTTTTAATCTCTAACATCTCTTCTTCCTGATGACTCTCAAATCTCTAATGACAAGCTAGAAGACAAGGAAGAAGAAGAAGAAGCAAAAGATGTCTCTTAACCATCTTCTAACTACTTTCCATTGCTTATTTTTGTCAAAGGCTGCATTAATATTGTGTTTCATCCATTCTTTTTTGGGTGTATGGCATGATGATAATTTCTTGTAATTTGTGTTCATGAGGTGTGACTTGTGTGTATTAGCCCAATATTCATTTGCTGCATTTCGAACTAAATGTGCCTAGTTCTGTCTATGATTTTTGTAATTGAAGATCATGTCATTTCTCTATTTCTAGATATTAGTATGCATTATTGTGATTTAACTGTACACCATATCCATGGAGGGGAGAAGTTAATTTTTTTTATTATATGTATTATATGTATATTATTAAGAGTAAAGTGATTTAGTAGTTAGGTACTTGGTTCTATATCCATATTATTTATATTATTTGTAGTACACCAAGATTAATAATTATATTATTTATATTATAAATGTTCTAATTTTATTGCATAAAGAAATTCTAAATAAAATCAATTATATCATGCATAACTCTTATCTTTAATTGATAATTAACCTTCAAGTAATATATATACAGTATTTTATGAAAAGTACTAAATACCTTTAATTATTTCTTAAATGATTCTTTTAATATTATTGCAGTTAGAGAATATTACAATGAAATTGTTAATGAAATTTTTATACATATATTATATACAATATAATTGTAATAATAAGCGGAAAAATACAAATAATTCTAATATTAAATTAATTTAGTTTTGGTCCCCAATCGTGTATCATAAAAAGATACGCAATTTTTAACATATAACATTTGGATTCATTCATCATTGTCGTCATTGGAAATTTTTGTTGTAAGGAAATATGAAATTAATTTTTTTGTATGAATATATTTATAGTTTGTTAAGAAAATTTATCCTTAGATTTAAGATATATATATTTTTTTTTACATAATTGATATTCATAGATGAATAACGGTTGCTAAAACTATTTAAGAAAATTGCTATTACTAATTGCTGCTGAAAGATTTTTATTTATTCAATCAAATTATTCATGGCTAGCAGATTTTAGAAAACTATTACTCATTTTCATTATCCAAAAGGAACACCATTTCATTTATGTTATGCTCCAAAACTATAAGATGTGAAGAATCCATCACATATATACATTCCAAAATGAAGGTTTGGAAGTTGCCACTGATGTATATATATAGATGTGCATTATATATATATTATTAACCCTCTAAATCTCATAGTGATATCTTCTATTATAACAAATTCGATGTCATGAATAGTAAACAGCTCATATTATATATTGCTTAATCAACCTATATGTGAGGGCTTTCTAGATATTTTTTTTTAAGTTATTACAGCGAAAAATTAGGTAGGTTTAAACTTAGCACATTTCAAGATTTAAGGGTGATATCATTAAAGTATAAAGCCATTGGTAAGGACAATTAATCATTGGTGTTGTTTTTATACCCTAGAAGAAAGTCATATATGAAAATAAGCAACTATTATATGTACTTGTCAGACAATATTTAAAAGGATGACTTAAAGAGCCTAATATAGTGATAATATGCAAAAGTATACATTAGCATTTTAAAAACTATCTTTGCGTGCATTTTTATGAGATTATATTGTGGATGTTAAATAAAAGTTTTAAAATACTCATTGGGTAGGTTAAATGCTCTAAAATTTGAGAAAGAATCAAAGCTCGGGTTGAATAGTTTATACATTATTTAAATATTCTTTTATCTCATTGGCCAAAAAATGCATATGCTTAGCTTAGTTTATAATATTTCATATGTGATTAATTATATTTATAATATAGTTAAAAAAAATTATACTTATAATAGAAAGTATACACAAATTTTGTTGCAACAGTAAAATAAAGGAGAAAAAGAAAAGAAAGCCCACTAGCCGAAGTAGCCCAGAATAGGGGGAAAAAAATGGCCCAAAGACCAACCACAAGCCAAATCTCGTCCACCAAAAGCAAAGCAAATTCCAGCAATTCGCAATTTATTTTGTCCATGCGCACTTTTATGAAAAGTCGAAGTCCAAATTAGAGAGCCCATGATGAGAATATCTTAGCCGATTCCAAGTGGTAATTAATGATTTTTTCTTTAAAGAAACATGGCATTATATGAAAATAATAATAATGAATTAAAAAGTTAAATTCTCTTTTTCATAATAGCTATAAATCCATAGTATAACATACGTAAAAAAAAAAAAAAAAGAGTAAGTGGAGTTGGAATTAAGTTTTTTTTTCCTATTATTTTGTTTGAAAAAAAAATTATGAATTGAAGGAGAATTGAACATTTTAAACTATCTTAAATCCTTAATTATATAGATAAATAAATAAGTATTCTTATAAATTTTACAGCTATAGCTCAACTTATATAAATGTTATAAATGTAAAATATAAGAGTTAAGGTTGAAGCGAGGGAAAGAGAGAATAGAGTGAGTGAAGATAAATTTAGAATGTGATAAGAAAGATGTTTCGCCCTAATATTTGATGAACTTAAAAAACCATTGTTTTATTTTTTATATTTAGTTTATTTGACTCAAATAGATAGAATTGATAATTTTGGTTTAAAACACAATATTCTATCAAGTTTATGTATAGAATCACTTGAATTGTAAGATTATATAGAAAAATGATTTCATTCACAAGTTAACTCAAAAACACGTCATATAATTGTAAACTTCTAAAATCATACAAGTAAAATTGAGATTTTGATGAACTATGACTACATATATGCCTACGTTAGTTTATACTATTTTTATATGGAATTATTATAGTTATAATATAAATATATACTAATTTTATTACAATAGCAAAATGAAGACCAGAAGAAGAAAAAAAAAAAGGTGGTAGCTAGAGGAGCCCTGAAAAGTGAAAAAACATTTGCAATGAAATAATGTTATAAATGTTACATGTACTTTAACAAAATATATAATTGAATACTTGAACATCAAAATGGATTAGTTTAGTGCTTGAAAATTTTTTAAATTGATTAATTTAATACTTGAACGAATTTTATGGATATATCTTTGGCATGCATGATAAATTCTTTCAAGTACCAAATCGATGTATTTCAAAATTCAAGTATTAAATTGATCAATTTCAAAGGTCAAGTACTTAATTATTAGGTGCTATTGGGCCTTCTCAACCCCAAAAATTAGCTCATGAGGTGAGGCTTTCCCTCACACTTATAAAGTAGCACCCAGCCGTTTCTACAACAGATGTGGGATATCCTAACATCTCCCCTTATCACACATCGGACCATGGGATTAACTGTCCATATCCGACTCAATCCGAGATGTTGCAAAACTTGACTCTGATATTACTGTTGGGTGCTATTGGACCTTCTCAACCCCAAAAGCTAGCTCATGAAGTGAGGCTTTCTTTCACACTTATAAAGTAGTACCCAACCCTTTCTACAATCGATGTGGGATATCCCTAACATCTTCTCTTATCACACATTGGACCATGGGATTAACCGTCCATGTTTGACTCAACTCGAGATGTTGCAAACCTTGGTTCTGATACCAATTATTAGGATTTGGAGTATGTCTTAAGTTTTTGGGTTATAAATGGTGTCAGAAGTTTATTTGTGCAATCCTTCACAAAGTCCATTGGATTTCTCCCCATTGAATGCATACTCTAGATCCTAACACTAATTGTATATATTAGTAAAATTCAAATATCATTATCACATTAGCTCTTTTTATAAGTGGGCGTATTTATAAAGAGTCAAAGTTTAAAGTAGAGCCCATGATCTGATGCCCACGGAGAATGAAGCTTCATTTGAAATTACAACTGATAGGTGTAACGTATAGGTTTTTTAGTTGGGGGCCCTTTTCATTCTCGAAGGCGTAGAGAGATAATAGAGACCATATTTTCATTTTTCATTTTCCTTGCACGAGAAAAATAGGAGGGAAAGAGGTTTCTAATAAGAGGTCAACTTGATTTTCTCTTTCTTATTTTTTGCTTAGATTTATTTATTTTTACCCTTTTTATGGATTTGAACACAGCAACAAGTGTGGAGTTATTTTGTTGTTTTAGTAAGCGGCTTTTTAGTTAATTTCTTTGGGTCTTTCGTTACCAAGCATTTTCTTTTTCCTTATGCTAATGGAATGCATGTTATCTTAGCATTTGAAGAATGGTATTTGTTGCACTAGCTAGTACTAGTAGAGTGAATTTTATTCATATAGAAGTTTCTCTTACCCTCTATGTAGGACAGTTTCATTTTTGAAGAGATGCATCAGCTTATTCAATTTAGTTTTTATACTCCAAACCTTTTGTCTTGGAGTCTTATATCAATTGATTGAATTAATATATCATTCTTATTGGATGGAATCCATCTTATTACGAAAAAAAAAAAGAAAAATTGCAATTGACAAAACCATGTATATGATTCTAGGGGCTTCTATGGTGCATGAAATATGCTGAATTTCACTAAGCCAACTAAGAAAGTGTGAATTAAATAATATAAAAATATGGAAAAATTTGAACCAAATTAGAACCTAAACTTGAAATTTGAACTAGATAATTTAACTAATTAGATTAAGTAAATTATATAGTATGTGTAATGCCCTAAAATTTAATTAAGACGTATACCACCATGTATAATATCTCATATATTAAATACTCATGCTTCTTTAAAAGAATTTTGTTTACATTGAACATTGCAAGCCAATTTTAAATTCATAGGTTATTTAATTAGATTATAGAGACATTGGATTCATAACAAGAAAACAAACTTTATGAAAATATATCTAACTTCCACCCATGCAAGAGTGGATCAACTTTCTTTAAAAGCAAGCTTTATAAGCTTATTACAAACATGGGCCTTTCACTAAGCCCTAAAAAAATATATAGAATTTAGAAGATTAAATTCAGTCCTTGAAACAAAATAAAATAGAAACAAATAATCCATTAGCCTTAACTCACTTCACTCTTCCTTTCATATCTTCAGAATTACTCATACCTGAGTCAAACATCATCATTATCATCAATCATCATCATCATCATCATCATCTCATTCATCAATACAACACCTGGAAAAAGAGATAATAGCAATAATAATGAGCCAAAGCCCAATACACAATAACATAACTGTATATAAAGTGACACATGAGTTTAACTAAATGCAATACATTAAACAACAAGTTATTATCTTTCCATTGAAGTAAATGAAGCAACATGGGAGCACTCATATTCGGGAATAATCTATAGGGACCAAGGTTCTAAATAATAGTGCTGCTGCTCAGGGGGTTGATATAGGCAGCCTGAATCCCTATACCTATACCTCCTACATAACGTTACAAGAAAATAGTCTCATCTACGGTTCATAACCGTTACTCAACTTTACTCAGTCTTAGTTCATAACATCAGTTAGTTCAATCAGTCCCATAAACATGAACTAAAACATATTACTTCATCCCAACTTTAAGTGAACGTTACGCCATTACCGTTTGCCCCATCAGTTACCCGCTGAGCCACTTATAAAAAAAGCACCTAAACTATCGTGTTCCCCCTGAGACAAGGTTACTGCTCCTCGGACCAGACTCAATGGTACACGAACAAGCTCATTTATTAAGCCGAGTTTAAGTTTTAATTCATTTAAGATGCCTATCTTAGCATACAACAGACAAGTTACTGCGTACCTTGTATATTTGAAATCCAATTAGAAATAGAAGGTAGGCTAGAGGCTATCTTAGAGAATAAATCAAACATCCATATCTATTAAAGGAATGAACTCATATAAGCATTTAAATTAAATATCAACTTACATCAATCTTATTTTAAAACCCTATTTGATCAGACACTAAGTAGGAACCTTGTCATGGCTGCGATAATCGCCCCACTAAGATACGGATAGTTCTCTATTGTCTATCAAAGTATTTCTTTTTGCTTTGATTATAGCCATTTATTACAAGAACATCATCATTACTCATTTCCCAAGTGAACACACATTTGAAACAATATATTCCCCCATATAATATACAGTTTATCCCAACTCATTATTCTAAGCCAATTATAACTTATTAATCCCATACTATCTTAGTCTTAACTAAATTGATTAAACTTAATCATTTAATTAAATTACTAAGTCGAATTCAATTATCTCCTTAGGTCATTATCATATTTCTATTTTAACTTAACCTAGTAAAATTAATTAGACTTAATCATTTAATTCAATTACTAAGCCAAGGTGATTAGACTTAATCAATCTAATTTGTTGTAACTCACTGAAGTCTATTTAGTCAAGTTGAACCTAAGTTTACTAATTAAGTTCATTTTATACTTTAGAACTATGTTAACCCGGGATAATAACTAATCGTATTAATCCATTACCTCATTCCTAATTATACAAATACTAACATGTTATTTTATCTATCAGTTATCTATTTCATTTTATCTATCTATCTATTTATCGTTCTTTTTCTTTTTCGCTCTTTTTCATGAACAGCACTAGGAGACATATCATACTCATGATGGGGGCCATGATCCTTATCACTGGCCTCATCACACTTGTGATGGAGACCATAATGGTTATCATAGGCCTTGTCATGCCCGTTTTAAGGGGAAAAATTGTGACCAGAGGAAATCACGCCTAGAGTTGTGCATGCGAAGCGGATTATGTGGGCCAACCCGCATAAACCACAAAAAAATGAGGGTTGAGCTAAAAATTTTAACATGTTTAATTGTGGGCCAAAAATGGCCCGCTCCGCATAATCCGCCAGTTGAAGCGGCAACCTGCTACGGTTGGTTGGCCAGTGAACCCGTATTGGATAAAACATAAAACAAAAGAATGAAATATAAATCTTATAAAAAAAAAAACCTAATACACTATCATCTTTATTTCCTCTTCACTTCACTTTTCTATTATTTAGTTGTTGAATGTTGATTATGTAATTTTGGAGGGAGTGATGTTTTAAACTTTTAACTTTTATGTTTATTATATCCTTAGTCATTTTATCAATAATTTTTCTTTTATATTTATTAGATATTTAGATGCTTCTATTTAAAATAAGCAATACAATATCAATTGAATTTTCATGATGTATTTCTGTTGCTCGCCAAAGGAAAAAATTAGAATCAATTCTAATTTCTATAGGTTAAAATAAATCCTTTTATGTTGAAATAAAAGATTTTAAAGTAGAAGTCTATAATTTTTTTCATACACAACTATCGTCTATGATTAATATGTAGGTAATTGGTGAGATAAAAATAAATATATTATATATTAAAATTATTGAAAATTTAAATTTAAATTTCAATTGTTATAATTTTTTTAATAAAAAATATATATTAAGGGGTTATGGGCACTAACCCGAGCAGGGCAGGTTAGGCTAAAAATTTTGGCCTCCATAGCAATACAGGCCAAAGTGGGCTAGCCCGCATAACCCGCGAGCTGACATGGGACCGGCAGGTTGGCCTGCATAACCCGTTTGCACAACTCTAATTCACACCCATCGCCACGGCCATGATATAGGCCGTTACCTTTAAAAATATATTATCAGAGGAGATCATGCCCTTCATCACACCCGTTATCATCCTAAATTTTATTTTCCAATTGCATCACGGGCCATGATGCAGCCGCGATGAACAAGGGGATCTTGTTATGTTTTTCCTTTGTCTTTTACTCTAATATAGCTACTTGTTCTCATCATACATCCACAAAAATAACTAATTGGTTTACCCATGAATAATCTTAATTTATAAA
Organism: Combretum micranthum; assembly: GCA_024138025.1. Lineage (NCBI taxonomy): Eukaryota > Viridiplantae > Streptophyta > Magnoliopsida > Myrtales > Combretaceae > Combretum > Combretum micranthum. The sequence continues at coordinate 1,910,954 of JAMXBD010000061.1, read as the reverse complement.
TACTTCTATATACATTTCTATATCATATTTCCACAAATCCATTCATCAAATACTTAGTCTACACAATTATACACATATTTAGGTTTTAGCAAATATGTTCATATATCTTTGGCTTATTACTATCACCACAAGTTCTATATATCTAACTCTATTTCAACATTAACATACAAAAACAACAACTAAAGCAAGAAAAGTAACAAAACTTATCTTTTAGACAACTTAAACATCTTGATATTTCTACCACCACTTCTCCCATGTCCTAAGCTATTGCATGCATGACCTCCATATTCTATCTTTGATTTTTCCTTATTATCTTGTTGAACTTGAGATTTGTGTTTGATTTTAGAGAAAAGAAGAAGAAGAAAAGAAAAGAAGAAGAAGGTAGAAGGAAAAGGAATGAGAGAGAAGAGAAGAGAGAGATAGGTGGAAGAAAAAGAAACAGGAAAAGATGAATATATATATTTAAAGATTTTTTTGAGATAAGGTATTGAATTTAAACCTTTCTAATATTATTTTAGAAATCGTAGTTAGTTAAAAATAATTTGAGAATATATATTATTAGAAATTTATGGCTTGATATCAAACGCAGTTCAAAAGTTTAGTTTATGAAAATCTGACATTTAATTTGGGTTCGGGTATAAAACTAATATTTTTAAACAAGTAGTTATTTAAAAAAATTGTGGGGATTTAAGAAAATGAAAGTTAACTAAGATTCAAGGGTTTAGAAGTTCACAAAACATTTAAAATATCAATTTCAATCTAGATCTATTTACTAATTTAATTTATGTCAAATCATCTAATCCTAATCTGTCTAAGATAAATTTCTAACTAAGCTTAAATTCAATAACATAATTAACTATCTATTATATTATTCAATTAAATCTTTTCTAATTTAACTAGATGATGGTTTAAGGAGTTTCGGTATGGTTAAGTGAATTAGCAAATGCAAATTAGTAATTAATTTCAATGAAAATAGAGATTAAATCATACCACTTTTCTATTTCATCATACCAAATAAATTAGATTAAACCCAAATATCAATTTAGTTGTCTAGCTAAATCACAATTTCGCAATATTTCCAATTTTCCCAATTTCACAATTTTCTACATATTCAATACGTAAATTTCTCAACACTTTAAATTTTAATCAAATACATATCCAACTACCTAATTAGCGAAATTTATTTCACCATCTTCAAATTTGCTAAATTGAATTTCCTAAATTAATCTAACTATTTCCTAAGCCCATTTAACCTCTAATTATATCTTAACGCCTTAATTAAATTACAAATTCAACTCAGTAACCATCTTAGCACTAAACCAACATAAAAATGTGAATAACAAAATTAAAAGTAATACAAAATTGTACAACAGCTAAGTAAAGAGTCTTTATGATACATAACTGAAATGGAATGTATTGAGAGACAGTGATTACAAAGTGGATTAAGTTCCACAAGTCTTCACAATTACACTCACTAGCTATGTATATAAGGCACAATGATTACTAACTAACTAACTATGATGCAATGGTGCAATCCTAGCCATACAAATTAAAACCTCTACATGTTAACAAAAAATCTTCTAGAACTTAACACATTACTACTCTTATCTATTTCATTTTTTAGCAAAACTTTTAATATATACATTATTATTTGGCCAACCTATAACCTCTAGAACACTCTGAATGTTACTAACTAATGTCCTTGTCTTTGTCCTATTATCTTTAAATTTCACTTCATCTTTTCTTTCAAAACAAATACTAAAATACTACAAACTCATTTCTCTTATCAAAATCCTAATAGGTATTAAGTTTTTTATATTTTATGTTTTCTTTAAACTACCTAAAACCCTCATTAATCTCTTTTTTTTTATTTGAAATTAGGTATTTATCAAGAAGGATTTTGGTTTAGAGGCAAAAAAGAGCTTCATCAAATTCTTAGGAGTAAAGTAGTGAAAGGTTTAATCTAATATAACATAACTATTACAAGTAAGCATTTTAATTAATTTGTGTAATAATAAAATGTAATAGCGAATGATAGGATGTAATAGTAAAAATATAGAAAATAAATATATAATGTGGGTAAAATATTATGTATTGTTTAGTTTCAGTGAAATATATTAATTTTGTCATTGCTCTTGTATAATTTAATGAATGTGTGATATAAAGGTGTTAAGTATAGAATAGCATGATATATATATATATATATATATATTCTATTTAAATATGTTTTATATGATTTTTCTCATAATTGTTCATGATGAAATTGAATAAATATGAATATAATAAAGTTTGACAGAAAATAAGCACATAAAATTCATGCTTTGAGATATTTGTTAAGGTACTAAAAGAATTTATTTTTGGTTAAAATTCATGAAAATGATATTTTATTATTTTAGAATGTAAACTGAAAAATTTTATAATTTTTCAACTTGGTTTACTATTTTTAAAGGCCTAATAATAGTCTTTATTAAGAAAAATAAATAAAATATAAAATGAATTTATTTTCATATGAAACTTTTATGATGATAGTTTAGGATGTCTAGTAGAAAAATGAATAATTTAATAATTTTTGAAGGTCATTTACTATTTTTGAAAAATATTTTTTCAGCTGACACTATGTATGGGGTAGGGTGTGCACGGTACGTTCGGTTCGGTTTGCATCTCGAATCGAACAGCACCATAATTTACAGTTCGTTTTTTTTTTTTAAATTCGAACCTAACTATATGGTTCGTTCGTAATTTTTTCGAACTGAAAAAAAAACGGTTCGATACGGTTCGGTTGTGGTTCGAACCGTTTTTTCATAAAATAAAAAATATATTTTATCGAAAAGTTCAATTACATATTTCTTATCACTAATACAAATATAAACAATAATATTTAAAATTAATCATTTATCAAATAAACATGTAAAACTTATAGGAAGGAAAAGATTTCATCCATTATAAAATTATAACTATGACTAGTCTCATTTTTTTTGAATTATCTTGAACTATAATGATATACTAGACTTTATCTCAATATAAGACATAAAATGTAATTCGTTGTATGCTTCTAACTAACGTATACCAATATATAAATCAATAAGTAACTAAATAATAGAACTAGATTAATTAGTAAGACAATGGAAAAGAAATATGCAGAAGTTAGAATACTAGAGTTAAATTCTAAAATCTATCTTACTTATAGATAACTAACAATTAAAACATATTATAAAAAATCTAATTTTATTCTAATGAATAACACATATCTAAGTAAAAAAATTTACAACAATTAATTTTTTTTAAGTTAGAATACTAGACTTAAATTCTAAAATCTATCTTACTTATAGATAACATAACAATTGAAACATATTATGAAAAATCTAATTTTATTCTAATGACTAACACATATCTAAGTAAAAAATTTTAAAAACAATTAATTTATTTAAAAAAATTAATTGTTTTTAAATTTGTGATATAGATATGTACCATTAATAAAACAATTAAGAGTAAAAATAATATGTTTAATTTTTTTAATATATAAAACGGTTCGGTTCGGTTCGGTTCGGTTAACCATACGGTTCGGTTCATAGTCCCGAACCGAACCGCGAACCGTTTGCTCTTCAATGAACCGAACCACGAACCAAACCATTTCAAAAAAGTACCGAAATTTTGGTTCGGTTCGGTCCGGTTCACGGTTCGTTCGGTTTTTTTGCCTAGCCCTAGTATGGGGAAATTGAACTAGTATAGTATAGAGGCTGAACTGGACAGATTTTTTAATTGTTTCACAACGAACCTCGGTTTTACCCAACCAATCACGTGCCTAGTATAGTCTAGTAAATCGAATCGAATGAAAAAACACAAATACAGTGGTGCACCGGACCCATTTTTGAACCATATGCAGACCCATCCCTTGTTTCAACTCTGTTTAAGTTTGATTTTTATACAATTCGGCCCTAATAAATTAAAATAAATACTAAACCATCCTGATTAATATGTAATTAGCTATGATCAGTTAATTTAGTCATATTTTAATTTATTAGGATTTTTGTAAAAAAATTTTGTATATATATATATATATATGTTAACAAGCTAATTAGGGTAATTAGGCATAATATGACTTTTAATTATAAAATTAGATAAATAAACATACTGTAGGCTTAAATCAAATTAAATAAATTATTATGGGCCTTGATATGTAAAATGGGCTCAGTTGATGGTTTAGCACTCAATATAATTAAATGGGTTTAAATAGATTAAATGTGTTAAATTGAAATATTATAGGCTTTTAGTTATATAAATGGGCTTAAAATAGGTAATTCGCAATTAAATGGACTTTTTAAATATCATGGGCTATAAAATTGAATTAATAAATATTTTAGGATTAAATGAGCTAAAACGACCTAATTAGGCTTAAGCAGTAAAAATATGACCAATATAATGTAAATAATTTGAAATGGGCTAATATGGTAGAGATATATTTAATATGACTTGAATAAATTAAAATGGACTTAGAAATTAATTTAAAACCAACTTAGCTAGTGAAATTAATTTTGGGCTTTAATAATTTATTATGGCCTAGATACAAAAATAGGATTCGATTTGATTAAATAACTACAAAATGCAAATTGACCTAAATAGTTAATATTAATTTAGGACCAACTTGATGATTTCGACTTCGATGCTTATGCATATCTTGGGTATGGGATGGATTGGTTTACGAACTTACTGATGAGCGAAGTGGGTAGGAACGCTGGATCATGTGTATCTCTTAAATGAAAGTTTTAATTATCCTTTTTAAATCGGTAATTCTTTTGAAGGCTTGTTTATGCCTGTGAATGTGAATTCCATTAGATACTGCATATTGATATATTATCTATCTTTATTGCTTTGTTATTTTTTTGTTGCTTAATTATATGTTTTCAAAACCTAGTTATATGATTTCGAAGTTTAACATTGGTTAGAAAATTACAATAAACAAAAAATTTAAGGTAGCTTAGTGTATAATGCCTACATATTATACGTGGTCGAACTAAACACACATTGACCTTATTCGGTGCATGACAATGCAATCTCTAAAAAGAGACTACATGTAATTAGGGATGTAAGCGGGCGGGTTTTTATAGAGTGCCCGACCCGCCTAACCTAATAAATACCCTATAGGGTTTGGGATGGGTTTTGGGATCAATAATAAAACCCTGTAGGGTTTTGGGTCAAGCATAAAACCCATTGGAAAACCCGAACTCGTTTAAATATATAAAAAATATATATTTAGCCTCAGTCTCTGAAATTAACCAGCTGTGTTCCATTAATTGTAAAGCTTTTTTTTTTCTTTTTTAAATCATTTAGAAAAAGTAAAAAAAACCCTAGGATGGTAGATTAATACTCTATGGTCTCCACTTTCAGTCTTAGTCTTGGCTCACTCTCGTCAATTCAAGCCTCTCACTCCCGTTGCCGCACTGTTTCATTCAATGATTTTCTTCTCATGAAAATGATTGAGATTTTATAAAAAGATTGCATAAGTAATGATAAGATTTTTTTTCTTGGCCTATAAAGTGGGACGGATCGGAAATAGAAAAAGATGAAAAAAATTTATAATGACGTTTTTAAATATTTTATTATGTAATGATTCTAATTTTATATCAGGTTTCAGGTTCGGGTTCGGGTACCCTATAGGGTTTGTTTAACGGGTTTTTGGTTCATGGATAAAAACCTTATAAGGTTTGAGACGAGTTTTAGGAATTCTATTGGGTATTGGGTTCAGATTCGGGTTTTAGTATACCCGTTCCAAACTCGTCCCGGTTGCATTCCTACATGTAATCACCAATCTGGACCTCTACTTTTAAAACAATTTAATCTAAATTATCTATTTGAAAAAATAACTTTATTGTGTCACTTATTGTACATATTTCCTTTTCTTTTCCATCGTCTTTACTTTGTTACTTCTCTTTTTCTCTTCCACTCTTAGCTAACATACCTTTTTTATTAATTAATCTTTTATATCTTCTTTTTTCCATCCTTTATTTTTCATCTTACATATTCTTTTTTATTTTGTGTCCTTTTTTTTCTTGATACTTATTTTTTAAAATTTAAATTTTAATCTTAACTTTTTTTTTTTTTCCTTAGTATTTTTTATCTACTTTTCATTTATAGATATATTAGCAAATAACACACCTGCGATTTGTGTGCCATAATATATTAAAGTTAAAATGCATTTTAAATTAACATACAGAATATTTTATAAATATTATTTCAAGGATAATATGATCTAAGCAATTATACAATTGCATAATTTTTGCTAATTCTATTTATCGAAGAAAAAAGTTATATATCAACTGTGAAAACTGAATCTTGTAGCATGCATCAAACCCTTAGCTCATCAGTGAAGATTGCGAAGAAAACAGAGAAGGAAAGAATGAACTCTGTTATTAGAAATAATTGTCTTACCATACAAAGCACAAAAGACAACTATATATACTAGTATAAGACATGTAAGAAACTAATGACACGTGTGAAAAATAAATATAATATCTTTACAGCCCCCCTCAAGTTGGAGCCTCTTGCAAACTCAACTTGGCACAAATCATACGATAATGATTAGATCCCAAAAACTAGGTAAAAATATCAGCGAATTATGTAACAGAGGGAACAAATAAAGGCTGTAAGAAACGAGAGTTAATGTGATCACAAACAAAATGGATGTCTATATCGATGTATTTAGTATGCCCATGAAGACAAGGATTGTAGGCAATCAAAATAGTGGATTTGTTGTCGCAGAAAAGTTGAACAGGGAAGAAATAGAGACGTGAAAATCCCGTAAAATGTGAGACAACCATAATAGCTCTTTTGTGGTTAATGCCAAAGCGTGATACTCGACCTCTGTAGTAGAAGTTAAGACAGTAGGTTGGTGCTTGGATTTCCATGAAACAAGAGCATTTCCTAAGAAAATGCAATAACCCAAAACAAATTTGCAATCCTCATGACTAGAAGCCCTAGTCTAAATCTGAATAAGCCACCAAATTAAGAATATTATCTACTAGATAAAATAAACCAAAGGATGAAGTGCCTTTCAAATACTTGAGGAGATGGAATAAAGCTTCTAGATGTGTGGCGTAGATTGGACAAGAACTGGCTGAGTGGATGGACAACATAGGTAATGTCAGAACGCATGATCATGATATATAATAGCCGACCAATAAGTCTTTGATAGAACATGAAATCAAAAAGCAAAGTACTAGTGTGATGATCAAGAACAAGGTGGTGAGGCAAAGGAGATAATGTTGGTTTAGAAGCAGACAATCGAACATCTTGAAGAAGATCAATAATAAACTTCTGTTGATTAATTAAGATTACCTTATCAATCTGACACAATTCAATGCCAAGGAAAAATCTAGCCAAACCCAAGTCTTTGATTGTAAATTGCAAATCTAATTGATACTTGACATGTGAAATAAAAGGCAAATTACAACCGCAATCAACATATCATCAACGTAGAGTAAAATAAAAACACTACTAAATGAACAATGATGCATAAAGAGTGAATGGTCATGGGCTGATTAAGTGAAACCAGTGAAATGATGAACTTAGAAATTTTGATGTTCCACTATCATAATGCTTGCCTAAGACCATACAAAGACTTCTTTAGTTTACAAACTTGATGAGGCTTGGCTTTTGAATATCCTGGTGGTGGGTACATATAGACTTCTTCATGCAAATGGCCATTGAGAAAAACATTGTTTACATTAATTTGATGTAAAGGCCAATTATGGGCAGTCGCTAAAGCCAATAAAACTCAAACTGTTCCTAGTTTAACCACTGGTGGGAAAGTGTCATGAAAATCAACCCCCTCAACTTGAGTAAATCCCTTTGCTACTAACCTCACTTTATATCGTTTAACTAATCCATCGAGCCTATATTTAACTTTTAAATCCACTTACAACCAATAGCATTCTTTCCAGGTAGCAAGTATGTTAAATCCCATGTCTCATTAAATTCAAGAGCATCCAATTCCTTCTACATAGTAACAATCCACTCTTGACTACAAGATGCCTCCAAGTAATTTTATGGTTTAAGGTTCTTGAACTTGTAACACATTGGCCAAGGAAGCTATAAATTCAGTAGGAAAACAAGCAAAAGTAGAAGCATCAAGTAAAGAAAAAAGGTGAAGAAGAAGAACTTAGTTTAGTCTCTGCAGTAGTGGAATGTTGGACTAATTGTGCAAAATCTGCCAGCCATTTAGGTGTCTTTCTTATACGTATGGATCTTCGAAGATGATGATTAGCAACAGCATTGTTCTGACATGAATAATCTTCATTGAAGATCGAAGATCATGAGGTAAATCTATCTTAGTAGATGACTGAGATGACAGAGGGTGTGTGGAGGACTCAACAGTAAGACATGAATCAAAATTGATAGTAGGATGATCTGGAACAGTATTTTGTGAAGTCAAAAGCAGATTGTCTCGATAAGAAAAAACACTTTCATAAAAGACCACATCTCGAGATTTAACAACATAGTGTCTATCTAAATCAAACACTATATAACCCTTTCTTTTTCGCATAACCAAGGAAGATGCACTTAATTCCACATACATCAAACGTATCGGTGGGAACAAGTTGTTTTGCAATGTAACATAAACAACCAACTATTCTTAGATGATCATAAGTTAGGCTCTTTCCAAACAACAAGTCATGAGGAGTCTTCCATCCTAAACTTTCCGTTAGCATTCTATTTATCAAATAGGTTGCTGTTAACAAGCACTCACTCCAAAACTCCTTTGGCAAATTTACTTATATTCTTAGAGCATGTGATGTGTCCAATAAATATCTATGTTTCCTCTCTACACATCCATTTTGTTGAGAAGTGTACACTATTGTCCTTTGATGTACTATAACATGATCAACAAAAAGTTCTTGAACATTCTTGGATAAAAATTCCATACCCTTTTTTGTTCTCACAAATTTGGTTATGCACTCAAAATGATTGTGCACGTAAGCAAGGAAGCATTTAGGAACATGATATACTTGACTTTTATGAACAAGAAGAAAAGTCCAAGTAGCCTTAGAGTAATACTCAACAAGAGTAAAAAAACTTTGCACCATTAATCGATTCAATACCATATGGTCCCTAAACATCAATATGAAGAATCTAAAAAATTAAAGTAGAAACACTTATACTTTTATTGAATGGAAGCCTATGAAATTTAGCCTCTTGGCACACATTACAAAGAAAGTGTTTAAAATCATAGGATTTGCACATTCCAAATGACGAAGTTTGGATGGAGAACAATGCCTAAGACAAGCATGTAACAAATGTATATGTACATCTAAATGAAAAGAAAAATTTGTAGATACAGTATGTGCATCAAACTTAGAATTGATTGATGAAGACACTGAATGACTACAAGAAGCTCCTTACAACCGCTACACATATAGTCCAATCATCCCACTAGCTGAAGCCACCACTTTGCCACTATTTCGATCTTGTAAATGACAGGTGGAATTATCAAATATGGCAACAAGACAATTTTCATGAAGGAGGTAATGCAGCAATAAACTATGAGTAAAACAAGGCACATATGAGACATTACTAAGGCATAGTTGGGCATTTAAATGAACAACCCCACCTTAGTAATAGGAACAATAGTAGCATTTGGTATACGAAAGTATAAAGGTTGTTTAAATGTTTAGACATTGGTCAAAAGTGTATAGTGAGTGGTCATATGATTTGTAGCTCCAGTGTCCAATATCCAAGTACACTCATTATAAAGTATCAAGAAGAAGAATGTTATTACCTGCAAAGTCCATATTAGCAAAAGCTACAGCACTATTTCCTTGATCATTACCTTGTTCCTTTTTAGATTTCATCATGCACATCATCTCTATGCAAAAATTTTGCAAGATATGATGATCAATACCTCCAGCTGTTGTTGAATGTTCATTCAACTGATTCACTTCTTCAACTTGCTCAAACAGTGTATCATACTTGTGAACAATAGAGTCCCTCGGTTTTACAGCAGTATATGCAGTGTTTGTTTGCTGTAGTATTTTTTCTTCCTTTCACCACTCTCTTACCTCTAGACCAATCGAGATACCCTATCAGCTGGAAGCAATTCTTAATGGAGTGACCTTCACCTTTGCAATGATGACACATCAACTTGGGTTTGTGTTTCCTTTTATCGACATTAAAATTCCTTCCTCTCACACTAAAAGCAGCCATATTAGTTTGAGGATTAACTAGTGAAGTCACTTGTTGCTATTTCTCCACTTGTTGGACTAGATAAAAAGCCTTATTAACCAAAGGCATAGGGTCCATGGATAAGATCTGATTGCGAACACCTTCAAAAACATCACTTTATCCCATCAAAAATGAATTAATTTCGTACTCGACTCAAAATCACACATGTGTTCCTTCAATTCGCAAGTGCAATACTGCAGACACCCATAAGTAAACTATGGATAAACATTAAGCTAGCCTAATTCATCCCAATATCTTTTTAGAGTATTGTAATAAGCTCCAATTGACAAATTTTGTTGTTTCAAATTTCATATTGCAGTTGGAAAACTAAGGGTCCATTTGAAATTATGTGTTGTTCTTTGATTTCACTCCAAAATTGTTGAGCCAACTAAGTATACAAAAATCCCTGTGATAATTCTAGAAGAATAGAATTAAGAATCCAACACCTAACCATGTAATGTGCTCTATTTCATCGAACAAGATCAGGTGAAGTTTCTATCGATTTAACAATGGAGCCATCCACAAAACTAACTTCATTTTAGCTCCCAAACCTAGTTTTATCAACCTACTTCACCCAAGGTAATTAGTTCTATTGAAAATTAAATTGCCTATCACCATATTAGGGTTATCGGATCCAGATATGTAATATGAATAAGAAATTGTCAAATCCATCACAATCAAACCAGAATGAGTATTATCTATGCTCATGCAGTTTCGTAGAAGAAAAGACAATCAAGGATCGTACCATGACCACTTTGATACCATGTGAAAAGTGAATATTGTAGCATGCATCAAACCCTTAGCTCATCTATGAAGATTGCGAAGAAAACAGAGAAGGAAAGAATGAACTCTGTTATTAGAAATAACTGTCTTACTATACAAAGCACAAGAGATAACTATATATACTAGTACAAGACATGTAAGAAACTAAAGACGTGTGAAAAATAAATATAATATCTTTACATCAACATTACATTTTTAATTAGTGTGAAAGGCCTCATACATTTACACTTAAAAATTTTATAAACTGATGACTTTGTGAAATACCAATTAAGTGCACTGATTGTAAGTGTAATATAGTGATGAATATGAGGTTGTATCCACACGAAATGTACTGAATACTGGATTGTTGTATCATGCTCCAATTTAAGCATGTCTAAGAAAATAAAAATAACTACCCCAGTCTAGATGAGGGTTAAGGAAAAAGAAAACAATATTTTGACAAAAAAATTATAAAAATGCCAGCCGATCAATAATTCCAAAGTAGATAAGTTAATTCCATCTTTTAAATAGATGAGTTGAAGAAAATTCATTCCAACTTTCTTGAATTTGTCTCAAGAAGAGATGAATTTACATGTTGCGACTTCTTAACCATTTAGCTTTCTTATTATGTTTAATAGCAAAAATAAATAGGACGACTATTAAAACTGCAAGTTAAATTGTACAATTTTATTGGTGTTTTTTTCTAATTAAAATATATGGTTAATGGTTTGGGTATAGACTCTTACTAGAATACAAGGTTAGATATATGATTCTACTAATTCAATATGATTTTACAAGTTGTACAAATTTGACCAAAGATAGAACTGCAAATTTAATAACTTCCTTCTCAAAGCAAAGGTACTTGGCCCCAAGAAAAATAATAGATAGATAGACAGGTGATAAAAAGAAATGGAATAATGGTCATCTCTTTCCAATTGACGTGTTAATGACAAAACCCAACCTATATAAAGAGAAGGGAAGAATGGAGGAATTATCAAGAAAAAATATATATATTTCAGTGACCTTGCCACTTATATATATATATATATATATAAAGGACATAGTCGTAGAATGCTTTTTATTTTTATTTTTTCTTTACTAAACGATATAACCAGCCTATGTGCATTGTGTTAAATAATTAATGAAAACCAACCGGTAGATATGGTTGCATATATCTTCTTCTTGGCAGGAGGACACACATTTACAAATAACAAAAGTTATAGATGGTACCATGCATTTGTTGTTTTATATTGTTAACACTTCATAAATACCAATATTAGCGTGGAAGCCTTATTATATATATGTATGTATATATGAGAATACCTTTTCGAACTTATCGTTTTTCCATCATTGACCATTATTTCTATCCAATCTAATTCCTGGTTTAATTCTTTTAATACTTCTTATAATTCATTTTCCCCTTCTCTAATTTCTTTTATTCCTGCTTTATTTATTTATTTACTTTCTCCATAGAAAAGGACAAAGTCGTATTAGTTTGCACGCTGAATGAATCCAAGAATTGAAAAGTTGACCATCTCTTCACAGAACCTAAATGATTTAGATCTCAGCCACCATTAAAAATGATGCTGAATGTCAATGACAAATTGCATCATAAACATAAATCATATCATAATATCTAAGGGATTACAGTGTATGTCTTGAGGTTCTAATTAACCATATTACTAGTCGTCGGGCTTTCTCCACCCAAAGAGATCGAACAGGCTTGGCTACACCATGAAGCTGTATTCTCTGAATGTCTTAATCTCTCAAGATGCAACGAGGCAGCTTACCTTTCTAGTTTTTCACAGAGGAGTAATCAAAATGCGAATGTTATTTTCTAAATGATATGCATGATCAATTTAGTTATAAGGAATTTCGATCCACAATTAATCTCATTTAAGGGGATCAATCAATATTCACACATATAGCATAATACCTAGAGACAATTTACATTGATCAACCAATCAAGTTCCGATATACTTATCATTCATTGATTACACATAACAAATCATATACATAATTCCCATGATAACCCGCATGCATATCAAGTTTTATCGTTTCTTAATATCTAGTGCTCTACTTTACAAGCACATGCGTGAATACATAAAATATAAGGAAAACTCACTCGACCATAGCGATTGCTATCAATCAAAATAATCATCAAGAAAGAGAAGGTCTTAGCCCCCATCCCCTAAACAAAATAAATACCCTAAATGAGTATTTCATAGAAATTTTACTTGAATTATCTAATTCTATTTTATCAATTTCATCAAATTTTGGATTAAGGGAAATTATGAATTAAAACGACCATAACTTGCTCATTTTAACTCGAAATTTTGCATATTAGTAGCCTTTTTCTATTGAATTGAAAAGATCTATCTATTTTTAAGATTATTTCTAACATTTAAGGTCTTTTGGTTTTCGAAAAAGAATGGTACAAATTTGATCAAAAAGTTCCAGCCTTTACATTTTTACAACTTTGAAGTTCTACACTATATGCATGATTTTAGTAATGTTGTCTCAAGAGTGATTTTTCATCAAAAAATTTATTTTGGAGTTTCGAGAGTTAAGTTTATAAGGAAAACTCCTTTGCTAGAAAAGAAATTCTCAAATTTTTGTTTGTAGTAAATGGAAATATCTAATTACTAATATTATTGTTTATGCATCTTCTTAAATTTATAAAACAAATCTCATCTTTCATAAACTTAATTTCGCTATGTTGAGTACAAATTTTATTTTAGGTTAGATGTTCCATAGTTAACCTATGGAAAATTTGGCTTGTTATTAGTTTTTAGCAAAACACTAATATGTATAATAATATTTCAAGAAAATTTTTCATAATAAAGAATTATCAACATTTTAAAGAAAGTGTAGTAACTTACTTTGAAAACCTTCAGTTTCATTTTTATAAATAGAGTGTTGAAGTTTGTGACCTGATTTTTATAAAAATTCTCATAGTTAAATGTTAATGAATGAATATTTGACTATACATTTATTATTCATTCATTATACATTTAAGGGTCATAATTTAGGCCTTTATCGGTTACACCGCCGGCCTATGAACAAAATGCATGACTTTTCAGATTCTGACTTTTGAGTCAACCTCTATGCAATTTATATATGTTCTTTGTTGTCTCTTCGGGTTCATGAGTTGTGTGAGATTTGATATCACTTGAACACATCCTTTTGTAATTTCTTCTTTAACACAAGTGGATTTCGCTCTCTTCTTTACCCGTAAAATCTCGTGTGTTTTTTATTTTCTTGTTATTTATTTTGCCATTGTTTGTGTTATTTGTTTGATCCAATTACAACAAGTGGTATCAGAGCTAAAGGTTTTGGTGTTTTGTTTCTTCTATAATAGCAACAATGAAGTATGACATTCCTTTATTGGATCAGAACACAAGATTTTTTTTATGACAGGTTAAAGTGGTGTTAGCACAGATAGATTTGGATGATGAGTTGTAAGGTTTGACAAGATGTCTGCGTCTCGATTGCTGGAAGAAAAATTGTGTAAGGATCGTAAATCCCTTTATCAAATTCATCTCAATTTATCTAATTAGATTATGCAGGATGTGCTGAAGGAAAAGACAACTACTGGGTTATGGTTAAAATTAGAATAGTTATGTATGACAAAGAGTTTAACGAGCAAATTACATTTGAAGTAGTGATTATACTTACATAAGTTAATTAAAGGTGGGTCTCTAGAAGATCACTCGATCGTTTTTAAGGAAATTGTTTCCGATTTGGTTAAATATGATGAAGAGGATTTGGCTTTAAGTTTGTTGTGTTCGCTAACTCCTTCATGTTCAAATTTAAGAGACATAGTCTTATATAGTCGCGATTCTCTTACCATGGAAGAGATGTATGATACTTTGGCATCTTTTGAGAAGATGAAACACTTAGTGATTGGATCCGAGCCTAAAGCAAGAGTCTTATCTCTCGTGGTAGGAGTCAAGAGTGCAGTTCTAGTATTTCAAAGGGAAGGTCAAAGTCTTTAAATAGAGATAAAGTCTACAAGTAAGGACACATTAAATCAGAGTGTTATAAGTTGTAGAATAAGAATAAGAGAGCTGCTGAGAGTTAGAAAGGGAAACAATTAGAAAAATCTATTGAAGTTGTTGTTGCTGAAGACCATGGTGCTGATGATCTTCTTGTTACTTCTAATGATGATCCTCATACCAGTGAGGAGTAGATTTAGATTCTGGCTGTAATTTTCATATGTGTCCCAATAGGGACTAGTTTTCAACATATGAAAAGGTTTCCAAAGGTGTTGTCCTTTTAGAAAACAATGCTTCTTCCAGAATTGCAGGAATTGGCACTATTAAGATTAAGATGTTTGATGGTATTGTCAGGACAATTGGAGATGTGAGACTTGATTTCTCTAAGTACTCTTGATACCAAAGGGTATAGATATACAGGTCAAGGTGGAGATTGTTGAAGTTTGTGACTCGATTTCTGTAACCAATTCTCTAAGTACTATACATTTACTATTCTTTTATTATACATTTAAGGGTCATAATTTAGGCCTTTATCAATTACATTGCGAACTGATGAACAAAATGCATGACTTTTTAGATTCTGACTTTTGAGTTGGGCTCCACGCAATTTATATGTGTTGTTTTGTTTTCCTTTATGACACGTTGGGTATGCAGGAATGGATTAGATTGGATTGGATTAGAATGGAATGAGTTTGGAATGACAAATCTATTCCTATGTTTGGAAGATTACATGGAATGGAAAGGCTAAAAGGTGTAATTATTGGGTGTATCCTTAGTAATAAATGCAAAATATGAATATATGATAGCATAAAAAAGTAATTATACTACATATAATTAATAATGGTAGAATGAAATCTCGATTCCACCTTCTTAAAGGTGGAATCAAATTCCCCTTCAAAGTCAGAATCATCAATTATAAGGAATCGTGATTCCGGCTTTTAAAATTGCTTTTAAACATTGGAAAAGGGAATGAAAGCCGGAATCACGATTTCATACGATCCATTCCTACACCAGATGTGCCATTAGGGTTTATGAGTTGTGTGAGATTTAGGATCACGTGTACACATCTTCTTGTAAGTCCTTCTTTAACACTAGTGGATTTCGCTCTTTCCTCTATTAGTGGTTTTTTCCATAAGGGTTTCCACATAAAATCTTGTGTATTCTTTATTTTCTTGTTATTTGTTTTGCCATTATTTATGTTATTTGTTTGATCCAATTAGAATAATATTGCTTAGTTATAATGTATTAAAAATGCATAATAGGTGTCATGCTTTCATATGTAATGTATAGCACATGTTATGTATTGGACATGATCAATTGTATAATTTACATGTCATAAACCATCTATTAATTATTTTGTATATAATAATTATGTAGAATATATATAGAACTTTGTATGCAAAAAGTCCCCTTTGTTTTTTTCAACAACACATTAGGTAAGGTGAAGTCTTTAAAATGTCTTATAAATAAACATGATGCATTATAATTTCAAAATTAGATTTTAATAAATTTAAATTATTAAATGTTATTTGGTTTTATTAATAAAAAAGGGAAATATGAATACACCAACTAATTTTGAACTTATCTAGTGCAACTAACTAAGATATCTTTTTTTTTTTTTTTAATCTTAATGGAAAATATATTTCCTTGATTAATGCTATAATACTATATAATAAGATGGATAAAATGAAGGAAAAAAAGTTTAACAATTATCATAAATTTAAATTTTGAAAATAAATAAATAATTTACTTAATATAAAAATTTGAAAATTTTAATTATCCATATCATGTTTCCTTATAAGAAATACAACAAGGTCCCATTTCTTTTAATGAAAATATTGTAGGAAAATGTCTTTTCATTCCTTCATGTTTGTTCAAGAAAAATTGGACGATTAATAGAAAAAATTTTCCCTTATTTTTTGAAAATATATACGCATTCATAACTTATTTTTAGGAAAATGATTTATGGGATATAAAAGCATAAGTTAATTTTCCATTAGTTCACAAACACATCTGCCAATCATTTACTATCCAAAAACATTTATTATTAATTTTTTTAAATATTTTTCCTTTAGGTAGATTTATTTCTCATTATAATAAATGTGCTTTTTATTTTTAATACTTAAAATATATGAGTTACTTGAAATTATACAAATAGATGAAAACAATTTTCATAATAATTAGCTAAACATTAAAAAATATATTACTTTTCGAGAAAACTTTTTCAAAGAAAAAACTTTTTATTAACATATATTTTTCCTCAAAACAAACGAGACCTAAATATGCTAAGGAATTAATTCTTATAAAATAAGAAACAAATTAGCCCCATCTTTATCACTATCTTGGTGTAATTAACCTACTGTATGAGAAAAAGGAATAAAAATAGTATAGGCATTAAGGTTGTTCATTGAACCGAACCAAACCAAATCGAATCCAAACTAAACCAAACTAAATCACAAATTGTGGTTCTTTATATTTTGGTTCGTTTTGTTATTCGGTTTGGGAAGAGTCTAAACAGTTATATTCAGTTCGATAAGTCAAATGGAACCAAACCGCTTGAACCCAAACTAAACAGCTTCACTTTAAAAGAAATAAAAGAAAAAAAGTCATTTTATTTATAACTCTTAAACATTATATATTAGAGTCACATGTGATATTTAACTCTAATATCATATATGTATGTCATAATAGACTTGAAATGGAATCGCAATTCTAAATTCTCATTTCATTCTTGCTTTTAGATTAATCTTTTAAAGGGAATTAAATAATATATCAATTTGTATTCCATTCCAACATATTAAATGTAAATTACATTTTTATCCACATGAATGTTATTAATAAATATAAATATTGTGTATATATATAGTATTATATATTTTACATAATACATTGTTAAATGTATTATATACTTAATAATACTAAACAAGCAATCTTTCTTTGTTAGTGTAATAAGAAAACGTAAAATTCTTATCATGGAATACATCTATAAGGGTAGGTTTCTATGCTTGGTTGCAACATCTATAAGCAATAATATTTAGATAATTTAGAACGTTAAATTAATTAGTACAATGAAATTTAAATATGCTCTAAAGGAAAAATATTATAAATAAATATGGAATTAATGTAAAAAAAAAATGATTTTCTTAGTAAGTGTTATAGATTTATAAAGAATATATGTTACTTTAAATTCACATTAAAAGGTATTTTTAGAACGAACAATATGTATAACTAAAATTATTAAATATACAACCTGATATAATGATAAGTGACTTTAGTTCTTCCATAATATTCCTCAGTCGAAACATTTTTCTAAGGAACTCAAATGACTACTAATATTATTTATTAAAGCTAAATGTTTTAAAGGTTGTTTGAATCAAACCAAACTTCATCGAAAGTGGTTTGGTTCAAAATTTCAAACTGTTGATAGCGGTTCATCTCATAAAGCGTTTAAATCGAATTGTTTCAAATGCGGTTTGATTTTGTTTGAACCCTGAACAAACCAAACCTAACTATGAACACCCCTAATAAGTATATGTTAGTGTTGTTACCGAGAAAATGAATGAAATTATTAAAGTAGTAATGCCATATATTTCCAAAGGAAAGGGAAATTTTTTTACTTATATGAAATTTATACACTCAGTTGTGGGCCAAGCAAATTACAACAAATATGAGCTAGAGAGAGGGGGCAAAAGTTATTGTATTGGCTTACAAGCACTAATATTTCTCTCTACATGTATACAAACCACCAGCATGGCCACAATTATTCAATGGGTTGTTCTATGGTAAGGGGGCTAGGCCCCTATGGCTCCCTCGTAGGCTTGTCCTTAGACTCATATATGAATGTTCAAATATATATACCATTATGCTAAAAATACCTCTATTAAGTAAAATTGTGAGTTTACAGTGAGTTTGCAGTGAGTCTACAATGAGTTTGCTCTAAGAATCAATTTGTACATGAGTTTAATCAAAATCACCTTACCAACTTGTAAACTCATAAAAATGTACAAGTTGACTGGAAAGTTTTAACAATTGTGTGTGGGTGTCTGTGATTACATCACAAAAATCAAGCAATAATATATCTATAAAATCAATAAAGTCTTTAACCCACCCCTTAATCTACCAAATATGTACATAAAGTAAACTAGAAGGTATGGACTACCATACATAGTCATTAGTAAAATAAAGTATTTCTACTTTACTAATCATATTAAGAGTACTATAAAAAGATATTAATCAACTCAATACCAAAAAAAATATACTCATAATGTCTCTATGAAATAAATCAAGAATAACATGGGCTTCTATTAATTATCACATAGATTTTCTGAAAAAAAGAAAAGGGCAATATCCCAGCCTCCACTCCAACTCTCTCTCTCTCACACACACACACACACACACCTACACAAATAGGATCTGTTTGGATGCTATGTTTCTCATTTGTGTATGTATATGTATCTATATTTATTTCTCATCTGTATTTGGTCTATTTAAACTTTTTATGAGTAAAATTATTTTGTCGTCTGTTTTTCATATGTTAGTCATCTGTATTCGGTTTGCTTCTTACCAAACAGACCTATAGCCCATAAAAGGTGACAACTTGGCTATACCTGCTCGATCAAAATAAAAATAAGGTAAATTTCAATTTAGTACCTTTATTTTATTTGTAATTAATTGTCTAAGCATCAATTTAGTACCGAAACTTTTTATATTTATGTAATTAATTATCTAAAATTTACCTATTTTCTAATTATCTACATCAATTTTGTTCATTGTTTTAATATATCGTAGATTATCTAATTGAGTTAAGGAAATTAGTTTTTTTTTTAATAAAAGTGATCATTCAAGGTTTTTAAAATTTATCTTTGCGAGCTTTTGAATATGGGCTTTAATATGTTAAAACTCATATATATTTTTTTTCACCTATTATGATGGCTATAGTAAAATAAAATAATAAAGATTATAATAGGGTTGAGGTCACCAGTCTAATAGTGTGGAGGTTTTCCATTTGGCCACTACTATAGATTAAAAGACTAAAACTCTCTCAAGAAATTAGCTTCCTCTATAGATTCAAATACGCTTCCGTGCTTATTTAATTTTAGTTACTATGCCCAAATTTCATGCATGAGATTCTGAATTAATTTTCATATAATAAATTTACTAATTTTCCAATAAGTGGTATCAAAGCAATTCTGTTTGAAATTAGAGCCTTATATTGGTAATAAATTTTTTGGTGTATGTGATATTATCATTTAATGATTATAAAATTTCATGTTTTAAGATTGAAGACAATTTATATAAGATATTATATTTTCTCAATTTCAAGGGCTAGGGTTCGAAGAGTATACATTAAAAGGATTAATTTATGTTTTTGGATTCATTGAATTCTTTAGAATGGAATCTCTTTTATTAAATATGTATGTGTATATTCAAGTCGTTATTCGATATGTTGTAAATTTTGGATATGATATCCATGCGTGAGTTTGTTGAATCACTTGCTTTATGAAATCTCCGTCGACCTCATCTCTGTAATCCCATGCGTGGGTCTATTAATTTTTGATGATTTGAATGGACAGCTTGGAAATAGATTATAGTCAACATGTTGATTTCATACATACATAGATACATACATATATATTATTTTGGTTTCTTCTTGTAACGGATTGGAGTGATTTCTCTAAGGTGGCATGTTTTAAAGTTCTTTACTCTTCTGCTATTTTTCCAGCTATTATTATTATGTGTAAAGAAATCCTTGTTACTTGAAAAATTAAAAAAAAAAAAAAAGGATATTATGGAATATGAGGCATACGCTTTTGGTGATATGGATTCAATCATGTTGATTTGTTTATTATGAAAGAAAACTGAAGGCATATCGATGTTGAATTTTTCCGCTTACGGTGATTTAGTTAATTTAATAATTGCCTAGTTTTATATTGGGGTGACATGAATATTTTAGGCAATCCAACTAATTGTTTTAGATGGTTTCCTTTATTATTTCTTGATATGATTCAATTAAACATAATTAGAATGTTCGAAAAATCTATGGTCCAATTATTAATTTTGATGGAATCCATCATTATCCAATAGCTCACACTATATCCAACCGTGATAGAATCACTAAAATAGTTAATATTCTAATTACTATATTTATTTTAATAGTTAGATGATTGATTGGACAGTTTGATCGATGGGACCGTAGAAGCTCCCTTGGAATATTTTGACTTTCCAATAATATCTTATGGGATTAATATATATGGCTATTAATATTGCCTACTATAAGATGAAAACAGATGAAACATTCCTAAAAAGGAATGGATTGCATTAAATGTCTGTATCTATGCAAATAATAATCAACCTAAAGGAATGTTATTGTTTGGCTAGATGATAGACATGTGATAATAAATGTGTGATAATTTCAGCTTCAAACATGCGATGTGTCAGCCAAAGGAAGGCACATCGTTGGCAAAATTATTAGTCAATATATATTATTGTTTTAGAGGATACTATGTACAATTGGTATTTTTGTCCAAAGACTATATATCTGTCACGCCCTGTGGGTGCCCTAAACGTGACAGTCCGTCGTATACAACACTAAAGCCTGAGAATGACTACCTTAGTCATGCAAATGCTTCCATATCATGTATAAGGTGTACATTACAACCAAGGGAACACATCGGAGTAGCGCAATTTACATTGATAACAATAAAGTAGCAAGGCAAGGAGAATACTTATAAAATAACTTCATCATATATTCTCATTGCCTCCATAAGAGTTTAAAATCCATCCATGACTTCCTTGATATTATGATTTTCGAGTAAAGCCATGGGTATACCTATTGCAACATAATCTATGGGGGTATAAGCTTTCAACTAGCTTAGTGAGATATTCCCTTTCGTTCTCACCATGAATTCCAACAAGTTCATTTAATTTTTTCACGCATGCTATGCAACAATCACATGATTACACAAGTATATATAGTTATCTAGAAACTATGTATAGAACGGATTTACCCC
Source organism: Combretum micranthum (assembly GCA_024138025.1). NCBI lineage: Eukaryota > Viridiplantae > Streptophyta > Magnoliopsida > Myrtales > Combretaceae > Combretum > Combretum micranthum. The sequence continues at coordinate 1,888,969 of JAMXBD010000061.1, read as the reverse complement.
TCTGTATCGAAGGTTAGGGAATTGTTGATGAAGATTCTCGACCTTTTACTACTAGTCCCTAAGCCCCTACCCAAAGCATTCGGTTGGCTCGACTTCGAACCTAGAGTTATATTCCCAAGTGATATGGATTCTTTAGGAAGGAACAAGGCCTGTGTTACAACACGATATCGGCCCATCCAACTCTATAGGTAGGAGTAGCAGCCTTTAGAAAGAAATGTGACTCGATGGATGCTATGCATAAACGTTTTATTTTTCTTAAGTCAAACCTCATTAAGGTTTTTTAAGGGTGATCAAATAATTTATCAAACAATGAGCAAGTATACATTTAGGTAAACAAAATACTTGAACAAACAATTCGAAGTTGAGATATTCTTAATTCTCATTTCATCACAAAAGCATAGAATTACATATATACATGTCTCTGAATTCCCAATACATAACCATTTTTATCTTTTCTTAGTAAACTAATGCCACTATTCTACGAGCACAAGCAAGTAACGAATTTAAAAAGAATAACCCACTCGTTCATTTTGCAATCTTCTTAGTCGTAGGAATCCCTAGGAAGGGAAATCCCATATTCCTCGTTACCTAGACAAAAAAGTACCCAGGATGAGTATTTCGTAAAAGTTCTACTTAAACTTTCTAACTCTATTTCACTATGTTCATTAAAATCGCGTAAAATGAAATTCCAACTTAAAATGGCTATAACTTGCTCATTTTAACTCGGAATTTCGTATATTGTATACCGTTTTCTACCTATTCGAAAAGATCTATCTATTTATAAGGTTATTTTTATCATAAAAAGCCGTTTGGGTACCGAAACCGTAGGGTACAGATTCATCACGAAAATTCCAATTTTCAAAACATAAATTTGTGAACTTTTCTTTGTCAAAAAAATACTTGTACCAAAATGTAGATAGTTGGAAAAATCCTTTGAATATATATATTAGACTCATATTGTATGCAAAATTTCAATGGTGTTTTCTCAACGATTGTATTTCATTAAACAATGTCTTACGGTATTGAAAACTTATATCCTAACAATTTCTTTCATAAGCGTTTTGAAAGAATTTCATAATTTCTTGGGTTATTATAAATAACTATATTCTTATTTTATTTTCTAATTTCTTTTTTAAAATAAATAAATTTTCTCTTAGCTTTGGTCTTTTATAAATTTTACTTTTAGCAATAAAAATGAAGCTTTCCAGAGTTTTATTAAGTTGATAACTTATAATAACTTGAGTTTGTATATTTTCCTTAAAAAAAAAAGGCTTGGATAAATAAGCGTTTTTCTCCCTTTATTTTCATTTTCCAACTTCTTTAAAATTAAACTTTATTTCCAAAGCCTGGTCTTTTAATTCTTTGACCAATTTTTCTTAAAAGAAAATCATGTTTCAATATTTTTTTAAGTTTTTGATAATATCTATTATTTTTGAAACCTCGAATGTTTATATTCTCTTATTTCTTTGAAAATGCGTTCATCATTTAGAAACTTTGACAAACTTTTATTTTTCTAAGTGAGTTTATAATTTAGTGAGTTGATTTTTATCTTAACTTATAAAACTTAGTCTAATTATTACTTTTTATTATGGAGTCGGCAAAATCCTATAAGTAAGCATTTTGAGAAAAATTTGCTTACCAAAGAATGATTAATACTAAGTTTTAATAAACTTTATGTGACTTATCATAATAAAAGGAAATGTTTATTTTGTTAGTTATCTTCTTTGAGAAAAACCATTTTCATTGTTATTTAAGAAAAGTCTTGGTGGGTTTGAAAAGAGGTTGTAGAAATAAATTTTCCTATGTGGGTGATAACAAAATCTTGATATATATACATTAAGAGAGTTTGGTTTTGTTTTCCTTCATTAAAGAAAATTTCTACTTTAAATTTTGTTGAGACAATATCATTATAATAATTCATGTATATGAGCATGTAGTATGAAAATGATTAAAATATAACATAGTAATGTATGGAAGATATAAGAAGCAAAAGTAAGAAAAATAATGAGATCAAGTATTGGGAACCTTAGCTTCATCAAGGTATCCGGTCAAGCATTAGGAGCCTTAGCTTCATCAAGGCAACCCGGTCAAGTACTGGGAGCCTTAGCTTCTTCAAGGCAACCCGAAACTAAGAATAAACTAGTCCCAAAGAGGAAAAGAAAAAGAAAAAAAAAAGAAAAGAAAAGGCAATAATAAAAGCAAGTTAGTAAGAGTTAGTGAGCATTTAGGCTCTAATAAATATATATACATAATAATATATAAAGTTAGATTAAGAGCAATGATGATAATAGTAACATAATAACAATATAATAACAATAATAACATAAAGAAGTGTAGGCATGAACAAGAACAAAGCATGAACATGTTGTTACTTCTACAACTCATGTGAGTTTAAGAAACAACACCATAATCATTCTAAGTTACATGACATGGGTAAAGTATATGGTTAAAAGCCTTACCTAAGAGTGTTTTGGTTGAAGAATGAAGATGATAGATGTAGATTATGTGGATAATGATATGTAGTGAATGGTTTGTGTGTAGAGAAGGATTTGGAGAAATTGTTTTGCTGTAGAGAGTTTTGGTAGAGAGGAATTGTAGAGAGAAGATTTGTGGAGTGAATTTGAGAGAGTTTTGTTATGTAAAATGAAGGTGTGAAAGAAGTGGAGGTAAATAAGGTATTTATAGTTGAAGATGGGGGAAATTATGTATAATAAAATAAATTAAAAAAGAAAAAATGAGAGGAAGGTACGGTGAGGGGGGGAGGCGCTGACCATTAAGAGAAAAGGGGGAGAGAGATATTAAATTTGCAATTTTGTAAGAGAAATAATTAATATGTAAGAAATGATTTGATATAAGGTATTGAAAAAGTAAAAAGTAAGCGAATATGTGTAGGTAGTAAGAAAAAGTCAAAATAGATTAATAATAATGAATAGTAGAAAATAGTATTATGAATACTAGACTAAACAAATAAAATATCAATAGTAATAAAAATACGCATAAACGGGTTATATAAGATATTTTTACATATCGAAAATTTCTAAAACTGATATTTTTGGAATCCTTATATTATTACGTGTCTAACGGTATTAATGGAATATTTTTATCGTCCAGTGTACCAGGGCACGGTTTTCAAAAAATGATCCCATTCAGATCCAAATGACACTAGAAATTTGCGAATCTAATATTTTTAAGCTTCCCTATATCATTACAAACCATTATCAACAATTATTTTAGCTCCATTATTTAGGTTTAAGAGTGCAGGATTGCCGGATCTAAATACTAGGGTTTGTTGTAGACTTTGTTGACTTTTAAGGTTCCGGCTTGACTTCCGGCTTGTTGATTTATTCGTAAGGTCATAAAATTTTTAGGTTTTGACGGTGTTATATTTTTAGTTCAACATTTATGGTTTATTTTATGTTATTTTTTATTATTTAATATTTTTCAGTTCTCGGGATCGTTTAACCGAGTTTAGGGTTATAGGTTGACTCAGTTTGACTTTTGGTGGCAATCTAAACTTTTAAATTCTAAAATTCATCGAAGGATTTAAGGTTTTAGTATTTTTTCATCTAGCGATATTTGGATATATCATCTTGATTTACGTGTTAGGAATCAAATAGATGATTTGATTGGCGTACGGATGCTAAATCAAACGATCGTTGGATTCTCCATTTTATTTTGATGGTTCTCATTTTCTTAAAGTTGAGAATTTTCATATTTGATCTTATTTAGAATTTGGTTTTAACTTGGGTCGATTTTCAGGCCCTCGAGTTTAGTGTTTGACTTCTAGAATTATTTTATAAGAATTATGAAAAATTAGGGTTTACAATATTAATATTGTGCTAGGTGTCTCATAAAGGCCCAATTAAAGTGATTATTATATTTACCTAACTATGGTTTTAATTGGATTTGCCTTTTGCATTGAAGTGTGATATTTTATTGATTATGAGCATGTTATTTAATTTTGTTTAGTTATTGCAACTTCCCTCTTTACTAATTTGAACAATATTCCAGTGATTAATGGCGCATATTTCAAGAAATGGAAGAAACATATTACTATTTTTCTAGGATGCATGAATCTTGACTATGCATTCAGGATTGATGAAGCTCCTGCCCTTACCAACGAAAGTACTACTATTGAAAAGTTGAATTATGAGAGTGGGAGGTTCTAATCACACGAGTCTTTTGATCATGATGCATTCCAATACAAAAGCTATTAGAAGAGCTACCTTGAGGAAAAAATGCTAGAAAGTTTGTCAACCAAATAGCAATCCATTTCACTGGTTCTAAAAGATTGAAACAAGCACTATTCTTGTAAAGCTCGTTTCCATGTGGTATAATGGCAAAATAAATATAAAGAAGTACATCGTGGAGATGTCTAATCTTGTTATGAGACTGACGGCCTTAAAGTTGGAATTGTCTGATGATATCCTTGTGCATCTAGTCTTGATTTCACATCCTGCTTAGTTCAATCCTTTTAAGATAATTTATAACACTCAAAAGGAGAAATGGATATTGAATGAGCTTATAACACAATGAGTGTAAGAAGAAGAGAAATTGAAACAAGAAAAGAATGAAAGTACTCACATGGTGACTTGCTTCCAAGATAAAGCTTCCAAGAAAAGGAAAATGGATCATAAGGGTAAAAGAGCCGTAGATATTGGGACTTCACAAGTACAATAAAAACAAGATAAGAACGTTACTTGTTTCTTTTGTAAGAAGGCTGGTCATGTGAATAAGGATTGTCCCAAGTATGCAAAGTGGCTTGCAAAGAAAGGGTTGTCTAAGGAGCCAAGTGTCAAGTGATGCTGAAAGATTCATCTATGCGGTCAACAGCAATAAAGTTCCTATTAAGGCTATTTTTTTTAGATTACAATTATAGTTTATTTGTTTTTTTATTTGGAAGAGACTTATTATGTATCAGCATCTAGACAAAATTTGATTTGTATTTCTTCTTTAGACAAATTTGGTTGTCTTTGTTTTTCTTTGGAAATAGAAAATTTTTTCTTTTTCAATAAGCAAATATTATTGTTACTAGTACTTTGATTGAAAATCTAGATAAAATTTATTTACATGCCCTATGTATGGTAAAACCTTGCATACAAGCAATTAGGGTATAAAATGGAAATTAATGATAATTTTTCTATGTTATGGCATAAGCTTTTAGGACATGTTTCCAAACAAAAGGATTCAAAAGCTTATGTTAGAAGAAATTCTTGTTTTCCTTGATTTTAAGATTTTGAATACGTAATGAATGCATTAAGGGAAAATGAACAAATATAAAGAAAAGGGTATCAAAAGGAGTTCGTGTAGATCCTTTTTATTTTTTCAAGAATGAGAATGATAAGTTTGTTAAGGATGCTGAATATGGTAGGAGCACACCAATCAAAAATATTGAGGAGTGTGTCAACGTTCTTGTAGTTGCAATAGAAAATATGTTGATATTTACACCTACCACTTTTCAAGATGCAAGGGTTTTTCAAAGTATTCAGGGTTCCTCCTACTTTTGATGGGGGGGACAAGCTCCTGTCCATATTAAGGAATCACAATAACCTCAAACTGTTTCAAAAGTTTGATCAAATGTTTTCCTCTTTTGGTTTTAAGGAAAATGTTGTTAATTAATGCGTGTATCACAAGATCATTGGGAGTAAATTTATTACTCCTAAAGCAAAAGGTGATACATTCAATTTACTTCAATGTTCTAGGAGCAACGGTAACGGAAAAAAAAAAAAGATAATGGAACATTATGTATGCTTAAGTATGTACACATTCAGATATTACATACATCATTGTAATGCTTGGTAGATTTTAAGTAATCATGGGATGGATAATTAGAAGGCAATAAAATTCATTATGTGATGCCTCAAACAAACAAAGGATTTTATGCTCACATGTCAAAGATCTGATCTTTTAGAGATCATAGGGTATTTTGACTCCGATTTGCTAGATGCCTTGATAGGAGAGAATCAACTTAAATTTATTATATATATATATTTATTTATTTATTTAATAGTTGGTGGAGCTATATCATGGAAAAATGTTAAACAAACACTTATAACCACCTCTACCATGGAGGCATAATTTGTTTTTTCTTACGAGACATCAAACGAAGGAATATGATTGCTAAATTTTATCACATGCTTGCAAATTGTACATGGTATTGAAAGACCATTAAGGATTAATTGTGATGATAAGGCTACAAGATTGTATTCTAAGAGCAACAAGAGTTCATCAAAGCCACAATTGAATATGTTAGAACAAATCTCATGGTTACAGATCCGCTTACAAAGGATATACCACCTAAAGCATTTCATGAACATGTCGTTCGCATGGGTGTTACACATTTTTTATGATGTGGGAGTTTAATGGGAGGTTTGTTGTTGGTTGATGTTCAATTGTATATGTTTTATAATTCACTCATTGAATTCTCTAAAATAAGGTTACATGTTCCTATTGCAATTATGCATTAAGTAAGGAATATGTTGCGAGTCATAAAGTAGGACTTGTTGAAAATATGCATGTTAAGGATCACACGACATGTAATTTCCATGCTACACATCTATGCTTGATCCATGTCGTTAATTGTATTGATTTTAGTGACCATTGATAGGTCTTGTCATGAAAAAAGGGTGACAAAAAAGGCCGCTTTGATCTTATATTGATATGACTGATGGACCGGAATATTTCAAAGATGAGACTCATCATAGAAAGTAAAGGTTCAGCTCATAAGGCTTTTTGTACAACATACAATTGTTTGGTGATATATGGCCCAAGCGAGAGATTGTTAGAATTTTGAAAGTCAATATATTAACTAATTGTAGATCATAGATTATCTAACTGAGTTAAAGAAATAAGTCTTTTAAATAAAAGTTCATTAAGTTATTTGGTAGATAAAGCTTTTAAAACTTACCTTTACGAGCTTTTAAGTATGGGTTTTAATATGTAGAAACACATATATTTTATTTCACCTATTATAATGGCCATAGTGAAATTAAATAATAAAGACTTTAGATAGGATTAGGGTCCCCAATCTAAATAGTGTGAGTGTTTTTCATTGTGCCTTTTTCTACATCCCATCAATGAGAAAAATCAAGAGAGTAATTACTATTATAGACTGGAAGACTGAAACTCTTTTAGGGAATTAGTCTTCTCTATGGATTCAGGTATGCTTCCATGCTTGCATAATTTTATTTATTATACCATAATTTCATGCATGAAATTTTCAATTGATTTTCATATAATAAATCTATTGATTTTCTAAAAATCTTAAATAGTTAGCAAACTTCAGTTGCCAACTTGGACTTAAAGACTGAAGCTACTCGTATTAGTTTAGGTTGAAACTGAGGCTTCTAACTACTATTGCATTTGATTTATCATGCTAGAAATTGTTTTCATAAAAGATAGAACTCAAACCAAAGAGCATTGTATCTTTTAAAGAGTTGTGGAATTAATGCTTCATAATTTCTTCACTTGTCACTAGTGTATTTAAATTCTCTAAGATTGTCTATTTCTCTTTTTTGTTATCTTACTCTTAATTATACCTTAACTATACTTTTACACTACTTCTCTTAGATTATGCATAGTGTGAGAGACATGTTGCACATGTAACCTCTGCAACCAAACCACCTACTTATAACAATTATACAAACTTACTTCTTAGTGGTATGTGTTAGTATAAATTATATCTATCATGCCCTCAAGCATACCTTTATTTTAAGGGAAAATGTCAAATTTGCTACAGAACTTTACACAAAAATTTAATTAAGCTACTAAATAATTTAATACTCAAACAAGTGTTTATGGCAATTTTTACTACATCCTCAATACAATTTGCTCAATTTTGAAAAGACGGCATATCACTGAATTTTTACTGCTTTTCTTAATACCATCTCATACTAATAAACTACTTATGTGACATTAGGAAATAGAGCAACCAATGTTGGTGACATAGTAAAAATAGTCTGAAAAAGTTTGATTTTAAAGTTTATATACCAAATTATATTTTTGTGCAAAGTTCAATACTAATTTAGACATTTGTCCTTATTGTAATAGGCCGCTATGTATACAATAGCACAAGCACTAGAATGCTAGCAGAATCGTACTCATGATCAAATGTTGGAATGAATGAGTGAAGAATGAAAGGGATGAGTTTGGTTTCAAATAAGGTTTTTGAGTGAGTTTGATATTCGATTTGAACATTTACTAGGAATTTATTTGTGTCACCTGCCATTTTTATAATTATGAAAACCAATTGCTAAAATGAGAATAACAAAGTTATGTATCTTTCTTCTTCTTACCCATACACACACATAAATATATCAATAAATTACAAAAAGTTAAACAAACAAGTCGTGTTATGTAATTTAATTTTTCCTATATAACATTGTGAATAAGTTTGAATTTATTGATGGTGTTCAATTGCTTCATCTTTTACACAATCTTGCTTTAATGCTCGGATCTTGGTATGTTGAGTACGATCAGCACAAGTTGGACTCGGACCTAATTTGTGTAGTTTGGTAATGGATCTTGTGTTCGGGGTTATTGTACTCATGTTCTTCAATGGATGTTCAAGAGCTGCTCAAGCCTGTAATGGCTGTCACAAATTCAGCTCGGCTTGGAGATAATTGCTCTCCCTTCAAAGTTCTTTGATTTCCTGCACTTTTAGTTCGGGTTTGCACATATGCTTGGAATTCAGCTTGTGGAGTTCTTGATCGGGTTTGGCTTCTTCATTGCAGCCTTCAATAGTTGTGGCACTTGCGAGGTACTCTTAGTTCGGGTTTGCACATATGCTTGGAATTCAGCTTGTGGAGTTCTTTATCGGGCTTGGCTTCTTCATTTCAGCCTTCAATAGTTGTGGCACTTGTGAGGTACTTTTAGTTCGGGTTTGCACATATGCTTGGAATTTAGCTTGCGGAGTTCTCGATCTGGTTCGGCTTCTTCATTTCAGCCTTCAATAGTTGTGGCACTTGTGTGGTACTTTTAGTTCGAGTTTGCACATATGCTTGGAATTTAGCTTGTTGAGTTCTCGATCGGGTTTGGCTTCTTCATTTTAGTCTTCAATAGTTGTGGCACTCGCGAGGTGTTTGAACTTGGTATATTCTGAATTTAGTTCCCAAAAATGCTTAGTGGGCTGCCTGTATCGTATGTGCCTTACTCTCGCTACTGGATATCTTCTAATAAAGTTTGGTGCTTCAAATTGAGCTATCGAGCGGCTATTGCTACTTGCACCATTAAGTTTGTTTGTCATTGTATCTCCAATCAACATTCAGGAGTTCCAAATTCCTTAATATATACAAAGGATAGTTGTTGTGGTCTGCTGTAGAAAGGGAAATTAGAGCAAAATCTCATCTACTATTCGTTGTTATGCATTAATGTCATGCCTAACTATCATCCTTATGCATCTGGAATTTCTCAAAACCCAAAACATAAAAGTTGAAGATATCCTTTTCATCTTTATATAGTGACTTGTTTGACTTTATTGAAGCTTTGATGAGAGAGATATGTAAAATTTAAGAAACTATGTTTCAGACTTGCATAATGACACAACAAGTAGCAAATTCACAACAGAATATGACCTTGATACAATTAAAATTTTTCAAAACTCAGGACATTAAAGTTGAAGATGTCTTTCTCATCTTTCTATGGCCTTTTAAATCACCTCGATCAAAGCTTGGATGAGAGAAATATGCTTAGTACACCAACTGTGTCAGAATTTCAAAATCAGGACATCAATAGTGCAAATGTCACATTTGTAGACATCTCATTTTTTTTCCCATTAAAGTTTACAAAAATATTTATAGAACCATACATATGTTTTATTATATAATGAAAATAAAACATTGTATTAAGCCTAAATTGATCACATTTTAATATATTAAGTCCTGAGGATTACATGAAATTTTATTTTATATAGGCCTTTGAAAAAAATTTATTTGGGTTTATACAATATATTTTTATTATATATTTAGTCTAAGACTCAATTAAATAGCCCATAATGGGATAACTTATTTAATTCGGCACAGATTTTAAATTTTAAGTTTATCTATTACACATGAAATGTTGAGGTGCAGGCCAACGCCTAATGGATGAAACACACACATGTTTGGAGTTCTTGGTTCAAACCATGGGGGTGGCACAAAATGCCTTTTATTTTCTTCCTTAGAACAGGAAGAACACGTCCATCATCTTCTTCCTTGCAATTGCAGCTCAAGTGCTTTTGTCATCTGTTATGTTGGTGGTCTAGTTTGGTTCTTAACATTAGCATCTATAATCAGTTGTGCTTCTCTGTTTGACTCTTCTACTCTTTTCTACAAACTCCAAGCTGCCCTTTCATTGCTTTCATGGCCTGTTAGAGTCTCTTGTGTTTTAAATTCGCTAGAGTATTCCATCATTCCAAGTGCCAAGTCACATGAAGGATATAGGAGAAAAATTAATCCTTATCAACTTTTGCATTTGCTTGAATTACTTCAAATGAAGTTGAGAAAGGCTTAGAAATAAAGATGTCAAAGTCTGCAAGTGCTTCAAGTCATGACATGCTAAAACTTGTCTTCCGAAACTTCTTCTTCACAAATGGCTAAATGACCAGTTCTATTATGTTCTTTCATATATAAGTACAAGTTGGAATACATAGAATCAAAAAGAGAGCGAATGTGATTCTATCTAAATCATTTCAGCCATAATTTGATCCCTTTAAGCAATTATGCACAATTGACCCAAAGGTATTCAATTGATCATTTCATAATTTATGTGCTATTATATACACAAGTGTGTGCCAAATATAGAGATAATTGACTTTTTCTGTGTTAACCCTTATCTTAAACAGTTTGGCCTAGAGGTCCATCAAATCAGCCCATGGCCTACAGAACTCAGATAAGGAAAAGAGCCCACGGCCAAAATTACCTATCAACATTTCTTATGTACTTTGCGGTGGTTATAAGGGCACTAGCAATGGCCATGCCTTATATTTTGATGAACATCATAGAATCTTCAAGTAACGATACAAAAAATACGAAAGGACTTGCTGATATGTCAAATCTGCATTTGATAGATGTTTCTATTGCTAAATTCACTGAAGAGTGCAGAGTCTATGTCAAGTTGAAGTATATTCTACTGCACAGGAAGAGCAAATTCAGATTTTGGAAAGAAGAGATTATGCAAAAAGGATGAAGTTTTTAGGAAACAAACAAATGCAGTATCTAGCTTAGGAGTCAAGTTATTGGCTTCTATCATCATCAACAATGTATGTTTCTTAATGATAACAATATGCAGCCATATTTATATAGGAAGTTATTCTAACCCTTTTGGAAAATAGATATAAGATCTTTTGCACTTGGCATCTATTTTCTGATGCATATCTTTTGTGGTAATGTCCATGGTACACTATTCCAAAAGGGTGGAAGGTCTATGTGTCCCCAAGAGCCATTCATATGGACCCCGAAGTCTACACGAAACCCAGAGGATTCAACCATTCAAGATGGACTGAAAGTGATATATAGTTCCCAAACTACAAATATAGAAGCATATATGTCTGATGTTTCATTTGATTACCTTCTAAAATCTAAATAGGATCATAGGACCAAACCAGGATCATTCCTAATCTTTTGAGCAGAAAGCAGGTCTTGCCCTGGGAATGAACTTTCCAAGTTAGAGATGTTTATTTTCCTTCATCACTACCTCCTTGACCATTAGTAAGTTGTCTCTTCTTTCATTCCTCTTGACTCTCATCTGTGTATATTGCGCAAATCTAAAGTTGCTTAGGTTGCTAGGTGCACCTATATTTTGTGAATTTCCAAGATATGATTTCCGCTATTTTGTATCCACTCATGTGATACCGTCACTCTATGAGTACTGATAATTCCCTTCATTTCAATTGATTTGGCCAATGGTTCTAGTAATGCAATTACTTCTTTCAATTGCAGGCTTGAGCGCATTGCTTCTAAATGCCGTACACTACTCTTACCTGGACCAAAGCCTGCACATAACTTGCTTGCCAAATTCAAAAGGGTCAGGTGAAGACATGAATGTGAATTTAAAAGAAAGAACTCATGACAGCGGTTCAACTTGGATATCATCCTTTTGATCCAGCATGATTGGATGTACACAGCCTAATTTTAGATTTAAGAATCTTGCTTAAACAAACTCCAACTTCCATTAAGATTTTACTAAAATATTCCTCAATCTCATGGTCACAATATATGATATAAGATATGTTGTTCCTCTTCAAATAATAAATATAATAACCTACACTATATTTATAAGCTTAATTTTTTAGATTATATGGTGATTGTACTAACCTTAACATGGTATCAGAATAGAAGGTTTAGAGCTCGAATCCCTGCACACTCATTAAAATCCTACTAAAACTTTAGTCATCTACTTTATGGGCTTTTGTCAAAAATCAAAATCCTGGCACATAAGTGAGAGGGAGTGTTAAAATGATAAATATAATAACACACACTATAACTTCAAGTTTAAACTATTTGATTAGATAGTTGTGGCACCAACCTTAACAGTTTCAATAAAACAAATCTCTATAATACTCTTAAAATGATAACTGAGATTTCTGAAAACAAACCAAGTGGGTTGCTGAATGGGTGGAGTTTCAATGAGGATATGAAATTGCCAATTATTCATAGTTTAAACTCATAAAAGCATATGATAAAAGTGTGCTGAGATGAGATAACATTGAAAAAACTTGTCTTAATTTACAGAAAGCCTCTGGAATCTGGATACAACACAGGAGAATTTGAGGAGTGAAACATGAAAATAATGAAGCAACCCAACATCTCCAAAGCTTACAATTTTCTTTAAATTTCAAGGGAGTGTTGGAGGCAATATCATTATATAACTCAATACGAGTTAGTCATGGATGAACAAAGACTTATATTTGTATCCTAATGTGCTGCATCTTCTTCCTCGCAGAACTTTGCATACTCCTTTGGACCCATCAAAGGCCCGAGTTCTGATGGATCGCTTGGCTTTACCTTGATCATCCATCCATCTTCATAAGGGCTTGTGTTAACCTGCATCAAAGAGTTTCTTGATAATTTGAGCACAAGGTGTACTGATAAAAATTGACATCATATTTATAAGTTTAGACTATTAAAAAAATTAACTGAGCAAATGAGATAAATCAGATATTGCTAATTTATCTATGCTATAAAAGACACTCTTCGTCTTGGATAATTGAGAGCTTTTGGACGGAGATGGAATTACCAGGCCAGGAGTTTCGGTGAGCTTTGTGTTGACCTCAACAATTTCACCAGAGATAGGGGAGTTGATGTCACTTGTTGCTTTAACACTTTCAACAGCCCCGAAACCAGTACCTTTGGAAACCGAAATACCTGTTTCGGGCAGATCAACAAACACCACTTCTCCAAGGTGGTCCTGCATAAAAAATAGTCATCAATTCAGGGGTCTTAGGACATATAATCGGTAACATGACAGATAAAAGGATTCCAAAGGGTGCTATACTAAGACGAGCAGAATAATGTTTTACTTGCTAAATAATCGAGTTGAATTGCGGATAAGTGTGCTAATTTTGATGAAACAAGCTTCAAACAATCATTTTGTTTACATGATTACAAGAAAAATAAACCTAGAAAACCTACAGAAGCAAAAGAAAACGCTTGTAATGCCAGAAACCTTTTCAATAGTAACTATATAGCCAAAAAGCAGCAGTGCAACACTAAAATTCCAAAGAAGTTCATCCATCCTAAGACAGCTCTCACCCAAATACGTTTCAACTTCTTGATGCAGGGGATATAAGATAAAGCAACAATAAATAAGATTACATGAATACAAACCATAATATAAACATGAAAAAACAAGACTAAAGTATACAGGAAATGTAAATGGCTCTATGATTAATAGATAGACTAACCTGTGCATGGTCAGTGATGCCAATTGTTGCCACATTACCTTCATGCTTAACCCATTCGTGAGAATTTGCGTACTTCAACCCCTCCAAAACTTCATATTCAAAAAACCATCCATGTAAAAACCAACTATATGACAACCAAAACCATGATATATTGAAAAGAGGATTCATTCAGAAGTAATATACCTGAAGCCTTTATCCTAACTACCCTTTACAAGGAAACTTATCAAAGACATGAAAGTAAGAAAAAGTTATACCTGAAGAAAAGCACCTAGAGAAAGAGAATGCAGGAGCCAAAGACGACTTAGTTGCACAGGAAAGTTTAAGTGCATTAGCTGTAGAAGAAGCCCACATTCTAAGTGCCATTGTTTGAGGTTTTTATGTTATGTAATGTGTTATGATAGGCTTAAAGGAAAAAAAGAGAGAAGGACAAAGTGTAGTGTCAACTATAGTAAAAGAGAAGAGAAGAGAAGCGTGGGAAGAACATGAACTGAGTCTATATTATCTTGTTTGAATGGTGGGCATAGAAAGCCTCATCCTAAGGACCTGACTCATGAGAAGGAAGGACTCTTGATTTTTTTTTTTTTTTTTTTATCTCCCATTTATTATTGCATTAAGCTGCAAGGCTCTCTTATTTTTGCATCCATATATCAAGCAGTAATAAATATAATATATATTATAGAGGATAACCCACAAAAAAACATGAGCATAATTATTTTTTTAAATGTGTTTATATTGGATGTGTTAAATTAAAAAAAAAAAAACTAAATGAATTTCTTAAATCGGGTTTATTAAAGAATTGTCAGTGATTTTTTTTTTTAACCAATTATTAATGATAAGATGAACATTATATCAGGTGTTATATTTAGTGAAATATGATAGATAAACATCCAAATTTAAATTATATTATGTGTAAAATGAAATAATAAGTGGAAATAAATAAATACGTAAAATACTGACCAATTATATAGTATAGGAGACTTTGAAAAATTATCATAATATTAACTTTTCCATTTTGGTCCTTGTGGCTTAAATTCACTGAAAAAGAAATGTTCACCCAATAATTGTTCGTCATATCACAAGTTTCACGACAGCCAAAACTATAATGTACAATTTATATTTAAGTTATCTATGAAATGGAGAAATTTAAGGTATACCCTCTTTTGAATAAATAACGTTTCAAAAATTTCACTTATCTTAATTATACTTTTCCCTCCTCTTACTTGCCAATTTCCATTGTTATTATTATTTTTTTAATCGTGATGATACTAGTACTGTACTAAATTTTCGATTTGAGTCCAAAAATTGCAAAAGTATATAACCAGTATATTAGTGAACTCTCGAAATGAAAAGATAAAACGTCATTCACACAATTAACTACAACCCAATTGCATTCGAATTTGATCAATTAAATGGGCATTTGTGAGATTATATGTTTTGTATAAAGTCTAATTAGTTTATTTATCTTTGGGTATCCTGCCAGAGTCACATTACGGAGTTTGTGACCTGTAACCGACTCCCGTAGTTAAATGTTAATGAATGAATATTTGACTACACATTTATTATTCATTCATTATACATTTAACGGTCATAATTTAGGCCTTTATTACTCATTAATTACATATTTAAATATCATAATTAGGTCATTATGTTGGTTATCCTTACACACACACACACACATATATATATATATATATATGTGTGTTGTTTCAAGGGTTATATACACAACACATCACATACACAAAATTTTCATTGAGAGATCTGAAAGTTTAGAGTTGTAATTCTCTCAAACCTTTGTACTCCTACTTTGATATAGTGCACTCCCTCTCACCTCTGCCCATGGTTTTTCCCGAAACGGTTTCCATGTAAATATATGTATTCTTTACTTTCTGCTTGCTATTATCGTTTCCGATTGCGCGATTTTTTTATCACAAATTGGTATCAGAGAGTAGGTTTTGATAATGGCAACCATAAAGTACGATATTCCTTTTTTAGATCGCAACACCAGATTCTCGTTATGGCAGGTGAAGATGCGAGTGGTTCTAGCATAGATGGATCTTGATGATGCACTTCTAGGGTTTGACAAGATGCTTGCATCTTGGTCACCGGATGAAAAGCAGCAAAAAGACCAAAAAGCCCTTTCGCAGATCCATCTCCATCAATCGAATCAGATTCTTCAGGATGTGCTTAAAGAGAAGACCACGGCCGCATTGTGGTTGAAAGTGGAACAACTATGCATGATGAAAAGCTTAACCAGTAAGTTGCATTTGAAACAGAGATTATATTCTCATCATTTGGAAGAAGGTGCATCTCTTGATGATCACTTAACAACCTTTAAAGAAATTGTTTCTTATTTAAAAACGTTGGAAGTTAAGTATGATGAAGAGGATTTAGGTTTAATTCTATTATGTTCTTTGCCTCCATCATATGCGACCTTTAGAGATACCATTCTGTATAGTCTTGATACTTTGTCGATTGATGAAGTTTATGCTAGTTTAAACTCTTTTGAAAAGATGAAACATATTGTAACTAACTCTGAGTCTACTTCTGAAAGTTTGATAGCACGTGGTAGGAGTCAAGACCGTAAGTCTGGTGGGAATTCTAGAGGCAGATCTAGATCTTCAAATAGATTTAAAACCTGTAACTATTGCAAGAAGAAAGGCCACATTAAGGCAGATTGTTATAAACTGTAGAGTAAAAATAAGAAGACTAGTGAGAATCAAAAGCAAAATCAATCTGATAAAACAGCTGAGGTCGATGTTGTTGAAGATCATACTGATGGTGATCTTCTTATTGCTTCTGATAGTGATTCGCAGGCCAGTAAAGAGTGGATTTTGGACTCTAGATGTAACTTTTATATGTGTCCCAATCGGGACTGGTTTTCAAAATATGAAACGGTTTCCAGAGGTGTTGTTTTGATGGGAAATAACATTTCTTGTAAAGTTGCAGGTATCGGAACGATTAAGATCAAGATGTTGGATGGCGTGGTTAGAACACTTAGTGATGTAAGACACGTTCCTGATTTGAAGAGAAATTTGATTTCTCTTAGTACCCTTGATCTGAAGAGGTATCGGTATACAGGTGAAGGTGGAGTCCTGAAGACCAGTAAGGGTTCACTAATGATGATGAAAGGCCATAGAAAGACTGCTAATCTTTATTCATTGCAGGGTTTTGTTGTGACAGGTGATGCAACCATTGGTTCCTCCTTATCAGATGAAGATGCCGATAGGTTATGGCATATGCGTCTGGGGCATATCAATGAAGTTGGTATGGTATAATTAAGTAAGTGATGACTTCTGGATGGGCAAGGCATCAGCAAATTGAAGTTTTGCGAACACTGCGTATTTGGGAAGTAGAAATGGGTCAGGTTCATCACAAATACCCATAATACTAAAGGCACTCTAGACTATATTCATTCTAACCTTTGGGGTCCTACTAGAGTGCCCTCCAGCGGCAGTGCCAGCTATATGATGACCATTATAGATGATTACTCCAGAAAGGTTTGGGCATATTTCTTGAAGCAGAAAAGCGATGCCTTATCTACGTTCAAAGTATGGAAGACGATGATTGAAAAACAGACTGGAAAACAGGTGAAGCGTCTATGCACTAATAATGGCTTGGAATTCTGCTCCAGCGAATTCAATGACTTGTGCAAGTCTGAAGGGATTGTTAGACAACTCACGGTTCCTGGTACATCCCAGCAAAACAGGGTTGCAGAACGTATGAACAGGACCATTATGGAGAAGGTAAGATGTATGCTCTCCAATTCGAAGTTGCCAAAATCTTTTTAGGCGGAAGCTGCCTCAGCTTGTTTGCTAATCAATAGATCTTCGTCGACTTCCATTGAGAAGAAGACTCCACATGAGGTATGGTCTGGATTTCCTCCAGATTATTCTGATTTGAAAATATTTGGATGTCCTGCATATACTCATGTAAATAATGGCAAACTTGAGCCTAGATCCCTAAAGTATGTGTTTCTTAGTTTCAAGATTGGGGCTAAAGGATATAAATTATGGTGTCCTAAATTGAAGAAAGTTGTTATTAGTAGGGACGTTGTATTTGATGAATCTGCTATGTTGCATGATTTATGTCTTGCTATTACTTCTAATGAAACCCAATAGAAACCAAGTGTGCAGGTAGAGTTTGATATCAATACAGATTCAACAAAACCTATCTCTCAATCGACTTCTATACCTCAGCAGCTACAGTACTCAATTGCTTAAGACAGACCCAGTAGAGAGATAAGGCCTCCACAGAGATATGGCGAAGCGGATGTAGTTGCATATGCATTGAATGTGGCTGATGATGTTAATTCAAGTTTGGAACCCATCTATTTACACAGAAGCGATTAGATGTGATGATTCTCGTAAGTGGATGATATCCATGCAAGAAGAAATAGAATCCCTCTAGAACAATCGAAAATAGGACTTAGTGAAACTTCCCAAGGGTAAGAAAGTCGTTCGTTGCAAGTGGGTTTATAAAAAAAAAAAAAAAAAAAAGGAAGGATACTTAACTTGTGAAGAACCCAGATACAAAGCAAGGCTTGTAGCAAAAGGATACGGTCAAATACCAAGTATTGATTTTACTGATGTGTTTTCTCCTGTTGTGAAACATAACTCGATTCAAGCACTGCTTGGTATTGTGGCTATGGAGGATCTTGAGTTAAAGCAGCTTGATGTAAAGACTACGTTTTTGCATGGAGAACTTGAAGAAAACATTTACATGCACCAACTGGAAGGTTTTGGGGTCTTAGGGAAAGAAGACCATGTGTGCAGTTTAAAGAAATCCCTATATGGGTTGAAGCAATCACCACAACAGTAGTATAAAAGATTTGATTCTTTTATGACTTATCATGATTTCAGGAGAAGTACTTATGACAATTGTGTATATTTCAAGCGTTGTGAATATGGGTCATTTATGTATCTACTTTTATATGTGGATGATATGTTGATAGCGGCCAAGGATAGAGGTGAGATTGACAGGGTCAAAGCACAATTGAACAAAGAATTTGAGATGAAGGACTTGGGTGCAGCTAAGAAGATTCTTGGTATGGAAATTTCAAGAGACAAAAAATTAAGTGTATTACACCTGAGTCAGAAAGGATATATTGAGAAGATACTCTCTATGTTCAATATGAAGAGTGCTATACCTGTTATAAGCCCTTTAGCAGGTCATTTCAGACTGTCGTCTGATCAGTCTCCTAAATCAGAAGATGAAATTGACTATATATCAAAGGTTCCTTACTCTAGTGCAGTAGGGTCTCTTATGTATGCAATGATTTGCACACGTCCAGATTTGGCATATGCCGTTAGTATTGTCAATAGGTATATGGCGAATCCTGGCAAGGAACACTAGAAAGCAGTCCAGTGGATCTTCAGATACTTAAGAGGAACTATTAATGTATGTTTACATTTCGGGAAAACTAGAGATGGGGTCGTCGGATTTGTTGATTATGATTTCGCCGGGGACTTGGATAAAAGAAGATCTATCACAGGGTATGTTTTCTCTCTTGGTGGTTGTGCGATTAGTTGGAAAGCCACCTTATAAGCTACTGTTGCACTATCCACTACAGAGGCGGAATACATGGCTATTATAGAGGCGATTAAAGAGGTTATCTGGTTGAAAGTGTTGTTTTCTGAGCTTAGTAATTTGAAGACGTCTACAGTATTTTGTGATGGTCAGAGTACGATTTTACTAACTAAGGATCAGATGTTCTATGAAAGGATTAAGCATATCGACGTCCGTTATCACTTTGTGCATGATATTATTGCTCGAGGAGATATTGTAGTGAGCAAGGTGAGCACTCATGATAACCTTGCAAATATGTTGACTAAGACACTTCCCATTGCAAAGTTTGAGCATTGCTTGAACTTGCTAAGTGTCGGTAGCTGATTGATTCCTTTGAGGAACTTGTGGAAGAGGTGGAGTTATTTATCAAAGTTTTGGAGTTTATTGTGTTTGTTACTCCAGAATTCGTGTCAAGATGGAGATTATTAGAGTTTGTGACCCGATTTCTGTAACCGACTCCCGTAGTTAAATGTTAATGAATAAATAAATATTTGACTACACATTTATTATACATTTAACAGTCATAATTCAGGCCTTTATTACTCATTAATTACATATTTAAATGTCATAATTAAGCCATTATGTCGGTTATTCTTATACACACACACACATATATATATATATATATATGTGTTGTTTCAAGGGTTATATACACAACACATCACATACACAAAATTTCCATTGAGAGATCTGAAAGTTTAGAGTTGTAATTCTTTCAAACCTTTGTACTCCTACTTTGATATAGTGTGATTCATCTCTCGCCTCTGCCCGTGGTTTTTCCCGAAAGGGTTCCCAAGTAAAATCTGTGTGTTTTTTACTTTTGCTTACTATTATCGTATTCGATTGCGCAATTTGTTTATAACAACCTTTATATCCCTATGTATAAATAGCAGTAGGACCATCTATTCAAGACATAATAAAATAACTTTTTTCATTTCCTATTTTCTTCTTAGCACCTGTGTTCTTCTTCTTTCATATATGGAACTTAACTTTTCTTAACCTTAGTCCGAATTCTATAGTTATGACATACCCGGGGATACCCGAATAGTAACATGCATCTTATGATATTGACTAATTCCTTATAACTTTATTTTTAAGAAAATAGGAAGACATCATATAGAATCATGTATGCATGATAATACTAGCCATACATTGGAAGATGACTTAATTCGACAAGATAGGATCTTTTTGGTTGCTTGATAAGAATGATGGATACATATAAGACATAATATAATAGATAAAACAACTACAACTTCCGTTTGAATAATATAGTATTACAGACGATAACTAGTATATAAGGTTCCAAAACATAACCTATTGTCTAATATAATATCTAAAGAATTATTAGAACATAATATCCTATCCCAATCCATACTCCTTCTAGCTTCGAAGTTCTTACTGGTTTAAAGTTCTGGGAAGACACGAGCTAAGGTCGAAGGATCATCCTGAAAAAGCTATAATGGTGTGGGCATAACCCATGTCTCGATGAATAACCAGATATACCACACATTAAACAAGTTATTAATGAAATTATTAGTAATCATATAATATGCACCAATCAATTTCATGTTCGTATACAAGCTTGGATAACCTGCAATCTAAACAAAATGGAGATTTATGCTCTCTCATCAAGGTTAAGGAACCATATCTCAATGATCCACCTACCTAGGAAAAACTAAACATACAAGAATCAAAAAGCATATTCACTTTAATTATCACTTTAGTTTAAATGTGTCTTACACTCATTTCCTGTTTCAAAGGTTTAGAAACTCCATTAAGTGTTAGTCCTCTTGTGTTGATATTACAGGCAATGTCCTTCATTTACCACTTAATTTCCATGGAACCAAGCAGAACAAAGGTAATCCTATGTAGAACAAGGAACATTTCATCTAGAAAAACCAAGCATTACCCAAGAACTAAAATACTAATTCGTAGTAAGTTGTCACACTTTTATGCATAACATGCGATCCATGCAATGCATGACCGTCTTATTTAGGAGTCAGTTAGTTATTATTCCCATTTCCAAGTGATCAAGCATTACACTGACAATCATTAACATGTACCAAACAAATTTCACAAGCATAATTATTATCGCTTTTATCAATTTGGCTTTCATACAACAACAATCACCATAAAACATGCATTACCCAAGACCCTCAAGCACAACAATTTATTATTTGTATTTTATTACTAGAATAACTACATTACAAACACAAACTACTGAACCATATGGAGGTTATAATCTTGTTTTGATGAGAAAATGTATTGCACAAATGTTTCACAACTTAGTTAAGTTACATCTAATAAGCAAAAACTTGTTTGTGCTATGTTTGGGCTTTGTTATGTTTGTGTTTTTGTTTTATGCATGTTGTTGCAAGTGTCTTCAAGCAAGTTTTAGGCTAATTCATTTAGAATCTCTCAAAGCTCAAAACATAAAATTGTAGAGTACTTTCTATGCTTTTTGTAGCATCTTGAATCACCTTAAATAGAGTCCAGATGAGAAAGTTATGGCCAAAATATGAAACCACGTCGGAGCTATCAAAAGCGATTGGCTTACCAATCCACACTGGAAAAACACAAAAAACAATCAAAAGTGATCAAGGGGGAGGCTGAGGGCTTGACATGGACCAACTAACGCATGGGCAATTGGACTGGCTCACCGATATGGAAAAAAAATAAACATTACAAACTTTCTGATCCAACAACTGGTGACTGTTTTGATAGGCAACACCTAACTCCGCTTTCATTTTCTTCAGCACAGTCAATGTAATATATCTGAGTTACTTACCTGCTCATACTGACTAGTCGTAATAATCGACCAAAAATCCTCAAAATGATAAGAATCACCTAATAGATAAAAAAAAAACATTCATTAATCATACATGTAACTATATAAACAACTCATAATGAGTGCTTAAGTGTCCTAAATAAGTTGTTATTACTTTTAAGACCGTTTTCTCATTTCTAATCTAAATTTAGATTATGAATAGTCAATTTGAAACTCATAAAGTCTTATATTTTCTAATATTACTATAAAGTCCGCATAAATGACTTTTTTATGGAAAGTAACCTAAACGATTCCGAATATCGGTTTTCATCGCATAATCTTTAACTAAGCCTATAATACTCATTTTAATTAGGATTTTTACATATGAATAGCGTTGGAAAGATTGTTTCGAGTACTATCCAATAGTTATCTTAATTTATTCAATTTGTATTTTTATTTTCCTTGTACTATGAATGTCGATAGGTGCTATAAGTTATTCCTAAGTCTTGTTTGTTTAATGACTTTATTATCAAGCTTTTATTGTTTATATAAGTCTTTTAGTATGAAAATCCTAGGATAGTTTATATTTACTATTTATTATTTATTTTCATTTTTCTTCTCTTGATCCTAAGTCATGTTTATATCTATATTCGAGGGGATTACATTATTCCTACTGAAACTTATCTAGATTTTACATTCTTTAGTGCTTACTTTAATAGTATAATTTCAAATATTATTTACTTTGTTTGTCAACCTTATCTCCATATTTAGGTTGAAATTTCTATCTATTGTAGGGTCATATTCTAATATTTAATTATCTACTCATTCATTTTCTAAAAGTTTATGAGTTCATATAGATCTCATTGTGCATCTCAACATACTTGCTTCTTAGGAACGCATATGACCGAATACTCTAGGGTTTCATTCCTAGGGTTGTTTTAGTTTTTCTATTCTCTTATTTTGATCCTCATTCATGTTTCTTTGCATGTTTATGAAATTGGGTTGATCTCAAATATGTACTACATAAAATTTCTTTTAGTGCACATGTTAAGCTGTAACATGTAGGTTTAAGACCTAGGTTTACTTTGATTTTTCTAGTCTTTCATTTATGTTTCTAATATGATTATGAGTATCTAGTAAGTTTCATTAGGCCTTCGAACATGTTTTATTCTCGAGGATACATATATGGTCGAAACTTGTAGGATTTGGATCCTGGAGTGTTTTTGGTTAGTTTTATCTCTCATTCTCATTTTCTTTCATATGTCTACATCCTAAGGTGTTTAGATTACTTGGTTACACATTATGGCACCATTTTGTAGCTATAGGAACGAAATTGTTATAGGCATACTAGGGTTCACATTAGCTAAATTTCACTTCATAAGCCATGTCATAGGTGTATGGTTTTATTATCATACATGCAAGGTAGGGTTCATGTCACGTCCTCAAGGGTACCCTTAAACGTGGCAATCCATCGTACACGATATTAAAGCCTAAGAATGAATACATTAGTCATGCAAAGGCTTCCATATCATGTACAAGGCATATCACAACCAAGGAAACGCATTGGAGTAGCATAATTTACATTGATAACGATTAAGTAATAAGGCAAGAGAATACTTATCATTAAACATAAACATGGTTGATTGCAAATCTTAGGGCATACCCCGTTACTATCTTCAAGTCTGTATAAAATACATTCTTTAGTGATCTCCAAAATACTAACATAGCATACATTGCATATAAGGAAATTACAAAATAAATTCATCCTATGTTCCCATTGCTTCCCTAAGAGTTTAAAAGCCATCAATGATTTTCTTAATGTCCAATCTTCAAATAGAGCCACGATTATACATGTTTCAACAAAGATCTATGGGGTATAAGCTTATAACTAACTTAGTGAGATATTCTCTTTCATTCGCACCATAATATCAAACAAATTTATTTAATTTTCACACATATGCTATGCATGCTATCCAACAACCACATGATTACACAAATATATGTAGTTATCCAGAAATCATATATAGAATGGATTTACCCCTTCGTATCGAAGGTTAGGGAATTGTTGATGAAGATCCTCTCAATCTTCTACTGCTAGTCCCCAGGCCATCGCACAAAGCGTTCGGTTGGCATGGCTCCAAACCTAGAGTCGCATTCCCTAAGAGTTATGGATTCTCTAGGAAGGAGCATGGCCCATGTCTTAGCACATTAACAGCCCATCCAACTCTACGCATAGGAGTAGCAGCCTTTCGAAAGAAATTTGACTCAACAGATGCTATGCGTGAACGTTTTATTTTTCTTAAGCCAAACCTTATTAAAGTTTCTTAGGAGCAATCAAACAATTTGACAAACAATAAGCAATCATACATGTAGGTAGACAAAATACTTAAACAGACAATTCAAAGTTGCGATATTCTTAATTCTCATTTCATTACATAAGCATAGAATCACACGTACATATATATCCCTGAATTTCTCATAAATGTCTATTTTTATCTTTCCTTAGTATACTAATACCACTACTCTACAAGCATAAGCAAGGTAACGAAATTAAGGGGAAAAACTCACTCCTCTATTTCGCAATCTTCTTAGTCGTAGTGATCCTTAAGAAGGGAAATATCATATTCCTCATCTCCCAGAAAAAAGAAATACCCGGGATGAGTATTTTATAGAAGTTCTACGTAAACTTTCTAATTCTATTTCATTATGTTCGCTAAAAATCGCATAGAATGAAATTCCAACTTAAAATGGTCATAACTTGATCATTTTAACTCAAAATTTCGCATATCATATATCATTTTCTAGCTACTAGAAAAAATCTATCTATTTCTAAGGTTATTTGTATCATAAAAAGTCATTTAGGTTTGGAAACTGTAGGGTACATAATCGTTATGAAATTCCAATTCCTTAAAACACAATTTTTCAAACTTTTCTTCATCCAAAAATCCTTAAACAAAAATATAGATATTTATATGATTGAAAAATCCTTTGAATATATATATATATATATATACTCATATTGTATGCATGATTTTAGTGACGTTGCCTCAAAATAAAGTTTGTAAACAATTTTGTGAAGATAGAGTTTTGTGAAGGCTCATTCTTTGACTTGTGATTAATTTGCTATTTTGTAAATTTGTAACTTAGAAACAAGAAAGTCATAATTCAATATATATATATATATTTTTTTTTTTTCTTTTTTAAATCCTGAAGGTTTTATATTGTTCACAAATTCTTATTCAATAATTTATTTTTATAAAACATGGTTTTCCCTATTTGTGACATAAAAACTCAAATGTATTTCTTTTTAAATAATTTTCAAAGTTTGACTTTTTAAAAAAATTCTAATTTCTAGATTTTGTAAGTGTGAAATTTAATTAAAGAAAATCATGATTTCATACTCATTTTGAGCCCATGAATATTTTATTTTCATGTTAAACTCTTTTAACTAATTATTTTCCAAAATATGAACCTTTATGTGGTTATGAGGAAAATTATTCCAAGTTGTATAAAAGATGTTTCAAGTTTTAGCATATGAGAAAAAATTTGTGAGTGACTTATTCTAAACCTTTATGCTTACAATATTTCTTTATTAATTCATAATTTTTCCATACATGGACCTTTTATTTGTATTTCCTTAATTCCATAAAAAAAAATGGATTTTTGCTTCTTAAAACTTAGTTCATTAAGTCGTATACCGATTTTACTTCCAAATGGATTTTAACTTAGTGAATAGATTTTAAACTCAACTTAGAAAGATTTTTTGGTTCCTAGTTTCAATTATGAAATTGGTAAAAATCCTATAATTAAGTTTTTATGAAAATTTACATAACAATGAATTGTCATATTTGAGTTTTAATAAATCTTATGTTACTTATTTTAAAAAAAGAAAGTTATTTACTTAGTTACTTCTTGAAGAAATCCTCTTTGTTGATACTTTCAAAAATCCATAATAAGCTTGTCTAAGTTTTTTTTTTTTTTTTTTTGTGTGAAAAGATCTTGTTATTAAAAACAATTTCCAAATCTTTGATGGAAAATCTTTATTAAGTGACAAAATTTATTTTAAAGTGAGCCTAATCTCGTTTTTCCTTATTTAAGAAAATCTCCTCTTCATTTTTGTTGAGACAAGAATCAATATGATCATGCATGAATATGAATATGTACTTAGTAACACAACAAAAATAATAGTAATAAGAAAAATGGAAAATATAAGGATAAGCAAGAAATAAATATCAAGTATTGGAAGTCTAACTTGATTTCAAAGCTTCCAAACTTAGTCATGAGCAAGTCCAAAAAGAAAAAACAAAAGAAATGAGAAAATCATTTTTGACTTGATAAGGACAAGTCTAAGACTAGAAATACTAGTCTTAGTGAAATTGCATGAAGTAAATAAATCAATTGCAAGAAGGAAATAAATCAATTGCATAAGCATAAATAAATGTTATGTTAGTGAGCTTATATGCTCTAAAATATATATATATATATATATACATAAATATATTTAATAACATATAGAAGAAAGATTAAAAACATGAATAATATAACATAACAATGTAATAAAATATTTCATGAACAAGAAAAAAATTGAACATATTGTTGCTTCTTTAACACCATGATTTTAGGAAACACACACTATGGTCATGTAATGTTACATGACATGAAGGAGAAACATTAGAAATTTTAACCTAAAGTTTATGTGGAGAGAGAGGAAGAGAGGTTTTGTTGTTGGTTGTATGGAGCTTGTAATAGAATGAAAAGAAAAGAGAGAGTTGGGAAGAGAAATTTAGAGAGGAAAATTAGAGAGAGAAGTTAAAAAATGATTTTGGTAGAGTTTGTTATGTTTTATGAGATGTGTGAAAGAAATGGAGAGAAATGAGGTATTTATAGATAAATGTAGAGGAAAATTTAAATTTAATTAAATAAAAGAAAAAGAAAATGAAATGAAGGGAAGGGAAGAGAGAAGTAGACGGCAAATGGGAGAAGATGGAGAGAGAATGTGATAAAAATTAATTTTTGTAATGAAAAGTAATAATGTGTAAGGTGTGATGTTAATAAAATTATATAGGAAAGGTAAATTATAAGAGATAGGTATGGTAGAGTGTAAGAATAGGTTGTAAGAAAAAGTAGAGATAGTGAAATAGTAATGAATAATAAAAATAGTACTATGAATAGTAACTAGACAATTAAAATACCGGCAGTAAAAAAAATACGCATAAAAATGTTATATATGATATTTTTATCTACCGAAAAATTATGAAACTGATATTTTTGAAATCCTTATATTACAACAGATCTAATGGTGTCATCAAAATATTTTCACTATTCTGAGCCCTATAACACGCTTTTCGAGAACTTATCTCGTTCGGGTTCGAAACACACTAAAATTTAACTAATCTCGTATTTTTAAGCTTCCTTATATTATTACGAACTATTATCCAAAATTATCTCAATTCCATTGCTTAGGGTTTAAGAGAGCGGGATTATCGGATCAAAATATTTCGGGTTTGTTGTAAAGTTTGTTGACTTTTATGGTTCCAGTTTGACTTCCGACTTATTGATTTATTCGTAAGATCACAAAATTTTGGATTTTTGATCCCGTTATATTTTTTATTCAAAATTTACATTTTATTTTATTTTTTATGATTTATTTAATATTTTTCAGTGCCCTAGATTGTTTAACCGATTCCAAGGTTATAGGTTAACTCTATTTGACTTTTGTTGGTAATTGAAATTTTTTATTTTATAATTCACCGAAAGATTTAAGGTTTTAGTGTTTTTTCGTTGAATGTTATTTGGATAAATCATCTTCATTTATGTTTTAGGGATCAGATAGATGATTTAGTTAGTGTACGGATGCTGAATCAAATAATTGTTAGATTTTTTTTTTTCCATTTTGTTTTTAGGGTTCTCTTTTTCTCTCGTATTTAATCTTATTTAGAATTTGATATTAACTTGGGTCTCTTTTCAGGGTCTTAGTTTTGGTATTTAACTCTAGAATTATTTTATAAGAATTATGAAAATTCAGGGGTTTACAGTTCATTTCCCTTATTGACCGAATTTTAGGTTTAATGTTCCTATTGTCAAGTTGGTTTTTCCATAACATTCATCCCTAAATGTGTTGTCTAAATAGAGTATAACATGCATCATTCAATGATTTCAAAAACATAGTATTAGTGTCTTCAACCCTTAGGATGTCGTGACCTATAGAGTCTCAATAGCAAACCAATTCCTTAATTTTCCTAATTTTCTAAACATAAAAGAAATATAGGCTATAAGTTAATATAGTTCATACCTTGTTTAGATGAGATGGAAGTGACAAATACCCCCCACCCACCCCTCCCCCTCCCCCTCCCCCCCCTAATGTGGATCGAAACATATATTGAGTAGTTGAAATTCTAAAAATAAACTATCTAAGTCAATACAATCCTTACATTTAGAACTTGTCTCGTAAAGCTTTGTTTTGTCTTTTGTTATGTGGGATAAAGGCTTAGGAGCTCACAGTTGTAAGTGTGAACTTGAGAGTGTTGATTTCTTGTTTGTGTTTTGTCTGTTTTCTTGATGTGGGCTCACGGTTTGGTTTTGTGAGGAAAAGTGAACTCTTGTTTTGTTATTTGTTGTCTTAATTGGTGGGGCTCACGAATGAGATAGGAGGAGAAAGCGATATGACTTTTACTGAGTTTGAATTATATATATATGAGTGAAGAATTAAGGATCACGATTCAATATTTAGGAGTACTCATCTTTGTTGTTAGCTCATTAGGAGTTTAATGAATGAGTTGTATATAAGTGGATTGATGTTGATATTTGTTGGATCTAGAGGTTGTTTTTACAAGGCAAAATTTAGCAAGTGTGTGAACTAGTCCATTTCTTGAATATTCTAAGGGATTTTTGGTGGAATCAAGTTAGGACATGAGTTGTTTTTGTTGACCAAAATCTACATCTCTAATTCTTTAGAGATCACGGTGAAAAGAAGGGAGTAATTTACGATTTTTAGTTAAATTTTGTGTTTAATTTTCATTTATAATTTATAGTACAATGGGGAAACAAGTGTCGACCTCTACGAGCTAAATTGAGTCATCTTGTTTCACTTAATGAAGGGGTTAAATGGAAGTTTGAAATTTGCTAAGTTGTCATATTCAAATTGACTTCAAATGGCCAACTTGTTCCACTTGAGAAGGTAAGTGGTGTTGGTAGTCTTTGAGGGAAAATGGCTGGTATCAAGCTTTAACTCACACCGTGCCACACATGTTCAATTAGAAGGAAAACTTATATAAGTAAATATCTAGGTTTTCATGTAAGTTTTAGGATCAAGCTAGTATAATTATATCAACTATATAAGGGTTTTATCTCTAAACATTTATCTAAGGCCTCTACAATATTCATAGGTTATCATTGATTTCAAATTTTGAGTTTAAAATTTATGTGATTGAGTATTTTTAGAGTTTTATCTCACGCGATTAAAGTTTTCGAGACCGAAAGCTAAATTAGGATTTTAGTTCCCATAGACTTAGAATTCTCTAACCAGCATGATGGTGTAATCCAAATCTTTATTTGAAGTATAGATTTGTAGTTATAGATCTATTTTTATTCCCATTACGCATTTATAACTTGAGCAGTATATCTTTGGGTTATCATTTTATAGCTAATAGGCTCTATCAATTAATCGTCTTTTAATGTACTTGAAATCTCGGGCTACTTCTGATTATATATTAAGTTTTCGACTTAGGTCACAGAAACTTGTATTTGGTATCTTTTAACATCTAGGAAAGTTCTATCTAGGGTTTTAAATTATAGACAAGCTCATGACTATTCAAATCTAACTAGAGTTTTTGTTGGTTCACTAATTCACCATCTATCATGCATTTACCATTCTATTCATTGTACTAATATGAAAATTCACGGGGATTATAATCATGGTATCAGAGAATGTGCAAAGAGGTTCTTTAGATGATGAAGATGTAGTAGGGGATATGAAATCACAGTAGGTACCATTGGATGCCTCGCCTAGCACTAGTATGGTGCACTTTGCAAGTGTAGTTATATCTCTTTCCAATGTTAATTTGACTATTGTGAATAATGATTTGAGTCCTTTTGCTTCCATTCTCTTCGATACACTTTCTCTTCAATCACCAGTTAAGCTTACTCTACCTAACGAATCTTTTAAACTTGTTCATCTTATTAGTTCTATTTGGATAAATGAGTCTATGATATTGTCTAATATCCTTTATTGTGCCAGACTTCAAACATAATCTCTTATCCATTAGTAAACTCATGTTAGACTTACCCTTGAGCATCAATTTTACAAAGGTCCAATTCAAGACCAAAAGACTAATGCTTAGCTTGCTTCTACTTGGCTTCATGAGGGACTCCATATTTTGAAGTAATAATACAATTGAATGTTTCTATTTCTCCTTCAAATTATAACACACTTTATACTTCAAACACTGCTTTTTCTTCCTTGTTAGATGCACATTTGTTTCATGTTCGACTTGGACATACTTCTATTTTCGAGTTAATTCATATTCCTTATTGTAAATACTTTTCCTTTAATAATTTTCGTTGTAATACATGTTTCTTATCTAAATCACATCGTTTGTCTTTCCAAAAGAGTGAACATGCATCTCAGTTTGGTTTTGAGTTGCTTCATGTGGATGTATGGAGCCCTCATCATGTGGAATCTATATCTAGGGTATGGTATTTACTTACTATAGTTGATGATTTTTCTAAAGGAACATGGACTTATTTGATGAGATATAAGTTTAAAGTTTTTGGATTATTACAGCACGTTTTCTCCTATGTTGATAATCATTTTCATATTACTCATAAATTTGTTAGCAGTGATAATGGTGGAGAATTTCTTTTAACTCATTGTCAATCCTTATTTCTTTCACTTGGTATTATTCATCATAAAACCATACCCCATACGCCACAACAAAACAGCCAAGTAAAATGCAAACATCAACATTTATTGGATACTTCTCGAGCCTTGCAACTTCATGCACATTTACCTAAGGAATTTTAAAGAGAATGTATACTTGTTGCCACATACTTAATCAATAGAATACCTATGTTGAATTTATATCGTAAGACACCTTTTGAGAAGCTTTTTGTTTATCTACCTTCTTATGACAATCTAAAAGTGTTTGGTTGCTTATGTTATGCTGTAGTTGTTTCTCCTCATATGGACAAGTGTAATCCAAGTAGCTCCAAGTGTGTTTTTGTTAGGTTTGTTGGGTATGGTAATGGACAAAAAGGGTATAGGGTGTTTGATACTGTCAACAAAAAGGTTTTGATTAATAGAGATGTTGTATTCTTTTTAAGATGAATTTCCTTTTAAGCAACTTGATGCTTTTAGTTCCTATGCATCGCCCACTATTTCATGCTTACATGTAACTTTTGAGTCTAGTCCACTTGAAGTTATACCTTCTACTCCTTCATAGTCAACACCCGATTATATGTCTTCCCCATATTTTGCTCTAAACATACCTTCTTCTATATTCTTTGTCAATCTACAATGTCAACTCGACCTCCTCAATGACTTGCTGATTATGGTCATTTGATCAATTTCATGAATACTAATTCTTCTACTATTTGTTAGCCTTTGTTTTCTTCTAGTTCCTTTCCTCTTTATCCTCAAGAGTATATTAGTTCCTTAGTAAATGTGTTACCTACAAAAGAACCTTAATCTTATTCACGAGCAGTTCAAGATAACAAGTGGGTGGATGTAATGAATAAAGAACTTGAGGCGCTTGAAGCTAATAATACTTGGCAACTTACTTCTTTGCTTCAACGCAAACAAGCCATTGGTTGTAGATGGGTTTACAAAATTAAGTATAGGGTTGATGGAAGTGTTGAGAGATATAAAGCTCATCTTGTAGCTAAAGGCTATACACAAGTTAAGGGAAAGGATTATCATGTTATTTTTTCTCCCTAAGATGGACTTTGCACTTTTAAAATATTGTTAATAGTGGTTGTTCTTCATGTTTGGTCTATTATCAAGTTGATATCAATAATGCTTTTCTTCATTGATACTTAGATGAGGAAATCTATATGCTTCCTTCTCAAGATTATGATAAAGCCAAGCTTGGGTAAGTTTGTCAACTTTTAAGATCCTTATATGGTCTTAAACAAGCATAATGCCAATGGAACTTAGAAATTTCTAATTTCCTTTTTTTTTTTATGGTTTCCATCAATCTTAAAATGATTGTCATGACCTGCTACCCCAGGCTCCAATGCAGTGAAGGAGGCACCCCTAGGCCCTCAGGCCACCTTCGGTAGGGATCGTGACGCCAAGTACACTAGCCCTTCCAGTGCACCCTCAGGTATAACCAGAACACTAGAGACACTGTGTAACAACTCAAAACTTTATCCATTGAGCTATTATCCGCTTTGGCTATATGCCACATGGTTTTATCCTTTTGGTGCCAGCGTTTCCCAAGAGATCACCTATTTTGGGATTGTTATGCCTCAGAGCACGCTTAACTTTGGAGTTCTGACAAACTCCAAGCCATTACACCGAAAAGATGCCTCTATGATTAGAGTTCCACCATCTATATTTGAGGGTATTACATACTCCCCCCTTATAGAGCTGATGTCCTCGTCAGTTTCATTATATAGGTCCAAAACCACTACTTTGATACCATTTGTCACGACCTACCATCCCAGGCTCCAACACAGCGGAGGGGCGCCCCTAGGCCCTTAGCCACCCTGGGCAGAGATCGTGATGCCAGGTATATTAGCCTACCAGCGTACCCTCAGGTACAACCAAGACACTAAAGGCATTATGTAACGACTCGAAACTCTACCTACTGAGGTATTATCCGCTTTGGCCACACGCCATACGGTTTTGTCTTTTTAGTGCCAACTCTTCCCAGGGGGTTACCCATCTTGGGATTGCTCTGCCTAGAGCATGCTTAACTTTAGAGTTCTGACAAACTCCAATCCATCACACCGAAAAGGCGTCTCTATGATTAGAGTTCCACCATCTATATTTGAGGGGTATTACAATGATCATCCATTGATCAAGCATTCTAGTTCTTCAAGATTTCTTGTTATCTAATCATATGTCGATGACTTGTTTGATCACAAGAGATAAATATGTCCTTTATTGAAGCTCTAAAGGCTAGTTGCATAGTAAATTCACTTTAAAATATCTTGGTGATGCTCATTTCTTCTTGTGTGTTGAATTATGTTACACATCCTATAGTCTTTTACCGAATCAATGGAAGTTCATTACTAATATAATCTTTAATTTGGGTTTGCATACTTGTAAGCCTACATGAACTTCCCTACCTTCAAATTTTAAGACTATTATTGTTTTTATAGATTTTCTTCCTGATCCTAGTGTGTACATGTGTTTAATTGGTCGTTTGCTCTATTTGGTACTTATTAAGCCGGACATTTCATTCGCTACTCATTGTCTCAGTTAGTTCATGTTCCAAACCACTGTATGTTCATTTATATGTTATTTTTCTGTTCTTAAACACTTGAAGGGAACTACTGATGTTAGGCTGTTTTATTCTTCATCCAATCCTTTGACATTGCGTGGTTTTTCTTGCTCTGATTGGGCATCTTGTCCAATTGATCACAAATCTATCTTTAAATATTGTATCATATTGGGTGATGCACTTGTCTTTTGGAAAGTAAAGAAGCAACATATTTTCTCAACTTCTTTGGTTGAATCCAAGTATAGAAGCTTAGCCTATGCTATTGAGGAACTTCTTTGAATATCTTATGTTGTTTAGGATCTTCGTGTCTCTTCTTCCTTGCCTATTAAGTTGTTTACTGACAATAAAGCTACATTGCTGCTTACTGACCATCTATGCTTCTGCGGCTGGACAAAAATATTTGATATTAATGCGCTTTTTATTCGCAATCATGTTTGTTATGGTTCTCTCCATGTTTCTCATGTTCCTTCTAAGGATCAACTTGTAGATTTTCTCACTAAAAGCTATTACTGAAGTTCAATTACTCACTACTTGTTTCAAGTTGAGCATTTCATCAGCTCCATCTCGGGGTGGTAGGGAGTGGCGCAGTAAGGTGGGGAAGGATAGATGTGCGATTATATGTTTTGTATATAGCATAATTAGTTTATTTATCTTTAGGTATCATGTCAGTATCACATGACTTTGACCTTTATATCTTCATGTATAAATAGTAGTAGACCATCTGTTCAAGACATAATAAAATAATTACTTCTTTCATTTCTGTTTTCTTCTTAGCACCTCTATTCTTCTTCTTCTTATACGAAGCTTAACTTTTTTTTAACCCTAGTTTGAATTCTATCAATGTTAGCTAATCCGTACTTATTTGAACCAAAATAATGAAAAATTGCAAGTTAAATAATAATTAGAAAATAAAAAGATTGAGATAGAAAGTTTAGTAAGTATGTAAAATTGGGTAAATGTCACATTTCATACATAAACTTTACCTCTTTTGTATTCAACTATTCAAAATTTAAAAGCGCCAATTTGCTAACTACAACCTTTTCATAATTATTTATTATACCTAAATTAGATAGTTAATCGGAAAAAAATAAATAAAGTATAGGTGGTTAATTGCAAAAAAAAAAAGAGCAAATTTGGGCAATTCATTGTGAAAATAGAAACATTCATGTGCTAAATTAATAATTTTAAATTTAATGTAATTAATTGTAGCATAGGTAAAATTAAGGTACAAATATGAAATTTATTCCTAAAGTTTTGAAGAATAGGTCCATACTATGGAACGGAATAATGACTTTTGGTTTCACTTTGTGCCAGTACCCAATGAATAATATGACCTAATTATAAATTATATTGATAAACAAAAATCTATTATAGGATATTACATATGATATTTTTAATATATTTTCTTATTTTCTTTCGCTTTTTCTTCTCTGTTTTTCTTTTAATTTTTTCCATGGTTTATGCGTAGTTAAGGTCCCTAAGCGGGTGAGTAGATTATGGAACCAAAATATGTAGAACATTAGTTGTTAATTTTTTTTTATATCATTTTAAATTTTATAAAATATTTTGACGGGAGACATTAAGAAAATTCTTTCATTTTAATATAACAAATAATATTATATTACTAATCAAAATAAATAATTTTATAATTTATGTACAATAGCACTAATATATATTCATTTTTATTTTATTTTTAAGATTTTTAACATGGAAAGGAACATAAATATATATACACACACATATATGCTTGAAAAAGGAAGGCTAATATAAGTTAGATTTATATAGGGGTACACTATGTTATATTTTGTATTATATATTATGCTACTCGAATAGGTATGTTATGGATGGGTAAGTCCCGCGTATAATTTTTTATAACCTATTTTCATAGGATAGTGTACAGACACGATATCTTCATATCCTATACTCACTCTAAAATTATGTTTATAGATATAATTGTACATGATTTAGGATATATTGTGTTTGCTTTGTAAAAATTATGAATTGATAATGAAGACTGAAAAATAATATTATATTTCTTATTTCCAATTTTTATGTTCAAAAAACAAGAGAAAAAGAAACAAACATATTAGCAATAAAAAAAAAGATTAATGAGTTGAAGGCTAAGTAATCTTAATCTATCAATCTTGTCGGTAATATAACCTCATGTGATATAGAAGTATAAGTGTGATGTTGGGATTTAAAAAATATCCTCACTAGGATAAAAGTGTGCAATTATATATACTTATTAAATATAGAGAAATTACTCTATTGGATTGGTACAAAAAAATTGACAATTTCAAATAGTTGAAAAGCTAAATCAAAATTTTAATATCATAGAAAAATTATATTAAAAAGTCTACATCCACTAGGTGTCATGTATCTCATTGCTTTTATTAAGTACATGTTTTATAGTGGTTTAAGGGTACAATAAGGTAGTATTTAGTTCCACAATTCCGAAACCCATACCTATACTGTACAGTATAAGTATAATTTTATATTAGATAAATTAGAATAAAATGTATTAACATTTTGGAAGTAAGTTCAAATAAGGCATTAATATTTTGAGTGGTTAAAAAAATGAATTATCATTTCATTAAATGGTTCAAACTGTAATATCCTACCTTTTACAAATTCTTAAACTTGCACCATTACCTATACAATAATGTTACCAGAAGATCAATGTCCTTTACTAACCACAAAATGGCGTTAAACTACTTATCCACAAACTTGTAGTTCAATCATATTAACTTTTCACAACCTGTGGTCCATTTACATCAACTGTTCATAACATATACTTCATTCATATTGATTATCTATATCCTCGATTTCATCACTATACATTGATTTTCATTCTTTTTGCAAATTGGGACACACAACATAATATTTTAAATTTTTGCATCTTGAGATTCATTCAAATTGATAAGTAAAGCCTATAGATAATTTTTGAAAAGCGGTGTTAACAATTAGAGTATTTACTTCTATGAAACCATGGACAATTTCATATGGAACTATCTACTTACTTGAATTGAGTTCCCTAGAATCAAGACCTATATTAAGTATTTACATTCATCTCATGGATATTTACAAATCCCCAAACTTTTACATAAAATTATATTCATCAAAAGCTCGACTTCACTCAATACAACTAGTTAATGTCTAGATGAACTCTTCCCCTACTAATTAACCTCATTCTTCAACACTTATGCCTAAGGTCAATAAGAGAAACTAACATCTTAGCTTGCTACTGAGCAAAGTGAGTACAATAAAAGTAGAACATTAATATTACACACATGTTAGTGAATTAAGTAAATAACATTAAAGAAAGACATAGCACTTACAAACGTTCATTGGCATCACTATTTTAAGGGTGTATTATCATGATAGAACATTAGTAGTGGATTGTTGATTACATTCTAATTGTTATGATTTATTTACCTATTGATAGATTTGAGATAAATCGTAAACACTAAAGATGCCACTTGCTTGTTGGCCATGAAATCTTGATTACCTAACCATCAAATCCAACAGTCAATATTCAGTGCGAGAAAATTAGAGATTAATGCAAAGTAAAATAATGATTAATAATTAAGGGAAAAAAAGATACATGATTGAAGCAATTTAAAATCTAATCCTCAATTTAGTTTAATGAGAGTTAGGTAATTTTAACCCCAAACAGCACAACAAAACCCTGATAGGAACCAGGCTACTCAAGTTACAGGACCAATTACCAAAGCCAGAGCTAAAGGACTGCAAAATCTTATATTACGGGTTCTACTAGACAACATGGAACCCAATAAAGTTTGCCTAGTTGATTCCTTTTCTTTGTATGGGTGTTATAATTTCAATGAAATTGATTTGTCTGTACATCAGGAAAACACAACGAATGAAGCAGTTGGAAGCAGCAGTTGAAGGCCGATGGCTTTCTTTCTAGGCCGATAGCGTACTTCTCAAGGCCAACGGCATTCCTATCAAGGCTGGCAACGTTCCTTCAAGGAATGTGACTTTATTAGTTATTTCTTCTTTTAATTTATATTTATTAATTTCGATAGGTATTCTTCCTTTCTTTTGAGGAACTACTATAAATACCCTTTGTAATGAGAACTTGGACTGTTTTTTATCAATTTAAACCTAATTGGAGTCTTTTCTCTTGAATTTCTATTCTCTTATCAATCCATTGGATTGTGCGAGTGACGGCATTGGAATTTGTTGTGCATATATCAACAAAGACTGTGCTAGGACTATTCTCTTATTGGTGTGTCTTATCCGAAAAGAGTTTAGGGTTTATCTTATCATTTGGTTCAAGAAGTAGATTCGTGCATTCGACATTCTTGTTATTAGAACTGACTGTCTAGTGGAATTCCTACCTTAGGCACATCACACACCCAACCAAGCTAACTTAATTTCTTAAACATGTGATTAATAGAACTAAACCAATATTATTAGATAAAGACATCATATAAGAGTAAGAGTAAGATGGACAATTTTAGAGCTCCTTTTGTGAATAGCAAATATTTCTTTGATTATGTGTTTTCTTGCTTGCAACTTAGTTATAATATGTAAGTTTTGAACTTTTTCTATCTTTAAACTCTTTCAAAACTTAAGCTACAGGAGGAGTGGTGGCACATAGTGCCCTCATCTTTCTAAACCTTTTTTTTTTTTTTCATTTCTTCACCATCTTCAATTAATAAATTTATCACTACTGATCTCTATCTACCTTATAATCAAATAAAGATCCTCAAATTTGTTATTTTTTTTACCATTTTCACCATAAGTTTGCTTCTACAAAGTCAATTAGTTTTGAAGGCTATGGCAATTTGGTTAATGTTAGTATATACAATATGTAGTTTCCTTTCGTACTTGTCAACTTAGTAGGTTTTGTTCATTTAGGATGTAAAGTAGGCTTCTCTCACGCGGGATTGATTTAATATAAAAGAATTGCCCATTGATTCGGTTGGATTTCTATATTCTAATTTTTTTGTTTCCAGGTCTCTTGTATCAATAAGTTTGGTTGATATAACTTTTTTTTTTTTTTTGTCTTTGCTAAATGATATTCATCTTTATTAGGTTAGACTTAAAAAGTTGCATATTTGAGTTAAGGTATCGTTAATGTCATTTAAATTCAATTCGATAATAAAGGTATGTTGACTAACGAATGAATTTACTCATACTTAAACCAAAAAGACGCATTTCATTAGATGTACGTTACTAATATGATGTAAGAATGTAGGTTATGGATTAACTACAAGAAGTTAGGTCTAGTGACTTAGTTGCTACAGTACACAACTTGTGGGTAGACTACTTAAAATGGAACAATGACTAGAACCATAATAAATGATATATCTAATCAATAAAAAAAAAAAAAACAATTCAAGATAGCCAAGTTACAAAAGATTAGAAAAAGAAAAGCAATTCGCTGAATGCTTGACTTTAAAGTGAGATAGGATACTAAACCATGGGTTAACTACTAAAAGTTTAGATATGATTGAGAAATCGAAATGAGTTAATATGTAAAATATATGGATGGGCTAAGCAAGATAAAGCCATGAAAACAATATGTGATGAGGTATATTAATTGTTTCATTTGCTAGAGTCTTGGTTAGCATGAAATTTAGTTTATAACCTTATCATCATGAATGTATTAACTTTGTTAAGCAATTCGCTAGGTTTAAATCTTATCCTTCATTGGGATCTGCAAGTAAGATCCCAAACAAGATAGGTTACATGAGAAGGGGTTAAGCAAACAATATTATGTCATTTCATATAACCTTCTATGAATGAAACATTGTTACAAATTGCTATACTAATAAAGTTTAGGGCACAAAAATAAGACTAGAATTTTGAATATTTTCACCCCATTGTAGGAATTGTGGACTATAATAATTGTCGATGGTCTAATATTGACCTTGGGTCTTCTAAGCCAAGTCCAACCATTAGCTGCTTGGGCTGTCCTATTGGGCTAAAACCTAATTTATATTAGTATTAACCTAAAGTCCCATTAGGGTATCTTTCACCTTAGCTCGACGTACCGACCAACTCATGCATCACTCGATTGGTATGTGTGAATGCAAGACACATGTAAATGTAGCTTAGTGGGTTTGTTATATGTCCACCATAACTGTTCTTAACCACCTCACTCGTCTAGTCTTCCATGATCCCATAATGCACTTAACCATTAGAGATCGTCCGAGAACAAGTAATGTCACATAAACCCTCTTTCTTTTATTCACCAACTATCCCCGAATCAACATACTGTTGACTTAAACATAGAAGTTGTTTTGTAAGCCAATTATCTTTAAGATTCTATACATTCAGCTTCACTAGATTAGAACTAACAACAATATTATACACTAAATATGACTCTAATATATAAAATCCTATATAATGAAAAGTTATAATAAAATAAAGGATGTACCTTTAAGTTTCAAAATTATTGAAAATTTGTGTTTAAAATTGTTAGTAAAATATTTTTAAAAAGTATATAATCTTTTGTCGTATATATCTTGGGAAAAAAATTGTCACATCCATGTTTTTATTATTTTATACAATGGAAAGATAATAAAATATGGATATATTGGTCTAAATGCTCAACTTAAAATAAATAATAAATAAATAAATAAAGGACCAAAAGGATATGATCATATGTGGATTTTTATTTTTCAAAAAATGTACAATTTATAAAAATTAAAATATCATATTTGTATTAAGGTAAAAGCCCAAATGATCTGTGTGTGCTTGGAGTTCAAATCTCTTTTATCCGGCTCTTTATTTGTTACAATTGGTTTATAACTGGGCTGTCAATGACCCAACGGGCTGGGCCTTACAACACCATTCTAATGTTGAATTTACAGTTTTTGACATAGAGAGGGTCCTCCTTCTTGTTGCCAATGGAATCTCTATCTATTTTACTATTCCTTCTCTCCGGATTTTTCAGTTGACAGTTGTTCCAATTAAACCTCCAAATAATATAAAATTTTCTTTTAAGTGACCCTAATTTTGATTCAGATTACATAACAATTGCCAATAATTACAGAAACAGACACATACATGCACAAAGAGATTTACAATTGAAGAAGGAAGAGTGATTATGGGGGAGATCAGTGAAGAGAAGGTAGAGATTATAATAAAGACGATCGGCCCAACACCCGCATCTCGTATCTACGTCGATCCTCGTATTAAAGTTCGTACCTTTGACACTTTTTCACAATTACATGCTTGTATTTAAGGTTTATTCCTTATGAATTTTGTTTTGGTTTCACGTTCCCATGTAATTTGATTGTTGGGTCAGCTGGTATAACTAGAAGGAGATCAAATTTCTCTTTGTTTGCTTGAATTGCTGTATTGACTTTAGTCAAAGTAATTAGCTTTGGGGGTTTTTTGTCTGAAATTTGTTGAAAGCCCTTTTTTAGGTCTCGTTGATGTGTTCCGGTGTACTTGTTAAGAAGTTAAAAGAATTCATCCAGCCCTTTGTGCAAGACATTGTATTAGGATCATGGTGGAGTTAAGTTACTGTTAATGGAAGATGCGGAATTAATGGATATTTAATTTACCTGAGGTGCATATGAAGTTAATTATGCTGGCCCTTATTGCATTCCAACCTCGGAAGGTCGGGTTTGGAGCTATCTTTCCCTCGGGGCTGAGTTGGTTTCACCATAGAGATTAAAAGTTATGAGCACCCGTTTGATGGCCAATTGCAGGTGGTGTTGCTTGAGTGGTGAATTGTAGGAGCTTTTATGCAATTGTGTTGAGCCTTATCTTCTGGGTTTGCTTGAGAAAAAGAAAGTTCACAACTAGGTGGTTAATTTATTATGTTTTATAGAGATTACAGAGCCTTGTTGATTTATATTGCGATAAATGGCAATTAAGAATTCAGTGTGTTGTCTTACTGTTAATCAACCATGCACTGAACAATGTTTCTGTGTTCGTGCTCTACTGATATCTATCTGTGGCATGCTATTAGATGTAGCATCCTATCCACTTGGAAGCTCCCCTAGACCAAATGCCTGTTTCCTTTTACTGGTCAGCTTAGCTGCAATATGGCCTCCTTTAAAATAGGGGGCTAGTTTTTTTGCAGGGCAATAAGTGATTCTACTTTCTCCGTGGGGATGCTTCTTGCTTGCTTTCCTTGAGGTCCTGGTCAATGACATCTTTTTGCAACTTATAACATAGTATTCCATCAGAGAGAGCATTTGAGTCAGATATGTAATTCGTATATGTATATATATTGCTGCCTTCTTGGAGCTCTTTATGATCTAACTTCTTCTGGCATGATGATGAAGGATTTTATGCCAGTAGCTTCACACTTGATCTCTCTGTTCTTTTTGTTTTTTTTTTTTTTCCCCCATTGATAATGTATTTCGTAATCTCTTAGGTTCATGACTTGAGAAAAATTGTAGCTGACAAGACTTGTATAAAAAGGGAAGATTTGAGGCTTGTTTTACGGGGAAAAGCTTTACATGACCAGGATAATGGAGAAGATGTGTATGTTAAACTTACTAACAGTGGTACAGATCTCATCTTTACAAGGCTTTGCTGTATTGTTATCTTCCGGGTAGACCATTATTTTGAACTAGAGTAAATGATTTTAGCAACCATAGATGTTGCTTCTTCACCCTTGGCTATTCCACTAAAGTCATTATATTTGACCTGTCCGAGATTTCTAATTTTATTACTGAAACATGTTTGCATGTTGGATCTATTGGTAATGAGGTTGGCTTGCCATGTCAGGACAAGCTTTATGTGCAATTCCCCATCTTTAATCTGTAATGCACTTTTTCTATTGGATTTGGTGTTTGCTGTTTGCTGATTTACGATTTGCATAGTGCCACCTCTTTTACTGCGTATGATGCCTTCAATATTCAGTTACCACCTGTTGAGCTTTAGTTAAATTATCCACCTTTTGTTGGAATAGCATTATTGCTGGCTCTTTTCTTTTATTTTACTGATAATGAAGGGAACTTTAACTCTTCTATATATGTCTTGCTTGCAAGTAAGTGGGACCAAGTGACTGAGGCTTGAGCAATTATTAGTTCCAATGTAGAGCTATTATACTTTTGGATTCTGGAATGTTATCTATTATATATAAGAAAAATTCTTTGTTGGGAGCTGTTTTTCTGTCTCAAAATTGCAATAAAAACTATGAAGAATGAAACTGATGGTCATAATCAGTTCCTAGCAGAGAGCCCAATGTTCTTGCTCGTGTCTTTGCTTTTTATGCAGAATAAATGTATGTTCATTGTTCAACATATAGTCCTGAAATATAAGAACAAAGTGATAAGTATCGGTAAGAAAGTCAGAAGTACCTATTTTCTTAGCTTTGATGCATGGAAGTTTCTTATGATTGCTGGGAGGCTGCATGTTTTTAAGGTTTCTTGGCATTTGATTTTAGGAACCTTAAATTGATCTCTTTTTCCCTCTTCTTTTGTTGTCCAGACTCTATACTTGCAGCAGTCAAACCAAAAGGACCGTAAAACATTTGCATGAGGATGTTGACAGTGATGAAGATGATGACGATCTGGTATGTCTATGCTAGTTTGAGCTGCAGTGGATGATTTATTGATTCATTGTAATCATGACACATATATCTTTTTTCCCCTGGATAATATAATTCTTAATTTCTCAGAAATTTCATCTTCCGCAATCAACAAGTTGGTGGAAGAGGAAACTTTATAAAGTGTTACATGACAGCTTGAAGTTGCCTGGTAAGCAATTTCTTGAAAGACTTAAAAGTGTCTTGATAAGCAACATTTGCTGATTATTAACTCTGCTGTCTTTTTCCATCATAGACATCTTTTTTATGGCGATTTTCTCTCTCAGTTTGAAGCAATGGATTCTTATCGTTTTGTGGTTTATAATGGCGCCGGTGGCCCATAGATGGGATCTTGGACCCGTATATGTAAGTTTAGCTTTATTCTACTGATTGTTTGTTCTTCATCATGGATGAGCACATGGAATCAATATGATATCGTTTGAAATTATGCAAAAATATGATATTGATGGCAATTGATAGTGTTACAAATGATGATACTTGATGCAATTATCAAGTCTTGTGACATTGATTTAAGGATAGTCACCTGAATATGTATAATAATTAAAGTAACTGTCGAAATATATATACATATGTATATTTTGTTAATTGTTTCTTCATGAACTACCTGCTTGATTCATCTTGAGATAATTTTATAATTACATGATATAATTCTTTTATCAACATCAATTTCACGATCTTCGAACTTCATGATTTTCATAATGAATAAATGATGTGTACCTTTCTCCATGGCAATAATATCGTATTGAATTCCGATGAATAAGATTTTTAATTCTTTACTAGACATCTTATCCCTCCAATCCAACCTTATTTCTTCAAGAGAATATAATTTCTCTCTTGACCTTTTACTTTATGATGGAGTAAATATGAAAAAAATGTGAAAGTCTATGTTTTTCTTTAATTTTCACTTATATATATAAAAGACAAAGAAAGGACCATATCTCTTCATGAACAATTAATGGATGTCTCCAATCAAGATATCTCATCATGAAAAGTCGTGTCATTTAGATCAAAGTCACGACTCTTCTTAAATAAACTTACATAATGGGCCACAAATTCTAACATTCTTTCATTTGGCCCATATATGTTTTTTAATAACTTAGAATAAACATAATGTGCACGATAACATTATTCTAAGTCTTCATTATGCTGATTGTACTGTTATATCACATTAATTAAATTAAAAATTAATTAGAGTTATGGTGGTTGTACGTCATCATCTCGACATAGTTCCTTCCATCTACTACGTAGTTAGTTCATAATTTAAACATAACTTAATGAAGAGATAAATAAAGTCTTACTTAATGTCTTTATAAAAGACAATTCCTGTTAACATAATTCTACTCGAATCATGTATACAATATAGAAAACAGGA
Source organism: Combretum micranthum (assembly GCA_024138025.1). Classification (NCBI taxonomy): domain Eukaryota; kingdom Viridiplantae; phylum Streptophyta; class Magnoliopsida; order Myrtales; family Combretaceae; genus Combretum; species Combretum micranthum. The sequence goes on along the minus strand of JAMXBD010000061.1, from coordinate 1,844,392 downwards.
AATATCATAAACATTATAATTGAGCTCGAGAGTGTCATACAAATAAATACAATAATCTTAATCAGGACGTTCTATAATGCCTATTATTTCAACATGCTCTCTAAAAATATTGAGCGCTAATCCTTTTGTTAATGGATTTGCAACCGCAATTTTGTACTAATATGTTCAATTGACACCCTTTGTGTCTAAACTTCTTCTTAACGACCAAGTACTTGTCATTCTTTGAGAAGAAGACTGCTGCAGAGTTGTCAACTTGAAGCCCTGAAATAAAATTCCACAGCCATAAGCCATGAATTGTGGCCTCAAAGCAAGCCACAAATTCTGCTTCCATAGTCGATGCAGCAATGACAAACTGTTTCATACTTTTCTAAGAGATTGCCCCTTCAGCTAATAGGAATAGGTAACCAAATGTGGATTTTCTTAAATCAACACATCCAGCATAATCCAAATATGAATAACTAACTACCTTTAATTGATTGGACCTTCTATAAGTGAGCATGTGGTCCTTCGTTCCTTGCAAGTATCTCAAAACTTTCTTGGCAGCCTTTCCAATGATCCAATCTTGGATTACTTTGATATCTGTCCAATATCCCAACACTGAAACTTATGTCGGGTATAGTACAAGTTTAAAGATACATCAAACTCCTAAAACAGATGCATAAGGAATTGTCATTTGTTCTCATTCCAAATCATTCTTTGGACACTGCATACTACCAAATTTATCTCCTTTCTAAATTGGAACTATACTACCGAACATTTGTCAATCTTAAATCTTTCTAGAACTTTACTGATATAAGCCTTTTGGATAAACTAACAATTCTTGTGATCTATCACGGAATATTTCAATTCCTATCACATATGTTGCTCTCCATATCTTTCATTTCAAAGCTCTTTGAAAGAAAATTTTTTGTTTCTCGTAATAAACCAAAATCATTAGCAGCAATCAGGATATTATCAACTTATAGTACTAAGAAAACAAACTTGCTTCCACCAACCTTCATGTATATAGACGATCAAAATGTTTTTTTTTAAATCGAAAGAAGTTATGGTATCATTGAACTTAAGATACCATTGGCGAGAAGCTTGTTTAAGTCCATATATTAATTTCTTAAGTTTACATACCATATGCTCATTTTCTTTAATTGAAAAGCCTTCAGGTTGGTCCATATAAATTCTTCTTTCAAATCTTCATTAAGAAAAGCGGTCTTAACATCTATTTGGTGTAACTCTAGATCATAATGAGCAACCAAAGGTAAAACGATCCTAAGTGCGTCTTTCTTTGATACCGGTGAAAAAGTCTCTTTATAATCAATGCCATCTTTTTAAATGAAGTCTTTGGCAACAAGTCTGCTTTATGTCGTTCAACATTGCCATTTGAGTCTCGCTTTATCTTAAAGACCCATTTACAGCCAACTCTTTTACATCTTTTTGGCAATTCAACGAGTTCCTAGACTTGATTTTGATCCATAGATTTCAACTCATCTTTCATAGCATTTACCCACTTAATAAAATCATTGCATTCAATGGCTTGTGAGAATGAAACTGAATCATTGTCAATTCTTATGTCAAGTTCTGACTCTTGTAAACCAACCACATAATCATTAGGAATAGCAGATCTCTCTCTTTGAGATCTTCTTAATGCCGTTTCATGTGGTTCCTCCACTATAGGAGGTACGTTTGTAACTTCATGATGTGTTTGATCCGTTACTTCTTGTTCTTCACTTTAGTGAATTTCTACAATATTAGGATCAATTGGCTTATAAGTAAAAGTATAGGAACTTCTACCCTAACGTCTTTAATATACATATCATGTCGTTCTTTACTCCCACTAATTTCACCATTTTCAATAAACTTGGCATTTTCAGTTTCAACAATTCTTGTACTATGATAGACAGTAAAACCTAAGTTCTTTGGACTTTTTAAGATATCCTATAAAGAATCCACTAATTGTTTGAAAGTCCAATTTCTTTTCTTGTGGATTATAAATCCTTACTTTTGTAGGACAACCCACACATGTAGGTATCGTAAACTAGGTTTCCTACCAGTCCTCAATTTGAAAGGGTCTTTGGAACTATTTTATAGGAATTTGTTTAACAAATATATTGCAGTTTTTAATGCATAAACCCACATGGATATAGGTAATAATGAATGACTTAACATACTCCTAACCATGTCAATAATATACAATTCCGCCTCTCTACAACACCATCTGTTCTAGTGTGCCTGGCACAATGTATTGAGCACATATGCCATGCTTTTCAAGAAATTTGGCAAATGGACCTAGGCATTGCTCCGATTCATCATACTTCCCATAGTATTCACCACCCCTATCGGATCTTACAATTTTCATTTTTTATCTAATTGTCTTTCAACCTCATTAATGTACACCTCAAGGGCATTCACAGACTGAGATTTTTCATGAAAAAGGTAGACATAAGTATAACGTGAAAAATCATCAATAAAAGTGATAAAATACTTTTCTCTACCAAAAGGTGGAGCGTCAAAAGTTCCGCATATCTGTATGTATAATTTCAAAAAGTTGTGTACTTCTTGTGGCTCCTTTCTTAGTGTGTCGAGTTTGTTTTCCTTTAATACAATCAACACATATTTCAAGGTCGGTAAAATCCAAAGTAGGAAGAATTTCATTCTTTACTAATCCTTGCAATCTTTCTTTGGATATGTGACCTAAGCGTTTATGCCACAAGTAAGCAGAGTTATCATTAATCAAACTACGTTTAGTTCCAATATATGATGCAAGGTCATTAAGTTCTCAGCAAAATAATCATCAAGTTTAAACTTATAACGACCATCACATAAAATTCCTGAACCTCCTTATACAAACTGAAAGATTCAAATCCAAGTTTAAAAGAAAAACCTAATACATCAAGTTTTGACAAAGAAACTAAATTGCAAGAAAATGTAGGAACATAAAGGGTTTGGAACAAATCTAAGTGATGCTCAGTCTCCAAAATCAAGCGATAAGTCTCGATTCCTTCAACTGAAGCTTTATTTTCATTTCCCATGAACACAAATTCTCTTTGGCTTTATAGTTTGGATCGTAAGGAATCCTTTTCTTTTTGAACCAAGCCTTATGTTTCAAGCAATCTTTCTTCAAGTGTCCAACCTCTATAGAAATGGCACTTGATTTCCCTTTTGTGGATTTGCATTTTTAGAAGACTCATTTAGGTTGTGTAAACCTTTATTCTTGCCTTTTCTAGCTCCTTTTCTTTGAACTTGATGCAACTTCTTGATGACTTGTAAATGAATAGAATGAGTCTTTTGGTTCTTTAATCTTGTTTCCTCTCAAATTAGCATACTGGTCAATTCATTATATTCCACTTATTGTTTATAGTGTTATAATTCATTTGAAAAGGCTCATATTGTTCAGGAGGCAAGGAGTTCAAAATGAACTGTACCAAAAAGAACTTATCCACGGTCATTCTAAAATCTTTAATTTTGCCGCCATATTCGTCATTTTAAGAACATGTTCATGCATAGTACGAAACCCATCAAACTTCATATTGATCAAAGTACCCAGCAATGTATTAGCAAGAGACTTGTTAGCCACAAATTTAATGAATTCCTTAGCATTATCAGTTTGGGGAAGAGTAGTTTTAATATTGTTTGCTACTATTATTCTCATAAACATCAAGCTTAATCTGTTCACCTCTTCCAAAGTATATGGAGATGTTTTTCTCATGATTGCTTTCATCAATGATAGCAGTGGGTTTCTCAATTTGAAAAGATAAGTCAAGATCCAAAAACACTTAAGTGAAATTGGATCTGGTCATACCACTCTAAGAAATTTAATCCATTAAATATCGAAACAGATGAAGCATGAGAATGCAAAGAAATAGGAACGATATGCAATAATTAAAGAAACAACATACATTAATGCTTGAACAATCACACAAATTCAGATTCAATCGGAATAATATAATTATATATATCAAATTCCACCTTTGAATGATACTAAAATATATATAAACATTAATCATAACAAACAAGTATACATACAGTTTGATATATTTGTTATCTTTGATATACAAATAAATCAATAAAATATACTTATCATAAACACTTGCATCATGCATTATAAGAACAAAAACCATCTTTGGATGATTTATAATATCTTATAATAACAACCTTTCATTTATCCAAATCTTATCTATTTTGTCATATTCAAACAAAATTTATGGATAAATCTAAAAATATTATAAAGTAATGAAATATAAAATTTAATGATTTGTCACTTTGGTGACTAACAAATTATTATCATATAAATTTCACCTATAATGATATTAAAATTTCATATAAAACACTTTCATATGAAATAAAATATCAACAGAATAAATTAATAACTTAAATCATTTTAAAACGGCAAATCACCATTAATAATTCATTTAGTGATTATCTTTTAAACAGTCATGGACCCTCTTTAAATTCAAAATTTCCTCATTGCCGTTATTAATTCAACAGTTAAACTTGCAGATAAGTATAAATGCCTATCATTCATCAAGTAAAAACTAGACCAAAGTAATGAGACAAGAAAATTCTTCTTTTATTGAAAGGTACATTACTGTAATATAATTTTTCACAAGTGACATTGTTCGACGCAGTTCGATAATATAAATTCATGACTTTTTGCCACTCTTGTCATCTCAGCGTTAATTAATGCTGTTTTATCAAATTTAAAATAAGATCCGCCTTTTCACCATTCATGCATATAGGAATCAATGTTTCCTTTCATTACTATATTGTTTCGCAAACATTAATAACATTTTACATCCCATGCCCCAAATGAATTTCATAATTGATTAAGTATATCATGGCAAATCTTTATTACAAACGAAATTCAATTATAGTTGGAAAATCATGTGTTCTTAAACCATGCTCTGATACCACATGTAGAGATAATTTTATAATTTACATTATATGATTATTTCATCAACATCAATTTCGGATTTCGAACTTCATAATTTTCACAATGAATAAATGATGCGTACCTTTTTCCATGGTAATAATATCGTTTTGAATTCCGATGAATAAAATTCTTTAATTTTTTAATAAACACCTTATTCCTCCAATCCAACTTATTTCTTCAAGAAAATATAATTTCTCTCTCTTGCCTTTTACTTTATGATGTAGTAAATGTCTTTTAATTTTCATTTATATATATAAAAGGTAGAGGATTATACCTCTTCATGAACAATTAATGGATGTCTCCCATCAAGATATCTCATCACCAAAAGTCATGTCATTTAGATTAAAAGTTACAACTCTTCTTAAAAAAACTTATATAATGTGCCAATTTAACATCATCATGTTAATTAAGCCATGCACATGATTAAAGTCTTAGATTGTACAATGTCATATCAGTTTTTACAGATTTTCTTTGTAATCTCTGAATAAATACATCTGCTTGTGGTTTTCCTTGAGCGGAAGTGTTGTATTGGCAACTAAATTTTAATTTGAAATTTAAATTCCAACGCCTTGCTTATACTCTTCAAGAAGATGCCTCCATTATGAAGCATTTGCAAGTATTGTCAATGATTGTGTCCCTTTTATTTGTAATTTGATCAATTTGATTCTCAACAAATTATATTACAGTATCTAATTGTAAGCATTTTTTTCATTTTTTCCTGTCTATTTGGCACATTATGGCAATCTACTTGAATATTATGTTTGGCAAGAATAAGATGGTAAAAAATGAAAATATGCTTACATATATATCCCTCTTATAGAATTAATTATTTAAAAATTCCCTATAAAGTTGACTTATTCACTCTTTACTTCTATTCACTTTTACTAACATATCAATTGAAACTGTCTTACCTAATGCTTAAATTATATTTTTAATATCGTCTCGATTGAAAGTATTTGAATTTTCATATTTTAATTCTCATGACCCAATCATCATCTCCATCATAACCATAAAATAAAAGCAAATAAGATAAAGATAATATAGTTTTCCATTTACTAAATTTCATAAGGATATAAATCAAAACATAACAGATACAGAACAAGCACAAATAAGATTTAAAAAAAAAAAAAAACAATCCAAATAGGCTAGTTGGAGCCTAAATGTCTAGATAGGTCTTTTACTTATTGTGCTCAATGTAGAAGATATATGTGAATATTGCTTCTTACATCTGTTTTATCTTGTTACTGTAGATACTTACAACAGGCTTTGCGTTAATTCTTTTGAATCTGGGACGGCGACAACCTGGTGAAGCAAGGTACTTGTTGAATATCTTTCTGGCTGGATTTGTATGTGCTGTTCCTAGGACACCGACCCTGCCTACCATGACAGTGGATCTCTAAAATCTTTGCTTCTTATGTTTTACAGTGCCTATTCTATCTTCAATGAAGATTTTAGGGAGCTTCCTGGAACTCTAAATGCAGACCGTCTCGATAGAGACATACGGGCCGGCCAATTCTAAGTCAATTCTGCAGAGCCTTTTAGGATCACGTACATATTTCCATCAGCAAATGTGATATAGCACTCTTTTGTGTTCACCCCTCGGGGTTTGTATGATGTACTTGTTTCATTCGACAACTCTTCGCCTACTTTTTTGATGAGTCTCTTTCATTTTTTGGTGTAAAGTAATGGAAATTTTCTATCTGAAAAGAGCAACTGTGCATTTCCTGCATTTTGTAACCTTTGATGCAATATATGTGAAGAAAAATGCCCCATTTGGTCTAACTTATTTGTTTTACACTGTTTGGGAGAGGTGGAAATGTGATGAAACCTAATGAAAGTCGGGAAGTGGGATGAATGTTTGTATTTGGGTATTTTTATTGAAGTGGAAATGGAAGGAAACACAAGTCTCTTACCTTACTCTCTAAAATTGGGATGAAAGTAAGGGAAATGGAAAGAAAGCTCCAAAAATTAGTAGTATACCTCAAAAAGAGAAGGAAACAAAAGCATCATTTTATTATTTTGTTTTCTTTCATTATTAATTTTTTATATCCGAACAGTATAAAAGTTTCTTCTTATTTCAATTTTTCCTCCGCTCCCATTAGCTTTCAACGGTTTTCCACCTTTAAAAGTTTGCCAAACACGGTGTTAATATGGTCTGCTCATATGGCCTATAAATATGTCATGAAGGTTACAATAAATACTGATCTATCTTATTCGACCATATTTTTATCTAGGTACCTCTTTTGAGTAGATTACATATTGAGCTTGAGTTTCATAATGTTGAGCAATATAAGATCAAGACGAGATAATATGTAAAATTGGAATTGGAATAGGAATAGGGTTTAGTATTTAGTGGTAACTATTCTTCTCTAAATAAACCAGGCTGAACTAGCTTATTGAATACTAACTCAAGTTATGCTCAAGTCCAAAATAATAAAGCTAAATTTTCAAGTTGTAGTTGAGATGGAGTTGAAATAATAAACTGGGTGAGTTTTGTTTATGTATCTATTCCTCTTCTTACTTCAACACAATGCATGTTTTCTGGCCCAAAAGAATGGACCCAGTAGATGGAGCATAAGGATGTCACTCACTAGCTCTCATATCCACTGTGACAACTATTCTAGAATAGTATTAGTACCGGATAAGCCAATCAGTGTCGGGTACTCTTTTTCCTTTGTGCTTATTGTCCAGTCAAAATGCTGCTTCTGTCAGGACAAATAACAAGCATTCTTTTTCTATATTGCAATTTGCACACCATAAAGCATGTTTTTGTAAAGACTTGATTAAACTAATTGCCAAATTGCGTATACAGCATTATGCAAGTAATCATTTGACGGGCATCCCCCAATACGCGCGTTTGACTTTTATTCTTATAGAATCATCATGTGAACAATTAGAGTAGATTTCAGACTAAGTTACCTTATCATATTTGACATTCCTAGTCTGTTCGGATTTTCAATTTTTAGACTTGACAAGAAAATGAGACATCTTCACTTTGTTATAGTTTTAAGAATACTGAATTGAATGACCAGACAATCAAAATAATATCAAGTGAATGCTTTTGAGAAACTTTTATTATTATTATTTATTATTATTATTATTATCGTGGCTATAAAAATCATGAGTCAATTTGTATGATTTTACGAGTCTAAAATTTCATAAACCCATTCAATAATAAAGAAGAATAATCGCAACTTGATATAAATAATCAAACTTGTCTAATTACCTTACCAAATTATACATTCTTAAGACCTTTAAAATAAAATTTCACCTCCTTAAAATTTTCAAGTTATGCTATAACATCCTTTTTTCTTTTCTTTTCTTTTTCACTTTTTTTTTTTTTGAATTACTCCCACTTTTGCTAAACTCCTAAAAAAAGTTCTAATTTGTATCACAAAAATGCTTTATAGATACTAGGGAGCTCAAAGAAGGTTAAATCACTATGTAAAACTGCGAATCATCAACAATATTGCTTCATCTGATGGGAAAACCTGGATATGCTAAAGGATCAAGGGCTAGCAAGTTGAGGATCAATGGACAAAATCGAATTGAACTAGGGTTTTAATTGCAATTGAATTAGACCATTCCTAAAGTCAAATCAGATTTAAGTAAGTTGAAATAAGTGGATCAACCCATATTTGACAATATTGGTCATATTTATATATTCATTGGACATGCCACTTTTAACCGGCTAATTTTTCCAAAAAAGTAGGTCGTGGTTGTAGCAGTTCAGCCAAAGAACAAGGAAAGCAATCTTCAATTGTACCGCATGTTTTCCAACGAGGATAGTGTGTAGTGTGGATAGTAGGTGGATTAGTTGTAAAATACATATACTAAAGCTAGCCAGTGACTAGACAAGTCAACCATGTTTGAATTTGAATTGTAAGAAAGACTGAGGAAAGTTTGAGAAAGGGAAAATTTTTGGTGCTGAGGTTGTCTTTAGAAGGGGACATTGAATGAGACAATTTATCAAAATTTCATAGAGAATAGAGAATAAGCTTTTATTGTGATTTGAACAAAAAGTGATAATATATGACTTTTTTTTCCTTTTTCTTTTTTTTTTTTCAAGTTTTGACATTGCATATGAATCTTCATCTTTTGAAGAAGAAAATGTCTAGGATGCTTTGTGAATCAACTGATGTGAAATTACCATTTTAGTCATGCATTTGAATGATTTCTCCTTTCTCGTTGTTTGAAATTGCACGCATTCTTGTTGCTTCATGATATATGCATTTCACATGTTGTCATATGTAGATAAAAATTAGAAAAAGCAAACCAATTCTTGTTAGTTTAATTATTATATGGTCTTTCCATCTTTATTCTTCCAATTATATATATATATATATATATATTCCGATACAAAAGGATTATCGTATTATAAAAGAGTTAATAACACAGTCATAAGGAAAGCAAAATAAATACATATGGGAAATTATATAACAGCAAAATCACTAGCTAGTGCTAGTGTCTCCCTAGACCTCTACAGGGTGCTATTATCTCGAAATAGAAGAGGCTGAAAGTGACTTGCTTACTTATATACACGCAACAAATTGGATTTTAAAAACAAAAATTATATCTTAAAACATAAATTTTATAACAAAAATCATCACTATTGATTCTATTTATAGAAATTTAACTTGTTTTATCTATTCTTTATCGCAAAATTTCTATCCTAAATACTAGTTTTCTTGTATTGATAAAATTAGAAGAAACATGAAAGAAAACACGAAAAACTTTACTTTAATCGTTACATGAGATAGCTAAAATAACATAAACAATAGAGAAGATGATACATTCAAGAAATGTAAATGTTTATTATGAGATGGTTGTCTCCTTTTAACAAATTTTAAGGGTTTCCTATAATTCTTTACTTTTCTAAATTATTATACTCTCACTACTTGGCTATTTTTCTGCTTCTCGGTTTTGAATAATAAAAATGTCAAATCTTCAAATAGAAATTTATAGAGACACAAAACTATTTTTGACCCCCCTTTTTTTTTTTTTTACTTTTACTATAGGCCAATATAAAAGAACTAAGAATTGATTCCTCCCTTAATCTTCTAATTCAAATCTAATCAAATTCAAAATCAGGTTGTAATCAGACATGTTCCTGAAGATCCCTCTATGCTGACCTTACATAGAAGATAAAGCATTATAATTATTTCTTCATGTCCAAGGTTTTATTATTGTAGCACTAATTAACACCCACTGTTTAGAGAGAGAGAGAGAGATGATGGGATATCTAAATCTAAGGGGGAGCTGTCCGACCAATCCTCAACGGCACGTAAGTTCAGAAAGGTCAACCCTATGTTGTCCAGATATCAAATATGCATGGCTTTTTTTTTTTTTTTTTTTACTTTTCTCAGGTAATAAATAACTAAACCCTAATCAATATCAACTACTCACTTATTTTAAACTACTCAACGTTTATTTGCCCACTTTGCTTAAAATGGCAACTACTTCTTTTGACTAAATTGGAACCAATCTCAATACGTCCGTGGATTTAGTGCAACTAAGGAAATATGCATCTTTATAATAATATATTATGTATGAACCCCAAAAAAATAAAATTACATATTATGATTCATATCGTATATCTTAAGAGGGGAGAAGGAGTGGATATTTAATTTATCATATGATTTCTTTTTTAGATTATTTCCTAAACGCTGTATAAGTGTTTATATTATACAAACCAAAATAATTGGTGTTGGTGTAAGTAGACTCTTAAAATCCTAAAATGTATATTCATCTTAATTTTTAAAAGTACATACATATATTTCAAACAAAGTAATAAAAATTTTGAAATTGTTACTAAATAATCTATAAACAGTTATAATTTTTGAGACTTCAGCCACAATTTATAACTTCTTTATATTTTTAAAAATTATGAAAATTTAAAACCTCGCTTAAAAAGTTTATTATCCATGAACTCCTGATCAATAGTTTCAGAGGAATTTACAATTTTTTTTTTTTTACTGAAATTTTAACTGCTAACATGTAGCAACAAGAATTTTGGGTGAAATAATTATAACAAGGTTGATGATCAATCTAGAGAAATGTTTATGTATAACAAATCGACAAAAACATACCAAACGAATCTTACATTGCCATTTCCCTCAATTGTTGTCTTTGAATGGGTAAAATTATTCTGAAACGCTATAGAATTTAAAAATGAAGGTGGAATATTCTCTTCTTCTTTTACTTTTCCTTTCTTTTCCTACATGAAAACATGCACTATTAATAATAGGGATTATGTCAAATTTGATATTTAAACTTTTCATGGATTTTTTATTTGGCATTTGAATTTTGATGAGTCAATTTAACACTTAATTAAACTTAATTGACTATTTTTACTATCTTACTTAACAATATTTGTTTCGTTTTTTATCACGGAAGTGACAATTTATAAATAATAGACGACGTTAAGTAAGATACAAAAATTTAATAATAGTCTATCTTTCTTAGATCAACAAGCAAAGCAAACAATGTTAAAGAGAATATGTAAGTAAGGGTAAATATCAAATTTTGTACTCAAACTTTACACAAAAAATTAATCTCGTTCCTAAACTTGACATGGCTAATTTACTACACAGTATAACTTTTTGCAGTTGTTTTTGCTACTTTATTAACATTATTTGTTATGTTTGCCAACATAGAAAAAACAACTCATCACTAGATTTTTACTACTGCTTCTCTTAACACCATCTAACATAAATAGACTACTACTTACATATAAAAAAACAGGGCAATTGGAGTTAGTAAGGTAATAGAAATGGTCATGAAAAAATTGGAGTTAGTGAGGCAATAGAAATAGTCATGAAAAAATTGATTTAGTATTAAATTGACTATTTTAAAGTTCAAGGATTAAATAAAATTTATGCATGAAATCCAAGTATCAATTTTGATAATATACCTATAAATGATTATAAAAAGTTTGATTATATATTAAATTAATTATTTCAAAATTTAGATATCAAATTGAATTTTCGTATAAAGTTCAACTGTCAAATTTAACATTTACCTTTCATAATACTACAGCTTCGAAGATTGGTTTTGATGTATGAAAAAATCATTTTTTTAAAAATAAATTATAAAATAAGGATTAATATCATATTTGCTCTCTAAAATTTAACTGAATCAAGTGGCACTAACAAAATCATACAAGGTAGCATTAGCATGCATGAATACTTTAGGTTTAAAACATTTTAAAGTTGATATAGTTATTTACACATTTAACCAAACTTCAAATACAAGTAAATTTTATTTCTTTTGTTTTAGGAGCATATATTGTGGGCACGGGTTCATCTATTATTACTAAAGTTTTAGCAAAGTCTTGTTAAGTTATCCGTTATATCTACATTATCATATTATATATAATATATATATATATTATATAAACTGTGTATAATTCGTATTTGATAAGTATCTTTTCGAAATATAATGCTGTAAAGTCTCTCTTATTTATTTCAATTTCAAATCAGATATCAATTTAATAAATTATCTTATTTATATTTTCTGATATATAATAAAGTCGATATAGTGCTTGAGAAAGTCACTTCCGTTTCCTCTGTAGGCCAAAGCACCCTTTTGGAAATTGAAATGCTAGCAAATCATTTAATGGGGAAATCAAAATTTTCTCACAAGAGTGAAATACTCTTGGTTAGAAATATAATAAGAATACTGCTGAAAAATAAGAAATTTTGTGAATTTTTAAAGTTAGATGGATGGTACAACAGTAACTCCCTAATTTTGATATAAGTGTATTTTATTTATACTTTATGTCTTTTAGTCCAAGTCATATATCTTAATTTCTTATGAAATGTAAGATCCATATTAAATATCGAAATTCAAGCTCCAAAAAATTATGAAGCACAAACTTTACTCCTTAAATTAAATGCTAAACATTATGGCACAATAGTGGGGCATGATCATAAGTAGGAATTATTATGGAGTGCGAAATAAATGGCCTATAAAAGGTAGTTTAACTATTCCAACTGATTTTTAGTACAATTGAACATAGAATTCAATAATCATTACAAACCCCAAAAGGGAAATGTCATTGACTTAGGGGTTTGCAAGTCAAAAAGGGCATTCCATATTATTGCCGGCCCTAGTAAAGCATTAAAATTGAAAACTGATTGCAAATTTCAAATACAAGCAAAAATAAAAAGACAAACCCTTTATCTTTACTTTATCTTGAAATGGTAAGCAAGTAGCGATGCATATTATAATAGACCAACTATTTGAAAGCAGCAACACTAACATGTACATTTTTTTAACCTTAAATAACGACAAAAAAAAGAAAAAAAAAAAGAAAAATTCGACTATTTGCTTTTTAATTTTTATGATTTGTAGTTATCGATCTGTAAAGGAAAAAAAGAAAAAGAAAAATTTTCTACATTATATATATGTGATATGTTGAAAGTAATAAATGAACTGAAATCAATTTCAGTAATAATCTAAACATGTACGCAATTTTCTTTAAAAAATTTATAAATCTACTTTTCTATATTTCATCTTCTAGAAATTAGAAGATGAAATGAGAATAAATAATATATTAGAACAATATAGCACATTCTTCTATTTTCACGATTTCTAGATATTATATCTTGAAAATGCTCGAATTGTTATAATATTATTTTATTGTTAATTATAAAAATTTAATGCTATGCACAAGAACCAATGGGGTGATAACATAATGTGAAAGGTTTTGAAATTTACATATTAATTAACTTTCTAAATGATATAATATAGGTGTAAGATTGGACTTGAATCAAGTCACTTATAAGGAAGATGCAAGATTCGCATATAATTATAGGTTTATTTAAAAAATTATATGTGCGATAGGTTATGTATAAAAGTTATAGATTGTACGTTAAAAAAAGTGATAGATATAATAAGTAAGTCATTTGATCCAAATAAGTTTGTTTGCTTTGGCAATTTCCATAAGTCCTCAGTGTCTCTCTTTCTTTAAGGAGAAAGAAAACAAAGGTTAAGTGAAAAAGGAATGCGAAACAAAGATGAGAAAATGGATGTGGGAAGTGACATAACCCAACATGCCCCATTTATTGTCTTTTAGTGACAGAGACTTGGCGCTACCAACAAACTCTTTGACTTGCAGAGGGACAACTTCCCGCCTTCACATGCAAAATTCTCCTCTCTCCTCCTTTCCCTTTCTTTCATGAATAATCATATATATTCACTATTATAACTATATATTGCCTCCCTTTAAAAAATAATAATAACCACTCTTTAAATCCCCTCCTCTGTGAAGAAAATTGCATGTCTTTGCAGCAAAACCATTATAGATATGGGGAATTTCTTCGGTCTCGTTATGGAAACTTACCATTAATATTATTAAAATTAAGTTGAATATAAAATAAATTAGTGTCAAAAATTTTAAAAAATTCGATTACGATTAGAAAAGATCTTAACCGTTTATTGGTATAGCGGGATCGATCCTGTTATAATTATCATTGGACCGCAAAATTTTCTATAAATACATATGATATATAAATACTTTTCAGAGAATGTGAAAATACATATATATAGATATGGCACATATATTAAAATATCCCACATTCTGATAAAGTGAATTTGCAATAGTTAATATAGTGGTATGATATGAATCTAGTTTGACTTAAAATACAAAATAAAGAAAATATACAAATATATTGATAATAGTAGAACCTTATTTACTGCTCATTGAGTTCGTTGAATGGATAATATTATAATAAAATTTTTATTATTGAGTAAATAAATAGGATCATAATATGATTCTAATTCTAACATTAAATTAATATTTATTGGTTTTGAATAATAAATAGTTATTTAATATTTTATAGTACAAATTACTTTAAAAATGGCCATTAGATTTAACTAAACACTATAGAGTGGACAAGATGAATCGTATAAATTTATTAAGGAATGGGTAAAATACAGACGTAACCTCATTTTGAATTCAATGATTTTGGATGGTTTAAGGAGCCAAACTAAATTATTCCCACAGGTAACTGTTGGCGTCAGCTCATGATGTATATGTTGAATTTCTCTGATATTTTATTTTTCATTTTAACCGTTTCTTTTATGGTAATATTTTAATATATGCAATAATTAATTCGCATATATATATATATATATATATATTTAACTATCCGATCATGCTCTGTTATAACATAATAAAAGTTTTTTTTTAATTATCAATTTTCAAGAGTTATAAAGGTCAGATTACTTTAACATTGATGATTTTAGTTTGATGTTGATCATGTGTATCTCATTAGTCGATGATCCCATGCTCCGATTAACTTAGGTCTGTTTGTTTTAGCTTTTTCCGGCAGATACAGACACTTTTTCAAATTTTTTTCTAACAAATTATTTATCAAGAAATAGATATAGATAAAAAAAAATTGACAGTTCTCATCAAAAAATCAAATAGAACAAATATAGATAAAATTTAGATGCAAATCAGATATATTTACACATATCATTTTAAAAAAGATACAGATACAGATGAAAAACAGACAATCCAAACAGACCTTAGAAGACCTAATTTAATGACATAAAAAGAATGTGATTAGGAAGAAGCATAGGAGAAGGAGCAAACAATTCTCAGAAGTTCTTAAGTTACATTCAATAGTTGTTGAATGCTTTCATCTTTCAAAGTTGAATTTTAGTAGCATGACGATATTCTTTTGAAGTTTCGTTTTGTCTAAATGAAAAGAAAGCAGCACATACATATAGATTTAGAAGCTTATTCTTGTTTGTTAGATTATTTTAAATATGTAAGATGTGATAAATCTGCGATGGATTTGTGATGACAAAAATTATTAATAATCAAATAATTTTTATATGCTTTTGAGATAGAATTTGCAATGGATTACAAATTGATTTGCGACAAAAAATTTTCCATTGTAAATTTGTCTCTAATTTTAGCAAGAAATAAATTATTTTAGCACCAATTTCTATATTTTCAAATTTGGTTGCAAATTTATCTCTAAACTAAATTATTATATATATGCATATACAAAGAATTATGTTTAAAATAAAGTTTTAATTATACATATAAAATATATATGTGTAATCATATGTCATTTACAACTAATACTATATATTTTATTTATAATATATTTATTAATATATTACATATTTATATATTATAAAGTATAAATAATAAATAGTAATTAAAATATATTTGTTGTAAACATGTATACATTTCATAGGTTATTATTTACATCTATTATATATTATTTTACATAATAACTTCTTGTATAAAAAAAATTAAAGTATAAAATTTGATAAAATAATGAATAACAATAATATATAATTATATATTATATATAAGTAATATCATAAAATAATACTTAAAAATAAATTATATTTCAATAATAATATATGTAAAATAGAATAACTACTATAAAATGTAAATTTAGTATATAAACATATCTATTACATTATATTTTAATAATATATTAATAAAAAAATTATAATCATATTATTTATAATGTTTTATTATATATATTTATTATAATTATTCATATGCTATTGAATATATAAAAGAAATTGTTATATGTATCTTATGTAATTTATATGTTATTGAAATACCATAAATCTTCACTTAAGTTAGAAATTGGAATTAGATAGTTCCAATGAACTAAATAAGTAAATAATAAAACATAAATAGATAATTCAACGTAATTAAATTAATAACTAGATTCCAATTGAAACTGAGATTGGACATATTTTCTAAAATCATCTATTTCCCTCAATAACTTTTATTTTAAATAAAATTATCCAATTTTAATGCAATCCTTTATTTTAAACTCTTTCTATTCCAAATTCAAATTCTTAAATCTTAAAGCTAATATTTTAAATGTTTTGCAAATTTCTAAACCTTTAATTTTCAGTCTGACTTCCATATTTTTAATTCTCATGGATTTTGAATTCATCTGCTTGTCTAAAAATATCATTTTTAGATTTGAACCCTAAATTAAACATTAGCTTCTTATAAACTAAATTTTTAAATTATGTTTCTAAATCAATTTATTAAATTCTATAATATATATTCTCAAATTATTTTCAAATTAATTTTGATACTTAATATAATCATATAAAAGGTTTAAGCCCTAAACCCTTATTAGTAAATATCTTAAAATTGTATCTTTAAATATCTTTTTCCTTTTTGACTTTTAAACTGCCCTAATCCTCTTCGTTTCCTTCTCCATTGATTCTCTTTCTTCTTCTTCTTCTTCTCTTCAATTTTCTTTTCCTTTCTTAAATTTATCTTCAAAATCTCAAGTTCAAGGAGATTATAAGAGAGATAAAGGTTAGAAATGATAATAGAAGATGGGTTATGAATTTCATGTAGCTTCATCAACAAGAAAAAAGGGTTCACAAAGAAGATTAAGTAGGTTTTGTATTTTAAACAAGGTATGGGTATAAGGAATTAGTGTTGGATATGAATAGAATTTGTGGTAAAATCTATAAGATATGGATGTATGTGTTTATAACTAAAAATTTACGTTAATATATGCATGTGAAGATTTGAGAATTAATAACATGATTTGATGAAATATGTAGTGATAGAACATATATAGGTGTTATAAATTACGTATGTAAGCACGTGTGTTGTTTTTATGATGTTTAATTTAAAGTAGGATATTTGTAAGTTAGTAAAATTTGAAGAAAACATGAAGGGAAAAAGTAACAAGGATCCCTCTGTTCATCATGGCCATTACATGCCCGTGATCTCCTCAGCATAAATTATTTTCAAACATAATAGCCTGATCACGGCTGTGATAAGGGGCATAATCTTCTCTAATCGCTTTTTCCCTTGAGCATGGGCGTGGTGAGGTCCGTGACAACCATCACGGCCCCCATTATAGCTGTAATGAGAGAAATGGAGGAGATTACAGACCCAATCACAGGCGTGATGAGGACAGTGACAATGACCATGGCCCTTATCACGAGCGTGATCCATCCCATGGTACTGTTCATAAAGAATAAAGAAAAAAAAAAGAAGGAAGAAAGATAAAATGAAATAGATTAATGATAAATTAAATAACATGTTAGTGTTTGTATAATTAGGTATGAATTAATGAATTAATAGGATTAATAATTATCTTGGGTTAATGTAATTCTTAAATATGAAATGAACTTGATTGGTATACCTAAATTCAACTTAGCTAAATGGACTTGAATGAACTAAAATAGATTAGATTGATTAAGTTTGATTATCTTAGCTTAATAATCGGATTAAATGATTAACTTTAATCAATTTGGCTAAGATTAAGTTGAAATGAGTTAATACTTAATAGTTGGCTTAAAATAATGAATTAGGATAAACCTTAGTATAACGTAGGAGATATGTTGTTTCATATATGTGTTTGCTTAAGAAATGAATGTTTTTGAATATGCATAATGTGATGATGCTTTTGTAATAAATGAGTATAATCGAAATGAAAAGAGATACTTTGACAGACAAAGGAGAACTATTTGTGTTTTGGCGGAACGATCTTCGCAGCCATAGCGAGATTCCTATTTAGTGTATAATCAAATTAGGTAATAAAATAAGTTTGAGAGAAGTGAATTTTTAACTAAATGCTTATGTGAGTTTAATTATTGAACAGAAATTTGTTTATGAGCTAATTCTCTTATTTATCTTCTGAGAAGGACTCCGGTCAACCTTCAATTTCTGATTGGTTTTCAATTAGATAAGGTACACAGTAACTTGTGTATTATATGGTAGGATAATTAAAACTTAAAGATGACCTAATTAATTGAGTACTATTTATGCTTGTGCCGTTGAATCTGGTTCGGGGAGTGATAACCCTATCGTGATGCAATGGCTTGGTAGTTAGGTGCTAAGATGTCACGATGTGATGACAAATACCATGATGTAATGGTATGTCATGTGCAATAACTGATTTATATATGGCTCAATAGGTAGCTGATAGGACAAATGGTATTGGCGTAACGTCTACTTAGGCTTGGAATGAAGTAACATGTTTTTGTTCACGTTTATGAAATCGGTTGAACTAACTAATTTTATGGACTAGGATGAGGCTAATTTCTCCTTTTTTAATAGGCATAAGAGATATAGGCACCCGAACTTCTTATATCAACCCCCTGAGTAACCTGTTACTCAGGACCATCAGATTCCCTTGGATTGTTCTAAAGTGTGAGTGCTCTAATGTTGATTTGTAATGCCCCAAAAATTTAATTCGATCAATTAAATAACTCAAGGCGCTACCGCTACGTATAATACTCTAAAGTATTACACGCTAAGGATTTCTTTAAAAGATTTGTTTATGTTGGACATTGCTATTCATTTTTAGGTTATGAAATCATTCAGTTAGATTCTGGCAACAACTGAATTTAGCAGCGAAAATAAATTTTATAAAACAATTTTGTAATAAAAGACATTTCAAAACTTCCACTCTCTCAAATGGAAAATTATTCGATTAAACAAAGCTTTGCAAAAATTTAATTACAAAACATGGGCTCCATTATGCCCTGTAAAGAATGTAACAAGTTTAAATCATAAATCCAACTCTCACTAATATAAAACAAAAAGAAATAAAATAACTAAACTACATCTACGCTCCTACTCACTTCACTCATCCATAAATCCTCTCCGAATCATAACAAGCGCCCAAAACCCGAGTCAAGCATCATCACATCAATCATCATCATCATCAACTCCATCAACAACAACATCATCATCAACAAGGAACAACATCATCATCGACAAGGAACACCATCATCATCTTCATCAAATCATCATTAACATCATCATCACCAGCATTATCCTCATCAATCATCATCATCCTCAATATATCACCTGGAGAAAAGAAGAATAACAACAATAATGAAGCTTAGTACACAGTAACACAATCACACACGCAGTGGTACTCGAACCAGATTCAACGACATAATATACAACCAACACTCATCAATTATTTAGCCATCTTTAAGTTTTTAATTCATTTAGGATGCCTATCCTATCAATCATCATGCAAGTTACTGCGTACCTTGAATATGAAATCCAAACATAACCTCGGAAGGAATTTCAGAATATAATCCAAAAGATAAATCAGATATCCACCACTGTTTAAGGAAAGAACTCATATAAGAAAATTAAACTAACATCCACTTATATCAAATTCATATAAGAACTTATATCAAACTTTTATTAAACTATATTTGATTAGACACTAATGTGGAACCCCACTATGGCTACGAATATTGCCCCGCTAAAATATAGACAGTTCTCCTTTATCTGTCAAAGTAATTCTTTTCACTTTAATTATAGTTTCTTATCACAAAACATAACATATACAAAGCATTCATACATAAAAGCATTCATATTCAAAGCAAATAAACATTTGAAACAACATATTCCCCATATTACTCAAATATCATCCTAATTCATTCATCTAAGCTAATTAGTAGCTATTAACCCATTTTAGCTTAATCTTAGCCAAATTGATTAGAATTAGTCATTTAATTCATTTACTAAATCAAGTTGATTAAACTTAAACAATCTAACTCATTTTAGTTTAGTGAAGTTCATTAAGTCATGTTGTACTTAGATTCATTACTAATTCATTATATATCTAGGATTTATGTCAATTCGAGCTTACATTAACTTAAACTTAGCGAAATTAATTAACCTTAATCATTTAATTCAAAAACTAAGTCAAAGATGGTTAAACTAACTCAATCTAATTCATTTTAACTCATTCAAGTCTATTTAATCAAGTTGAACCTAGGTTTGTTAACTAAGTTCATTTTATAACTAACTTTATAACTTCTAGATTTAATCTAATTATTTGTTAAATCTATAAATCTACTTAATCCATATTTAATTACATCAATTAACTCACATAACACATCAAATATCACTTATCTATCTCATTTTAACTTAAAAAGATTCATTTTATAAGTTAAAACACATTTAACAAACCAATACAAGTTTTTAACTTTGTTTTGGAAAGTGTAGCAGCTGGAAAAAATCAAAATTTAAGCATTGATATTTTAAAATATGTAAACACTTAAAACATTAAAGTTATAGATCTCTTTTTAAGGTTTCCAACGCAACTTGAATCACCTCAAACGGAGATTAGATGAAAAAGTTATGACTAATTTACAAAACAGTATCGCAACAGGAAAGAATCAGAAACCGCAACACCCTTGGAAACGAGGCCGTTTGGGAGGCCGTTTCAACTTAGGGAAAATGAGATTTTTTATCCAATAGTGCAATACCCTCCCAACGGGGCTATTTCCAAGGCCGTTTGCTCTAAACACCCCTCCAAATGGAGCCGTTTGACAGGTGTTTGATAGATTTCATGAATTCTCTGTTTCAAACACAAATTTTACAAAATTTTTACACTTCAAACCTTCACCAAAACACCTTACAACCATCATACTACACCCTACATGCATTCTAACATCTTCAAACATGCATAAATTCACATTCACCACATCAAACATCTCAAACTTTATCAAACTCCATAACCACTATTCATCATCTTCTTCCTCATCAAAACCTAACTTCCATCAACCATGAAACCAACCAATACATATATAAACAACAATCCCAACTCATTTCAACATCAATTCATCAATTAGATAAGTAAACAATAAATAAAACAAATATGAATTGAACTAGAAAACTTATTTTTTTGCTAAATCATGCAACTTCTTGCACTTCTAGCTTTGATTTTCTTCTTCTATTCTCATATTCTACTTGATTCCTCCTTTTTCTCTTATTGAAATTGAGAATGTCTTGAATTTGGAGAGAGAAAGAAGAAGAAGAAGAAGAAGAAGGAAAGAAAAGAATGGAAAAGAAAACATAAATAGCAAAGCAAAAGGAATGGTAGAAAAATAAACAAAAAGAAAATAAAGGGAAAGGATAAATTTAAAGGTATTTTCAAAATAGGTATTAGATTTAGAATTATCAAATCAATATCTATAGTTCTAAAATATTTAAAAGATAATTTATGAACCAATAGGTTCTAAATTAAGAACTCTAAATGAGAACTTAATTTAGAATTTATTTTAGATAAAAAGATAATTAATTTGAGTTCGGATTTAAGAACTGATATTTTTATACAAGCAAATGAACTCAAATTTTATGGGAATTTAGGAATTGAGTTTTGGCTAAGAATTAAGGATTTAGGAATCCTCTAAACATTTCAATGACTTGTTTAGAGAATTTAGATTTCAAATCTCAAATTCGACTTAATTAATTTTAATCTAGTTATATCAACTTGTCTAATTATATCTTATAATTCATTTAACTTATCCAAATCTATCTAAACTCAATTTTTAATCTATATAGAGAGAGATTGGGGTTATTTCATGTTAGTTTACTTTAAATTGAATATAATAACTCGTTGTTTGTGCATTGCATTTAGCTAGGCTTGTATGCCATTCTATGTGTGTTTGTGTTACTGTGTACTGGCCTTTGGCTCATTATCGTTGTTATTGTCTTTTCCATGTATTGTTGATTGATGTTGATGATATTGTTGATGATGATAATGGCATCTTGATAAAGACGATGTTGATGATGATGCTCGGCTCGGTTTATGGGTGATATTGGAGAAGTAAAGTGAGATAGGACCGTTAGATGATTATATATTATTTTATTTTGTTGTAGAACTAGATTTATCTTTTCTAAAGTTATATTTCCTTTAAGGGCTAGGATGAGGAGCTCATATTTTGGAAATAAGCTTTAGATTTGTTTTGAGAGAATTAATCTACTTTATATGAGTTAAAGTTAGAAAAGTTTTTATAAAGTTGTTTTATTGTTATAAATCCAGTTATTTTGAGAATCCAATTGCATGATTTCCTAATTACATGATTTCATAATAATTAATTGAGTAGCAATTCATTGTTCACGACAAACAAATCATCCAGAGAAGCCTGTGTATGTAATACATAAAGTATTATACATGGCGATAACTATCTTAGTTAAATTTAAGGCGTTACAGTTATCTTTTTTGATAATTAAATGAGCCGAGTTTTATTAAAAATGTCAATATTATTTAATAATTTTAGAATGACACATGTCAATATTTTATTGGTCATAAAAATTAATTTTACCTTTTTTTCAATTTTCTAATTTTCAAACAATAATTTTAATTTTATTTAATATCATTTTTATTACATTAATTTTTTCATACCAATAAGACTCTCACACATTCCCCTAATAGTAATTAATAATATTGATACTTTTAAATAAAACTAGGATCACCTAATTGTCAAAAAAGATAACACAGTCATGTGTTTGCAAATTGCTCAAAACATGGGTCATGTTTTTGTGAGTAACCTTTTATTTACATACCACATATTATTTTAAATATAATAAAATATTTTCCCAAAAAATAATATACTATGTAAAAATATAGTATATTTAAATAATAAAATGCATAATATAAAATATTTAGTTAAATCTAAACATATTTAAATTGATATTATATATTATTTTATTAATATATTAATGAAAAATAGAATTTTACATTGTTTATATTATATTTAGTATATATCTAATAAAAATTTATATATTTATAAGTTTTAAATATTTATTAAGTGTAATAAAAAATGATACAAAAATTAACACATTACTTAAAAGTATATAATTTATTAAGTTAATATAAAAAAATAAAACAAGTAATGTAAAAAGTATAATTATTACATATATCATTAAATATTCATAAAATTAATTATTATATATAATATTATTTATATATACATACTATATAATTTTTTTAATAATAATATCATATTTGGCAAAAAAAATACAGTACTGAAAAATATTATAACTCTATAATAAATATATAATTTAAAATAACTTAGTATTATAAATATTATATATTATTTTTTAATAAAATATAATAAAAATCCTTAATAAATAAGCAAAGAAAAATTATAAAATAAAAATTAATTATAAAAGATATGTAAAATGCTTTAGATTATAATATTGTAAATTATGATATCTCTTAAATAAACAGTAGTGGAACTTTATTCATGAAGATATGGATTGGTTCATTGGTTTAGTACTTGTGAAAATTTCAATGTTAAGTGTGCTTAGTGTATGACATTCAATGATGGGTGATCTCTTGGGAAAGATAAATGAAGGCAAATGAGAATTATTTTTAATAATTTATCTTAGAATGTGAATAATTTTGTTTATTATTTACCAATTGGGAATGTAATAATAACTAATTATAAAACAGAGGGCAGATTCAGGACAAAAATTCCATCACAAATTTACGACGGATAATAAATCTTTCCCTAAAAAAATTAGCAACGATGATTTTGAAACAGAAATTTGCGATGGAAATTTCGTTTCTGAAAGACTTCAAAGACAGTGATCCCTTTGATCATAGTGATGTGTATCGAGACGTTAATACAATTAATTCCTCATATAGACTTTAATGACTAATTAGGTCTTACCACCGGTATGTTTAGAAGATAGAACTTGTGCTAAATTTAATACTAAATGGTTCTATTACAACCCAATAGTGAGTATGACCTATTAGGTCATTCAGGCCTATTTTGATTGTCAAATTTTTATCTGTATCATATCAGTATTAGTTCGGCGTTTGTTTGGTTTGGTCAGTTTATGAGTAAAACTATTGGTTTTTCATTAGTATTATATTTGTTTCGATTCAATATTCGTTTGGTTTAAAAACAATGCTTAAATGACGACAAAACGACGATCCAAATAGTCATATTTTCAAAATATAAATATTTTGTTGGAATGGTATTCTAAAAGAAAGTACATTACCATTCGTTTCGATCCAATTGAGTTTTGTTAGTTCAACAACCTTAAATTTACTGTCATACACTCGTTGAATAATATATAATATGTTTAGGCATCATAAAATAAATATTAGTCTATCTTTTGATTCCACATATAATTAAGTGCATTCAAAGTAGGCATCAAAAACATATAACATCAGTTTTATCTTTTTTGCGGATATGTCTAACTTTATATTTAAAAGAGGCATGTAAGGTAAAATCAAATGGGATCATGACTTGTCCTGGATAAACTCGAATATATATATTTATTTAATTCTTAGTTGCCTTGATTAATTTATATAAAGTTGATTTTAATTTGACTCAGTGGGAAAAGCAGCTTCCTAAAGTGAGTCTTCCAATAACTTATCATTCTTTTCTTTATTAACTTAAAAAAAGCTGCTCAACATTGTTTTTCTAATTAATTAATAACCCTTTAATTAATTAATGAAATTAAATTAAATCAAATATAAAAAAATTCGTGGATTACGACGAAAGAAGGGTGGGAAGAGGAATTCGTGCCCTTTGACTAATGTTAATCGGGTAGTGTAATACCAATTGACAGATTCTCTTGCTCTACTTACTTGTCAGGGACGTGATCCTGGCCGCTGGATAGTCGAAGGATGGACCATTCAACGGCTGGTAATGATCATGACGTGGCGGGAGCATTGTAGCAAGGAAGATGCCCGACCAGGATCCGTGAAGGGCAGTGATGGAGATGTGTGATTGCTTTTCCGTTTGGGCCTTTCAAGGTCAAACTTCCCTCATGCAAACGCACGTCTAGGGATTCACGGCCCGTAATTTTTTAATCTTTAATGACGAAATTGCCCCTCATGGCACTCCTATTTCCTTTTAAATTAAATAAATTTAGCATGTAACCTGCCCAAAAATTAAATAATATAAAGAAATAAACCAATAAAATAGGACATAAATAATCTAATACCACTTCAAGTTTTTATTTGGTGTAAGCTAGATTTTGATTTTATTACAATCAAATTGAGATAAAGATTATTGCTTTAAGGGTATATAAAATAGGCTTAAACTTGGCCTCTTAAATATTTTTTTCTACCAAGTTTATAAATTAGAGCTTAACTTTCTTATATTTATTTTATCTTTTTATTATTTCACAAAAATAAATGAGCTTAATTAAGCTGTATATGAGCTTGTTTAATAAAAGTTTAAGTTGTGTCAAACTTATGAATTTGAGGCTAAATGAAGTTTTACCATTGTCGTCAAACTAACCTGAACCAGCCGGTTCGACTCAGTTGGATCAAAACTGGCAGTAATATCAGGCCAGGTCTTGTCTAAGACTCATTTTTGCATAGAACCGACGAGACCTAGTTTGATTCTGTCAACCGGGACCGGTTGACCCAAGATGAAAAAAAACCAAAAAAAAACTAGAAATTCTAATATTTATTCATTCTTTATTATAAATTTATAAAATATAATCATTTTATCATGTTTATTTATTATGTTTATTTAATAATTAATTAATGAATTTGATTCAAATATAAATTTAATTTAGTGATGCCATACATAATGGTTTTTCATAATTAAATCATCCATTCTATTTTTACTTTTTTGTAACCTCGGTTCAACCACCGATTGAGCTTGGTTCACTCCCTAGACCTTTGACCCCTAACTTGTCCGGATCAAACCTCGGTCCAGTTCTAATAACATTGGTTTTTGCTTGATATTGTGCAATCTTGACTAGATCAAAAGCATATACATATAATGGTTTATTGTCCCTAAAACTTTCTATTATAACTTTTTTCTTAATACACGCAATCTTCTTATAGGCGTGATCCATTCATGACTTTCTCAACATCTGATCATGAAATGTGCTGGTATTAAGATAAGTCGTAAATGAAAAACCTAACAGTTAACTATGAAATAGAAAAATCGACGCGTAAAAACTGCAATATAGCAACGTATGTGGAAATTGCGTTAAGATATTAGTTTGATGATTTTATATATCTTTTAAAGAATTTCAAATAAAATTAGTGGTTTATTGTCTCTAGAACTTTCCATTATAACTTTTTTTCTTAATACACGCAATCTTCTTATAGGCGTGATTCATGCATACCTTTCTCAACCTCTGATCATGAAATGTGATCGAGATAAGTCGTAAATGAAAAACATAACGGTTAACTATGAAATAGAAAAACTGACGCGTAAAAACTGCAATATAGTAACGTATGCGGAAATTGCGTTAAGATATTAGTTTGATGATTTTAAATATCTTTTAAAGAATTTCAAATAAAATTAGTGGTTTATTATCCCTGAAAACTTTCCATTATAACTTTTTTCTTAATACACGCAATCTTCTTATAGGAGCGATCCATCCATAATTTTCTCAACTTCTGATCATGAAATTTGCAGGTATTGAGATAAGTCGTAAATGAAAAACTTAACGGTTAATTATGAAATAGAAAAATTGATGCCTAAAAACTGCAATATAGTAACGTATGCGAAAATTGCGTTAAGATATTAGTTTGATGATTTTAAATATCTTTAAGAGAATTTCAAATAAAATTAGTGGTTTATTTTCCCTAAAACATTCCATTATAACTTTTTTCTTAATACACACAATCTTCTTATAGGCGTGATCCATCCACAACTTTCTCAACCTCTGATTATAAATGTGCTGGTATTGAGATAAGTCATAAATGAAAAACCAAATGGTTAACTATGAAATAGAAAAACTGACACGTAAAAACTGCAATATAGTAACGTATGCGGAAATTGCGTTAAGATATTAGTTTGATGCTTTTAAATATCTTTTAAAGAATTTCAAATAAAATTAGTGGTTTATTGTTCCTAAAACTTTTCATTATAACATTTTTTCTAAATATACGCAATCTTCTTATAGGCGTGATCCATCCATAACTTTCTCAACCTCTGATCATGAAATGTACTAGTATTGAGATAAGTAGTAAATTAAAAACCTAACGGTTAACTATGAAATAGAAAAGCTGACGCATAAAAACTGCAATATAGTAACGTATGCGGAAATTGCGTAAAGATATTAGTTTGACGATTTTAAATATCTTTTAAAGAATTTCAAATAAAATTAGTGGTTTATTGTCCCGAAAACTTTTCATTATAACTTTTTTCTTAATACACGCAATCCTTCTTATAGGCGTGATCCATCCATAACTTTCTAAACCTCTGATCATGAAATGTACTGGTATTGAGATAAGTCGTAAATGAAAAACCTAACGGTTAACTATGAAATAGAAAAACAGACGTGTAAAAACTGCAATATAGTAACGTATGCGGAAATTGCGTTAAGATATTAGTTTGATGATTTTAAATATCTTTTAAAGAATTTCAAATAAAATTAGTGGTTTATTGTCCCTAAAACTTTCATTATAACTTTTTTCTTAATACACGCAATCTTCTTATAGGAGCGATCCATTCATAATTTTCTCAACCTCTGATCATGAAATCTGCTGGTATTGAGATAAGTCGTAAACGAAAAAACATACGGTTAATTATGAAATAGAAAAACTGACGCGTAAAAACTGCAATATAGTAACGTATGCGGAAATTGCGTTAAGATATTAGTTTGATGATTTTAAATATCTTTTAGAGAATTTCAAATAAAATTAGTGGTTTATTTTCCCTAAAACTTTCCATTATAACTTTTTCTTAATACACGCAATCTTCTATAGGCGCGATCCATCCATAATTTTCTCAACTCTGATCATGAAATTTGCAGGTATTGAGATAAGCCGTAAATGAAAAACTTAACGGTTAATTATGAAATAGAAAAATGATGCTAAAAACTACAATATAGTAACGTATGCGAAAATTGCGTTAAGATATTAGTTTGATTATTTTAAATATCTTTTAGAGAATTTCAAATAAAATTAGTGGTTTATTTTCCCTAAAACTTTCCATTATAACTTTTTTCTTAATACACGCAATCTTCTTATAGGCGTGATCCATCCATAACTTTCTCAACCTCTGATTATGAAATGTGCTGGTATTGAGATAAGTCCTAAATGAAAAACCTAATGGTTAACTATGAAATAGAAAAACTGACACGTAAAACTGCAATATAGTAACGTATGCGGAAATTGCGTTAAGATATTAGTTTGATGATTTTAAATATCTTTTAAAGAATTTCAAATAAAATTAGTGGTTTATTGTTCCTAAAACTTTCCATTATAACTTTTTTCTTAATACACGCAATCTTCTTATAGGTGTGATCTATCCACAACTTTCTCATCCTCTGATCATAAAATCTGCTGGTATTGAGATAAGCCGTAAATGAAAAACCTAACGGTTAATTATGAAATAGAAAAACTGACGCGTAAAAACTGCAATATAGTAACGTATGCGGAAATTGCGTTAAGATATTAGTTTGATGATTTTAAATATCTTTTAGAGAATTTCAAATAAAATTAGTGGTTTATTTTCCCTAAAACTTTTCATTATAACTTTTTTCTTAATACACGCAATCTTCTTATAGGCGTGATCCATCCATAACTTTCTCAACCTCTGATCATGAAATGTGCTGGTATTGAGATAAGTCGTAAATGAAAAACCTAACGGTTAACTATGAAATAGAAAAACTGACGTGTAAAAACTGCAATATAGTAACGTATGCGGAAATTGCGTTAGGATATTAGTTTGATGATTTTAAATATCTTTTAAAGAATTTCAAATAAAATTAGTGGTTTATTGTCCTAAAACTTTCCATTATAACTTTTTTCTTAATGCACGCAATCTTCTTATAGGAGCGATCCATCCATAATTTTCTCAACCTCTGATCATGAAATCTGCTGGTATTGAGATAAGCCGTAAATGAAAAACCTAGCGGTTAATTATGAAATAGAAAAACTGACGCGTAAAAACTGCAATATAGTAACGTATGCGGAAATTGCGTTAAGATATTAGTTTGATGATTTTAAATATCTTTTAGATAATTTCAAATAAAATTAGTGGTTTATTGTCCCTAAAACTTTCCATTATAACTTTTTTTCTTAATACACGCAATCTTCTTATAGGCGTGATCAATCCATAACTTTCTCAACTTCTGATCATGAAATGTGCTGGCATTGAGATAAGTCGTAAATGAAAAACCTAACGATTAACTATGAAATAGAAAAACAGACGCGTAAAAACTGCAATATAGTAACGTATGCGGAAATTGCGTTAATATTAGTTTGATGATTTTAAATATCTTTTAAAGAATTTCAAATAAAATTAGTGGTTTATTGTCACTAAAACTTTCCATTATAACTTTTTTCTTAATACACGCAATCTTCTTATAGGAGCGATCCATCCATAATTTTCTCACCTCTGATCATGAAATCTGTGGTATTGAGATAAGCCGTAAATGAAAAACCTAACGGTTAATTATGAAATAGAAAAACTGACGTAAAAACTGCATAGTAACGTATGCGGAAATTGCGTTAAGATATTAATTTGATGATTTTAAATATCTTTTAGAGAATTTCAAATAAAATTAGTGGTTATTTTCCCTAAACTTTCATTATAACTTTTTTCTTAATACACGCAATCTTCTTATAGGCGTGATCCATCCATAACTTTCTCATCCTCTGATCATGAAATCTGCTGGTATTGAGATAACCGTAAATGAAAAACCTAACGGTTAATTATGAAATAGAAAAACTGACGCGTAAAAACTGCAACATAGTAACGTATGCGGAATTGCGTTAAGATATTAGTTGATGATTTTAAATATCTTTTAGAGAATTTCAAATAAAATTAGTGGTTTATTTTCCCTAAAACTTTCCATTATAACTTTTTCTTAATACACGCAATCTTCTTATAGGCGTGTTCCATCCATCTTTCTCAACCTCTATTATGAAATGTGCTGGTATTGAGATAAGCGTAAATGAAAAACCTAACGGTTAATATGAAATAGAAAACAACGTCTAAAAACTGCAATATAGTAACGTATGCTGAAATTGCGTTAGATATTAGTTTGATGATTTTAAATATCTTTTAAGAATTTCAAATAAAATTAGTGGTTTATTCCCTAAAACTTTCCATTATAACTTTTTTCTTAAACACGCAATTTCTTATAGGAGCGATCCATCTAAATTTTCTCAACCTCTGATCATGAAATCTGCTGGTATTGAGATAAGCCGTAAATGAAAAACCTAACGGTTAATTATGAAATAGAAAAACTGACGCGTAAAAACTGCAATATAGTAACGTATGCGGAAATTGCGTTAAGATATTAGTTTGATGATTTTAAATATCTTTTAGAGAATTTCAAATAAAATTAGTGGTTTATTTTCCCTAAAACTTTCATTATAACTTTTTTCTTAATACACGCAATCTTCTTATAGGCGTGATCCATCCATAACTTTCTCATCCTCTGATCATGAAATCTGCTGGTATTGAGATAAGCCGTAAATGAAAAACCTAACGGTTAATTATGAAATAGAAAAACTGACGCGTAAAAACTGCAACATAGTAACGTATGTGGAAATTGCGTTAAGATATTACTGTGATGATTTTAAATATCTTTTAGAGAATTTCAAATAAAATTAATGGTTTATTTTCCCTAAAACTTTCCATTATAACTTTTTTCTTAATACACGCAATCTTCTTATAGACGTGTTCCATCCATAACTTTCTCAACCTCTTATTATGAAATGTGCTGGTATTGAGATAAGTCGTAAATGAAAAACCTAACGGTTAACTATGAAATAGAAAAACAGACGTCTAAAAACTGCAATATAGTAACGTATGCTGAAATTGCGTTAGGATATTAGTTTGATGATTTTAAATATCTTTTAAAGAATTTCAAATAAAATTAGTGGTTTATTGTCCCTAAAACTTTCCATTATAACTTTTTTCTTAATACACGCAATTTTCTTATAGGAGCGATCCATCCATAATTTTCTCAACCTCTGATCATGAAATCTGCTGGTATTGAGATAAGCCGTAAATGAAAAACCTAACGGTTAATTATGAAATAGAAAAACTGACGCGTAAAAACTGCAATATAGTAACGTATGCGGAAATTGCGTTAAGATATTAGTTTGATGATTTTAAATATCTTTTAAAGAATTTCAAATAAAATTAGTGGTTTATTGTCCCTAAAACTTTCCATTATAACTTTTTTCTTAATACACGCAATCTTCTTATAGGCGATCCATCCATAAGTTTCTTAACCTCTGATCATGAAATCTGCTGGTATTGAGATAAGCCGTAAATGAAAAACAACGGTTAATATGAAATAGAAAAACTGACGCGTAAAAACTGCAATATAGTAACGTATGCGGAAATTGCGTTAAGATATTAGTTTGATGATTTTAAATATCTTTTAGAGAATTTCAAAAAAATTAGTGGTTTATTTTCCCTAAAACTTTCCATTATAATTTTTTCTAATACACGCAATCTTCTTATATGAGTGATCAATCCATAACTTTCTCAACCTCTGATCATGAAATGTGCTGGTATTGAGATAAGTCCTAAATGAAAAACCTAACGGTTAACTATGAAATAGAAAAACTGACACGTTAAAAACTGCAATATAGTAACGTATGCGGAAATTGCGTTAAGATATTAGTTTGATGATTTTAAATATCTTTTAGAGAATTTCAAATAAAATTAGTGGTTTATTTTCCCTAAAACTTTCATTATAACTTTTTTCTTAATACACGCAATCTTCTTATAGGAGTGATCCATCCATAACTTTCTCATCCTCTGATCATGAAATCTGCTGGTATTGAGATAAGCCGTAAATGAAAAACCTAACGGTTAATTATGAAATAGAAAAACTGACGCGTAAAAACTGCAATATAGTAACGTATGCGGAAATTGCGTTAAGATATTAGTTTGATGATTTTAAATATCTTTTAGAGAATTTCAAATAAAATTAGTGGTTTCTTTTCCCTAAAACTTTCCATTATAACTTTTTTCTTAATACACGCAATCTTCTTATAGGCGTGATCCATCCATAACTTTCTCAACCTCTGATCATGAAATGTGCTGGTATATAGATAAGTCGTAAATGAAAAACCTAACGGTTAACTTATGAAATAGAAAAACTGACGCGTAAAAACTGCAATATAGTAACGTATGCAAAAATTGCGTTAAGATATTAGTTTGATGATTTTAAATATCTTTTAGAGAATTTCAAATAAAATTAGTGGTTTATTTTCCCTAAAACTTTTTATAAACTTTTTTCTTAATACACGCAATCTTCTTATAGGCGTGATCCATCCATAACTTTCAACCTCTGATCATGAAATCTGCTGGTTTGAGATAAGTCGTAAATGAAAAACCTAACGGTTAGCTATGAAATGGAAAAACTGACACGTAAAAACTGTAATATAGTAACGTATGCAGAAATTGCGTTAAGATATTAGTTTGATGATTTTAAATATATTTTAAAGAATTTCAAATAAAATTAGTGTTTTATTTTCCCTAAAACTTTCCATTATAACTTTTTTCTTAATACACGTAAACTTCTTATAGGCGTGATCCATAACTTTCTCAACCTCTGATCATGAAATGTGCTGGTATTGAGATAAGTCGTAAATGAAAAACCTAACGGTTAACTATGAAATAGAAATACTGACGCGCAAAAACTGCAATATAGTAACGTGCGTAAATTGCGTTAGATATTAGTTTGATGATTTTAAATATGTTTTAGAGAATTTCAAATAAAATTAGTGTTCATGTCATACATAATAACAATAAAGGCTATAGATCATGAACCTTTTTCTAGTGGTATGCATAAAATTGAAAAAAGAAAGTGCAATACATATTTAGTTGTAACAAGGTTATAAAATAATGAGCATTGATCAATTATAAAAATTCCTAACACATATTATTTAGTCTTTAATAAAATAGCAACCACACATGCGAAGTATATGGTGTTTTTCTTAACCAAACTTTCAAACATCATTCCACTAAAAGAGTACAAATCTTTCTTTTTCTGACTTACAACTCCCATTAGTTCTTCAAAACAATCTTATTAATTAGTAAAAGATTATCTAGTAAACTTTAATTATGTATCTTTCATAATGTTTATGATGCAAATCTAGCTCTTAAAATGGACATGTAGCTCAACAAATCATACTTTGCTTCTCATATTTAAGTTGGAAGTGTTTTGTAAACTCTTATATATAACAACAGTTAGCAACCTTTTGAAACGACATGCTTAATTGCTAATTTTGTTTTGACCATATACCACATAAGGAATGTTTGGTTGAATGGCAATTCTATTCATGGTGGTGGATATGTTGAAACATATTAAAAATACAAAAATATCCAATTTAGTCAATGAGGTTTGAGAACTATCTTTTCATTTGTCAAATGAATATTTCCTTGGTGTGATCATATAAAATGTTGAATGCAAGGAAGGGATTTAAATAAATATGGTAAATTCTTTTTAATTTTTCTATTTTTTTCATTCATTGATGAAAATAACAAAATAATCTAGAAAGAAACATTATCACAGTCACTTATCAATTAAGCAAACACATGCAAGATAATCATTTACAAATACAAAACACAATGCATGCAAAATAACCACCAACCACGATCACTTACCAATGAAGGCATACATACTCATTTCATAAGCGAAATCTCAAAAGCGTTTTTGTCAAAGAAAGGGAAAAATTCCACAGTCCTATGGTTAATATCAATAAGTGGATTAGCTTTTTTTCAATTGTAATCGAAACTTTTAAATTTTTTCATCCTAATTTCTTTTATAACCAATTTAATTTTATAATACCGATAGTACAGTCCCATGATGAGATTATAAAAGTTCCTAAAAAGAAAGTTATCAGCTTCCAATGAGTTAGTTTTGAGAAAATTTAGATTGTGTTTCTTTACTTAGTAGAATTATATATACAATTCATATAGGACACCTATACTCCACTCTTATTTTAATTATATATTAGGGGGAAAACGAAAGACAACACTTGTAGAAAGTGTAAGGAGTAAACCACTATGCATCAATCAAAATTAATGTTAAGATAATTGATGAAATTTTAGTGTAATTATTATAAAGGAAACATGATTAATTTAAAATGTCACTAGGATATATAAGTCTATGGAAGTTGATTTAGTATTTTCAAAAACAAAATGGCCAATTGAAATTTGATTTACGATAAAATGGGGTTTAAAAACCACTATCCACTTGTATCTCTAAATCAATCACAAAAGCTGATGCTGATGTGTATTTTCTTGTACTCAGTCTAAATAACCATATATTAAATATGATTAATTATATCAAAATCATGTTATATCGTAGAAATTTGTGCAATCTGAAAGGTGTTTTTTGTTGCAATCTATTTGTGCTAATATTGATGTATTACTATAATTTGTATAAACTTCTTAATCATCATCAAGAAATAATATTAACTTATGCAAAGCAGTTTAAGTTTTTCTTTTCGATCAGCAATTTTATATATACAATATAATTCACGCACGACATCTTTGGCCGTTCTTATTTTTCATATCTATCTTATGGAAAAATAAGATAATTTGTGTTGGAAGAATAAGGAGTAAACGCCATGCACCAATAAAAAAAAAAAAAAAAAAGATAATATGTGTTGGTGCGAGAGATTTGGCTGAATTTCGGTGAGACTACAATCAGTGTAACGTTTTTAAATTTATCATAGAAATAGAATTATATTTAATATTTCAAAAAAAAAAGAATGGCTATTTTAAGCTAATATAAATGTGTTATGATACATTCGAAATAAGATATTTTCAATTATTTCTATTGACCATTATCTTGAAAAATTGTTAACTTATACGAAGAGAAAAGACAGATTTTAAGAAATATATACAAAATAATGTGAATATAATTTTTTAAAATAAATTGTTAGTGTTTCTTTAAGAAGTGTTAAGGAGTGGTTTTAAAATAAAAAAGAATAATAATCATTTTAAAATAGCAAAAGAATTTTTTCTTAAAAAAAAGAAAGAATATCGAAGGAAATAGTATGGTTATAACAATAAGGGTAAAATCGTCAAAGGAGCCGAAATTTGAAAAGTGGTGGCGGGCAAATTGGCCGTAAGCTCGGTACCCAAACAGCGAAAAAGACAAAACCACCCTTACTCTTTCGGGGGCACTGCCCCATAACGCAAAAACCTCGGTTTTCCTTCGTCGACCCCACAGCCACAACAAACACCCCTCTTTTCCCAAACGCCAAACCCATCACTCTTTCGTGATTTTGCCACAAAAATCAGACCCATTTTCGTCATTTCACCTAACATCTTCTTAGTAGGCCCCATCAAATCCACGTGGCGTCCAATCTGGCATGACTTTTGCATAACGCCAGGTGTAACCGTCGACCAAAAAACCACCAACTGCACAAGCAGGCAAAAAAAAAGTTAAAAATTAAAAAAATTTAAAAATTATATAAAATCAAATTTAAAAATATTTAAAAAATAAAAAAATTAGTTTTTTCCTCTCACTATATAAACCCCTCGTTTTTCACACTGAAATACAAATCTTTACTCTCTTTCCCTCCTATCTCTCACACTCTCTCTCTTCTTCTTCTTCTTTTTTTTTTTTTTCCTCCTCTACTTTCTTTTCCTTTCATTTTTTTTCTTTCACTTTCCCGGAAAATTTCTTCAACCAGTTTGAAAAATTTTCTCAGTAACCAAACACCAGACTGAAAGGAGTGAAACAGAGTGTGTTTGAGAGAGGGAGAGAGAGTCAAATGTGATGGGAAGTGGTTTATCGATCTTAAACCCTTGCTTTAAACCGGCTCACCGGACCAAAAACCGAACGCAAGAACCAGACCATAACCTAACCAATACCGCACCACCACCGCCACACCGCCACCACCACGAACGTGGTTTTCACCTCCAATGAACCGTTGGACGAAACCCTAGGTCATTCGTTCTGTTACGTTAGGTCTTCAGCTAGATTTGTCTCTCCTACACAGAGTGATCGGTTCGTTATTTCGCCGAGTCATTCGCTCCGGTTCGATGATCTACCGGTTCAGAGATCTCGGACTGGTTTCGAGACCGGTTTCAAGGCCATTTCCGGTGCGGCAGTTAGCGCGAATGCTTCGGCGCCGCGGACCGTCCTTCAATTGGAGCATCACAACGATGAAGTAAGTGATAGTAGTGGTTTTAGTAGTAATGTGATTAATTGCGGTGTAGAGGAACTCTTTTGAGTGGTTTCGAGAGTACGTCGTCGTTTTCAGCTTTGCCTTTGCAGCCTGTTCCGCGGGGCGGCGGCGGCAGTGGTGGTGGTGGTGGTGGTGATGCGGGGTCCAGTTCTGGGTTCTTTCTATCGGGACCGATCGAAAGAGGGGCGCTTTCGGGTCCGTTGGATGCGAATTCGGGCAGTGAAGTAGGGGGGAGAGTTCCTTTTTCGGCGCCCTTAGGAGGGCAGTACGTGAAGAAGAAGAGGAAGAAAGGGATTTCGGGGATTAAGAAGGCTTTGTATTCGAACTTTTCGGAGAAGAAAAGGCCTTGGGTTGTCCCCGTGTTGAATTTCGCGGGCAAGAAAGAGGTTGTGGAAAGGGAGGAGGTGGCGATTGAAGGGGCTGCTGCTGCTGGCGATAGAAGTGAAGGAGAAAATGTGCAATGGGCTTTGGGAAAGGCTGGTGAGGATCGGGTGCATGTGGTTGTTTCGGAGGAGCATGGTTGGTTGTTTGTTGGGATTTATGATGGGTTTAATGGACCCGATGCGCCTGAGTTTTTAATGGATAATCTCTACCGTGCGTTGTATAATGAGCTGCAGGGCTTGTTCTGGGAGGTTATTAATGAAGGCGAAGAGAATGCCAATATAGAAAATGATATAGTTATTGAAAATGTAGGACAAGAATTTGCCAGACTATAGATAAGTCCATCACCGAGGTGAATGATGATGTAAAAAAGGAGACTTCTGATGAGGGATCAGTGAAAAGAGTGACTTTTCAATCTGAGGGAATTGAAATTAGGAGGCGGAGGCTTTGGGAGTTTCTTGCGGAGGATGATACCGATGATGGATTAGATCTTTCAGGCTCAGAGAGATTTGCATTCTCAGTTGACGATGCTCTAAGGGTGAGCAATGCAGGTTCTGCAGTCAGCCGAAGATGGCTGCTGCTGTCAAAATTGAAACAAGGATTGACGAAGCATAAGGATGGACAGGTGAGAAAGTTGTTTCCTTGGAAGTTTGGATTGAAAGAGAAGGTTGAAGAGGAAAACGTGGTTGAGGAGAGATCTAGTAAGAGTGGTAGGAGAAGGAAGGAAGGACCTATAGACCATGAATCAGTATTGAGAGCAATGTCACGGGCACTCGAAGTAACTGAGCTTGCATTTTTGGATATGACGGATAAGGTTCTGGATTCCAATCCAGAGCTTGCACTGATGGGTTCTTGTCTGTTGGTAGCATTGATGAGGGATGAGGATGTGTATGTGATGAATGTGGGGGATAGTAGGGCTATTGTTGCACAGTACGAGGAGATGGAGGTCAGCATGGAGGAGAAGGGGTTGGGTGAAGAGGGTATAATTGAGGAATCCTCAGTTAGTGAAATTGAGAAAAATGCTGTAAGCAAAACTCCTGCTCAGCCGATGAGATTGACTGCATTGCAGCTGTCCACTGATCACAGTACCAGCATTGAAGAGGTAGCTTATTCCTTTTTGGTACTTGGATTCATTTTTCTTGAAATTGCTATTTGATTGTCTAAGTTTCTGCTATGTATATAATTATTAATTGGCTGTGAAACCCGCATTATAATGATTAGCATGGCTGCCATCATGTCTTATTACATCGGTATAACAGTAGTTTCTTGTCTTACGGATTGGTTATTTCTCCCTCAACTTGAAGAATCTCTGAGTGCTTGTCAATTCTTGGGAAATTGTCCTTCAACACCTTTCTCAACTAGCGGTAGCTGGATTAATGACACTAGAGCCTTTCTACTATTGGGACTGATTGACCGCATAATCCTCAAATCACATCTTTAGACTTTTTTTTTCTTGGCCGGTCACAACTTTAGACTTAAGTGCCTAAAGAATATTACTTTTTAACTTTGTAAAAAAACAGCCTTTAAATAGTTCAGTTTATGTCCTCTTAACCTCCTTAGTGATTCTTGTATATTTTCTTCTGCTTTCTTATATCCATACCATAAGCACTTCATTCTGATAGAAATTTTCATTTTTATAATCTTGCATTGAAAAATACATCATCATATTGTTCAGGTTACTCTAGGATTTACATGTGATTAAATCTTTTATTTGATGTGCTCCAATTGCTTGGAATATATTTGTGTGAACCTTGTTGAAAAAGAGGGATTTAAGGTTCTTCTTTTGTTACATGCTCTATTTAGGTCATGTGATACTTGCAATTTATGGAATTAATCTCAATAATTTTTTCAATACTGTTGCTATTCTCATGCAAGCAAATAAAACAAAACTTAGATATTCTAGATGATAGAACAAGGAAGTCCATGGTAACAGCAAATTAAATGCTGCTACCTTAAGCCATTTATATCCAATCAGATTGAACTGGCATTTAGCCATTCCTCATTGATCTTGATAATAAATAAGATGCTATTAAGGTTGTTTTCTTTCGTGGAGAATGTTTTCTAAGACTTTTGTGATAGAAAATATATTGTTCAGTGGAAAGCAAGTTACATACAGGTGAAAATTTCCACAGAAAAGAGGAGATTGATTTTCTTTTTCAGAAAATTAAAAAAGAAAGAAGAATGTACTTGATTAAATTTTTTCTTGCTTTTGATAAAGACATTAACCATTATTTTCTACCATTGAATGCTTCTGTACAGTAGAAGATTTCTGTTATAGTATTAATATTTCAGCATTATAATTATGAGATAAGTATAAACTTTATAAGAATCTGGAATGTCCTTTTGCTAAGCATACATACTTCAAGGTGTTTTTTTAACTTCCATTGGAAATGGCATTCACCATTCTTTGGGTTTTATGATCTTTAAATACATAGTTGTGTTAAGAATGGCTAGACTGTATTATGCCAGGTTTTACTGAATGGCAGTGTAACTATACTACACTGGTGCACCTAGAAGTGTTCTTAGACAGATGACATTTCCACCTTGTAAATCACAGACGCACTTAGACGTACACTTGGCAACTTAATAAGCTAGTATATTGTAGTTAGTATCACATCCCATGAGTGGTGATGGCATCACAGTTTAAATGATTCCTTGTGTTTCATTGTGCAGGAAGTAATCAGAATAAAGAATGAACATCCTGATGACAGCCAATCCATAGCTAATGACAGATTGAAAGGCACACTGAAGGTCACAAGAGCTTTTGGGGCAGGATTTCTAAAACAGGTTCCCTATGCTGACTCTCTTTTGTGAAATCTATTTACAGATGTGAAAGGCAAAACTTTTGACATGATGCAGCCCTTTCCAATATTAGTAAAATTTTGCCAATCTTGCATTGACATTTTGTTCTCCAATCTGCATGCTAATTTACTTGTAGGCATCAGATGAAAAATATGGCACTTTGTTAAGATAAGATTGACACAAAAAAGTGGACTGACAATATGATCTCCATTTTTCTGCAGCCAAAATGGAATGATGCAGTACTGCAAGTATTTAAAGTCAAATACATTGGTAGTGCACCTTATCTGTCCTGTTCCCCTTCTCTTTGCCATCACAAACTTTGTCCAAGAGACCAATTTATCATCCTATCATCTGATGGTTTATATCAGTACTTGACCAATCAAGAAGTAGTTGCTTATGTAGAGAGTTTTATGGAGAAGTTTCCAGATGGAGATCCAGCCCAGCATTTGATTGAGGAGCTTCTGTGCCGTGCAGCAAAGAAAGCTGGTAATCCTCTTATACCTCTTTTTATCAGTAAAAATTTATACAAGATTTTTTGGACCATCTTAAGCAAAGATGCCTTTATATTTATGTTAACTCTGAATCACGTAGTCAGCTAATTCCTTGTCTTCAATTATGCTGTGGTTGCTAAACTTTGATTTTTAGACTTTGATTTATCTTATCGTGAATTTTAGTGAATTTTCTTCTAAGAAATGGCCTTCTTCATATGACTGTAATGCATAAATTCTGATGTGGGTTGTTCTTTCCAGGCATGGACTTCCATGAATTATTGGACATACCGCAAGGGGATCGCAGAAAGTACCATGATGATGTCACAGTTATGATAATATCTCTCGAAGGAAGAATATGGAAGTCTTCTGGCAAGTATTTTTGAGATCATCGAATGAGATAGATCTTGGGCTGTTCATTTTGCATAATGATTCTCATTTTAGGAGGCAGTTTGTTACTAGCCGATCAGCAGGCTAACCCACCTTTCATGGGAACCGATACTCTCTCTGTCTTGCTGCTCGAGTGCCAGTAACATGGAGGAACACAGCAACTTTAGACCAAATCCAACATACCTGTAGCTATAAAGGGTTTGAGATCTGCTATATATTTCGATCTGAAAGAAAGATATGACAGCAAAATGAAGCTGTTGTTGCTAGGGAAGGCTGGATAGATGCTGTATAATGTCATACAAGGTGGTAAAAAGGAGCTTAGATTTTTTTTTTCCCATGGGAAAGAGATGAAAAATAGGAGGGAGGGGAAAGCTCCATGGGGCTAAAGAAATTATTTTTTTTCCTTTTTTTAATTTTTTATTCTTATTTCCAATTTTTGTCTAAATTTCAATTAGGTTTTCTTTCTTTTTACCGTCTGGGTCCGCAGCACATTGCAGTCCCTGATTTCTTCATATGTGCTTCTTATCCTTTTCTCATTTGGGAGCCCTAAAGATGTATTAAATTTAGCATATGGGGGGTACAGAATTGCTTATAGAATCAGAATTTCCTTGTCTAATTTTTAAGGATTTGCAACTCCCGAAGTGGTTCTGCAATTTCCATCCATGCAATTCAAATAGACAACTTGCGGTGGGACTTTGAGCTGCCATTTTCTCATGCTTGTTTTGTTAGTTCATTTCTGAGTTCAACGAATATGGGGCCATAGAGTAAGGTAGGCCATCGGAAATTCGACAATTGAAAGATAGACGGACAAGGCGTGACATTGTTAGATTTGGTTAGGACATTTTCCTTTGTTGGTTTTCTCA
The DNA here is from genome assembly GCA_024138025.1 of Combretum micranthum. Taxonomy (NCBI): domain Eukaryota; kingdom Viridiplantae; phylum Streptophyta; class Magnoliopsida; order Myrtales; family Combretaceae; genus Combretum; species Combretum micranthum. The sequence goes on along the minus strand of JAMXBD010000061.1, from coordinate 1,802,649 downwards.
AGTCAACACATGGTACAATATTTTCCACTAATCTTGGCAATGCGTACGGTGTTTATGCTCATGATAAATTGTTGGATTAGTACCGCGGACAAACATTTTAAATGTGATATTATACTCGTTGCAAAATAGTCAAAGGTTGATATATACTTGAGGAGATCTTGAGTCTATATATAAATTGAATTGAAGTTGTACTTGAAAAATGAATGATCCAAAATGAGCTTAATTATGCAAAACTATAATATAACTTAGAGGAGGTAAGGTAACAAAGTATTTCTATAGAGGAATAAACTCGAAATGGAACTGGGATTTTGGGTTTCATTACTATTATAATATTTAGATGCTTTTCTAAAAGTTGGAATTGTGATTTTCAGAAATTAACGATTTGGGTTTTGAGGGAGAATACAATTCCGCTTTCAAAAAGGTGGAATTTAATTCTAGTTTGAGAAATGGAAATTGCGATTTCATTTCATTCTCATAAATTATTATTACAATTACTTATTTTCACAAATACTATATTAATACTATTCCATTCCATGGTGTATCTAAATAAAAGAATTGATTTATCTTCCTGTTATTTCTCTCATGCCATTTCGAACGATTCTTGCTTACTTAATGTGAACAAGTTGATTCAATTATTAGCTTTTGAACGATTCTTGTCCAGGATGCAACCAGCGGGTTTGAAATGGGTTATATAAAACCCGAACCCAACTCACCTAAACTCGACTCGTGATCCTATAGGGTTTCATATGCAATACCTAAACCCATCCTATAGGATCATGGTCTTGACTCACCCCATCCCATTGATCCGATTTTGTCTTTATACTTTATTCTTTTTTTTTCCCTTTTTCATTCTTTTTATTCATCATTTGTCTAGTTGTCTTCATGATATATTCTTCGTTTTGCTTATTTGTTTCAATTTCTTTTCATTTGATGGTAAAGTTACACATTAAAAAAAAAGTCAACAAGCTAGACAAATGATTTTCGATTTATGAAAATCAATTTGTAACACAATATAGTAGAATTTATTTTACTTGAGAGTTGACATAAATACATAAATACGAATATGGCCTGTTATTCATCACAAAAAAGTATGACATTCTCAATTGAACAAAAAAATAAATAAATTATGCAATCATAGGGTTATAAAAATAATAAAAAAATCCAAGTTTGATGTTATAAAATTGTATTTTATTTTTAATAATTTTAGCGGGTTGGGTTGACTTTATATGGTCATAACTACAACCCGAACCCGACCTATGACCCTATAAAGTTGCAAAAATTTTCCCAAAATTATCCTATAATCCTATGGGGTGAAACCTTATAGGGTTTTTAGTGGGTCAGGTACCTATAATGACCTATCTAGTTACATCCCTATTTTTATCATTGAACTTGTTAGCTTTCGAAATATTCAAAATTTTTAGGTAGTGCTTTATTCTAGGGGAATTTCAAAACAACTGTTTGTCAAAAAAATAGACAAAGACAAAAAATAATCAATTTTACTCATAAATATATCAAATAAAGTATATACATATTAGACACGGATAAGATACATATGTATATCAAATAAAGATACAGATACCAATGAAATACATGCCATCCAGTTGTTGCATGAAACGGAAAACCAACATAAATCATAGATGTGGGATTTTCACTCTTTAACGGTAATAATCTAAAAAATTTCCTTTTTTTTTTTTTTAATTTCCTATTGCTGCTTGTATTCTCTATTTCTTAAATTGCTAAGGAATTATCAAAGCACATTCTATCTTGGACAAATGGTCTATCAATATGATGCAATTTTTCCTTTTTTTTTTAACACTAATATTGATAGTGTTAACTTATTTTCAAATAATAATTATTTAGGATAAATGTCAAAAATAATATCTAAACTTTGAAAAAAATATGTAATTGGGTATTTAAACTTTGAATTTGGTCAATTTAGTATTTGGACATTAAAATTGATTTAGTTTCTAAAAAAACTTTTCGTGCACGCTAATAGTATCTCTATCAAGTTCTTTTAGTTTTTTGATACTAAATTGATCAATTTTAAAGTTTAGGTACTATATTGATCATTTTCAAAATTTAGGTACCTAATTTTATTTTTTACCAAAATTTAGGTACTTGTGATATTATCTCAATTATTTATGCTAAATTCACTGTATTACTGTCAATAAACCATCATTTGCACATGGTATCATGAACCAGAATCAAAATTTCAAAAACAACTAAAACCCTAAAAAATTTTTCTTAGGAAAAAAAAAAAAGAAAAAAGGAACAAGGAGGGAAATATTCAAGCATGCCGCATGGCTTCCTCCTCTCATGTGTCCCTCTGACCTTCTCGTCATCAACACCATAACCAAGCCAGTAATAACAGTGACTATTGCCTCCATCACCACTCTTCTTTCTTGGTCCCTCACCACCATGTTCTACCCCCCAATCCCTTCCATCACCACGATACTACCTCCTCCATTCCCTTTACCAAACATTTACCCTCTCACAACATCTTAGACAATCCTACAACTCATCCATACCTTTTCCTTCTCGATAACATATTGCCCCCATTCAACCAGCCACTTTTCCACATTAACACATCCCATGAACCTCTCAATTACCTTCCCTCTCCTCCATTAATGTCACCGCTGTTGTTGCCAT